>JAKWBJ010000496.1:750000-1205000 GCA_023159175.1 Wohlfahrtia magnifica | reverse complement strand
ATGACGTAAGTGACAGGGTAGACTTTCGCTAAGATCGTCTTCGGTAAGATTGTCCCACAAACGTACAGTGCAACTAAAGTAACAACTTAAGTAGTAGCTGGTGAATCAACTACAAGTAATGCCCTTTAGGCAAATGCGGGTATTACAAAAGAATATTGTTACGACAATAAGGTTGCGCACCACAGCGTTTATTACATCGCTAAAATAAATAAACAAAAGCTGCAAGAACAACTCTATACGTGCTGCTTACAAACAACCAAATCTACAACAACAACCAAATCTACAACAACAACCAATAGCAGAGACAGAGTAAATAAAAATAACACGGCAACAATAATAATTAAGCAGCAAAGAAAACAAGTAACAGGCAATAAACAAGCAACAACAAATATTAAGAGCTGAAAGAGGTTGATGGTTACATACGCATGGCTACAAAAGAACTAAAAAGAAATTAAAAGAAAGAAATGGAATCTATCTGAAATATCGAGGGGTTCGAAAGCTTTCGATGTGTTGTTTACTCAGCCATATAAAAAGCACATCGATGCGAACAGCAAGCAGTTTATGTGTCGTAAACTCAGCGAGTGGAGTTTAAGTAAAGTAAACTCAGCGAGTGCAGTTTGTGTGAAGAGAGTTTATAAGGAGTAAACTCGTGAAGTGAATCGTAAATTAAAAAACCAGTTTAGTTGGAGCTAACTCAGTAAAGAGAGTTAAGTGTGGATAACCACTGGTTGAAAAGGTTGTGATCGAACCTAATTTATAGCTACGATCGGGTTGGAAGATCTTTAGGAAAAAAGATCTGTCAAGTAATTGTTGTTGTTTACAAGATTGTAAATAGACAGAGTAATTGTGAATAAAAATTGTTATTGCTTGTAAAAAGATTAAAGCAGTGGTACACAAAACTGTGTTGAATAAAAGATTTTTAATTAAAACAAACACAAAATTTATTTTATTTTAACTTCAATATACGAACTCATAATAACACGTTTTTAAAAAGGTAAAAACGCAACAATATATTATTAGTAGAAATTAATTCCATTATATCCTTAGAACATATTCCGTACAGATAGAACAGTAAAACAAAGGCCACATTGTGACGATGCTCTAAGGAATCGACAGAGTTGGCTACCTTACTGTAATTAGTTAACACCTTCGTTCGGTGCTGCCATGTGTCGTTGACCAAGAACAGTGCGTTCCGTATATATGGTGTAGTAGTGGATCTGAGCAACGCTGCTGCTTATGTTGATCCTTCTGATGATTTTTTATAATTAATGTTCTTTTTATTTTCCCTATGGGATAGTGGATGAGCACTCATGTGGCCTCTTAGTTGGATCATCTAGAGGGGGCTGAAACCTCTTAATTAAATAGCTTAATTAATAAGAAAAATTATTTTGTTTGAAAGTTGTCTTGGACGCTATTGTTTTTAGATATAAATGGTTATCGGTATCAATAAATGGTTGAATAAGTAGGCTTAAAAACAGGACTAAATATACGATAAAAAAATCTATTTTAACGAAAAATTTGCACAATATTAAAACTTTGCTTTAAACTTTGCTTTATTCAAATTTATTAAAATTCAAAAAAAAATTAAATTGCTATTTTTAATTAAATTTATAATATGTACATTATTAAAAATTAGCACATAATTAGCTGTCATACAACTTTTAATCATACATCTTTTTCTTTTCAATTTCGCTAAGGAACTTATAATCGGTGATTATTAATTGAGTTATTAACCCATAAGTGCATGGCTTTAATTATATTTATAATCAAATTGAGTTCTACATTAAAGTCAACCGTATTAGTAGACAATAATTTTGCAAATAAGAGTTAATTTTCTGTTGTGACTGCTTTGTTGAAAATTTAGTTGAATTTTTCCATTGAATAGTTGGTATTATATCAAATTGTCAAATTGTGCCTCTTATACAGGAGACATATTTTTATTAACTTGAAACTTCTTTCATCAACAGCGTCACAACTCAAAATAATCCTATTTATGTGAACGAAAACTACTCAATGATTCATAATCTTACTGTCACAACTAAAAATAATATTCTTTAGTTGATAATGTACGAGCAAACGACACAAGTAATACAAAAACAGACATAACAGTATTTTCTCAGGTAAAAAAGACAGTGACACAAACAAAATATTCATGGTCGTTAGAGATTTGATCCGTGAATTGTTTTATGAAAAAGGGAATTTTAACTGTCCATAATTTAGTGTGCGATATGTTCTAAATAATTGTTCTTGAGCATATAAATTTATTCGAGTACGTTTAAACCTTACCCAAGAGACGGCCTTCTTGACTTTCCATAAAAAATCTTTTGTACTCTTCATATATTTTTTTATGCGAAAACATGCGTTCATTAAAGTGTACTAAAATTTCTCTTCATATATCTGCAAATATTAATAGAATCTTATTTGCCTTATTATAAAAGAGAGAAAAAATAATATTATTTTCCCAACGATTTTTACTGTTTACTTTGGTATATGACACATATTTATAAACCCTGCGCAAATACATATCTTAAATTGGTATCTATTTATTATATTTTACTTCATAGTTTTTGTTCCCTCCTTTCTACCTCCAACATACTACGGGCATCCTAATACGATTGTGTTTTAAGTAGTATTTAAAGATATGAAAAAATTGAAATATCTCGACCCATGGTATAATACGTATTTTTTTTTTTCGCTGGATAATTACGGAATTACTTTTGATTACGTTTAGCGTCACGTACCTCATATAAATTACGATTGCTTAATGTGTGTGTGTGTATTTAAAAAAATATAAATTTCAGTAAAATTTATTCGGATTTTAGCTGTGCTTTTTGCCATGAAGGAAAAATAATAACGAAAATAATAAACACACATGTTTGTTTATCAAGGAGCATTTTAAATTTATGTTGTTTTTTTTCTATTTAACGTCTACATAAAATTTATAATTTATAAACATAAAAATTTTTGGTGTAGATGAAGATATTTAATCTACGAGAGAAGCGAAAGACTATAATTTTATACAATTCTACTTAACCATTTTCAAGTAGAAAAATTTTTTAAAATTAAATATCTCAACCGTGGAATATAATTTCGTATTAAAATACGTATATTTTCAACATAAATTATTAAAACATAACAGCAAAAAATTCTTTGCTACTATTATTATATTTCAACCTCTACTGTCTTCGAAATGTGAAATAAACACTAAGTTATTTATTAAAATATTAGGTTATCCCATAACATTGCATGTTAAAAATGAAAAGGTTTTAACAAATAATGTATCATTTAAGGCCATCATTACATGTTTGCTAAACTTAAATCTCTGAAGAATAAAGTTGCAAACACTAGGGCTCAACATTGAAATATGTAAGATAATACGCTGCAATATCTTAACAACGCCAAATTCAGGATACGTTATGTAGAGTTGAATAAGTTTAGTTATTTCTTCTAACTTGGCAGCATTCTAACAGAAACTGGTGGCTGTAGCGACGATACAATTTCTAAAGCCAGTCAATCTTTCGGTATTTTTTGATCTATGTGAACTGGCTACCTCGAAATGGACTAAGAAAAACATATTCAACTGATGCATAAAATCAGCCTTCCTGCATGGATGTAAGTCCTGGAACGTAACTATAATAAATGTAATATAACGCAATTCTCTATAAGATTCTCCATCACAAATGGCACCTGTACTATAGAAGATGATATATACACGCTTACAAACACAGCTGCCAGATATAACCACTTATTATCAATTTGAAAATATTTGTGACGAAAAAAAATTCTGAAAAATAACTGATAAAAGAAATATTGGCGATCAAATACGCAAGTTACTTCAAATTACCCTTATCCGTTTTTTAGGCAGTTGTGCTACTTTTTGCGTTTGGAACACTTCATAGAAATAGGAATGATTTTAAATTCAATTTGATGCAATTTTATTAGACATCACGAATTATAAATTCAGAAAAATTGTTGATAAAAAAAATATTGGCAATAAGATATACAAACGAGTCAGTAAACCCCTGCTCGTCATTGTAGGTTTAAAAAATTAAAATAAAAACCAATTGTTCAGAGTTCCCACTTTCAAATATTTGTAAAAAAATTTAATATAAACATTAATCAAATTGTAGTTGAAATAATGCATAAGGCGCCGCCTTTTACATTACCTACTAATTATTTCCGTTAATTCAAATGTAACCCACAAATGGTCGAATTTGCAGTGCTGCCAAATACACAAATACGTATGGCATTGACAGGGTGACACAATATACCAGGTGATCTCAAATATACCAAAATCCTACAATACAGTTTTAAAGACGCTAATGTGGTGTATTTTCTTTTTAGCAGTTCTTTTTTACGTAACAGTATTTTTATAAAGGTAACAGTAATAGTCTCTAAACTTAGTCTAAATAGCTTTGTAGTCAATACAAATCATCAATGAAAAAGTGGCCGGAATCGGAAAAGTGCGCATGGTACCTCCCATACAAACTATATATTGATTTTTTTGTCTTGAGAGCAGTTAAACCTAAAGTTGCTGAATTTTGTCTAATAGCTTCATAGTCAAAACAAATCATCGGTCAAAAAGTGGGCGTGGTACCTAGCATACAAACTTAACATTGACTTTTGTCTATCTTGAGAACGGTTAAAGCTAGGATTTCTGAATTTCATCTAAATGACTTCATAGTCAATATAAATCATCAATTAAAAGTTGGTGCAAGAAGACAAGTAGGCGAGGTAATTCCCATACGAACGAAATATTGTTTTGAAAACGGTAGGTTTCTGAAATTGGTCTAAATGACTTCGTAGTCAATTCAAATCATCAAACAAAATGAGCGAAATTGGATAACGGGGCGTGGCGCCTTCGTTTCATACTGAATATGAACTTTTTTATATGTGGAGAACAACAATTGAAGCTTCGCTATTATTCACGTCAGCCGGATTTCAGCTGGTATATGACAAAATAAGGTTTACTATTTTTTTTAGTTTTGATAATTTTCAATATTTTCTGTAGCACAGTATACAAAATTCGCTTTATATAAATGTTGTAATTTTTTATTATGTTAATATTTATACATATGTAAATAAGTATTTGTAAATATATATACATACATACATATATACATACATTCATACATATGTATGTATGTTTTACTTTTGTATAAAAAATTAATTTCTTTTGCTTGGTTGTGGAGTTATTTCATAAATTAAACAAAAACAAAAAATAAATTTATTGCTGTCATTGTTTTATATTTTATTGCTATTATTAAATTAATATTTTTCTTGTACATGACATACTGACGCATATGTATGTAAACGTAACTTAATAATCATGATAAATATAAGTATCTTTAAATATAAGTATTTTTCATGATGAAATATAAATATAAGTATTTTTAAACTTAGATGTAAATAATTATATATATTAAAACTTGCAAATATATATCTGCTCTTTGTTACAACAGTGACGTAACTTAATAAATAAAAGATTTTAAGTAACAGCAGAAGAGGTGTTCCTTAATAACTCTTATAGCTTAAACAAAAATTTCAAAAATATATTATATCTATGTTACACACATATGTATATATATCCTTATTATATTTTAACCCTCATCTCACTTATGTGTGAAAAATCACACTATAGTTTACTCCCATTTAAAGACAAGATATTAAGATATGTTCTTGAAGTTTCGTTACATTTCCTATATCAACAATGGAGTCCAAATATGGTGTTACTACTAGTTTTACTATCGCTTCGGATATGATTTAAAAAAAAAAACTAAATATTAGAGCAATACTTATTTGACTCGATGAAACAATCTATATAATTAAATATTTAAAGATGATTTCATTTTAATGTTGGCTGCAGCTACGTCTTAAATGGTGTATACGCTGAGTCAAATTTTGGCATACTCTCGTCAACATATCGGCCACTATACCACGAATAAAGTCTTCAATAATTGAGACATGAGCCTTAACATAGCCGCACAGAAAATAGTCTAAAAGCGTTAAATTGCAAGATCTAGGCGGTCAATTGACCGGCCCTAAACGTGAAATAAAATGTTCATCGAACTCGCCTCTCAATTAGGCCATTGTTTCACATAATGTGTAGCATGTGGCACCGTCTTTTTGAAACCACATGTCAGCCAAGGTTCCCTTTAACCAGGAAAAATGAAAGAGCATGATTTGGTATTTGATAATAAAATGCAATAATCTGCAAGCGTTGTTCGTGTGTATGTCGATTCATGGTTAAATTATAGACCAAACTGAACTTGTTTGACTGTAATGTATTGCCAAAAAGAAAGTCGGTAAAAAAATCACCCGAAACTTATTAAACTAATTACTATTAAGAGCGTACTAACATAAATGAACATTTCTAGTCGTAATAAAACAGTAAACAAAAAATTTTGCAGTTCACAAGTAAAGAACAGTGTAAAAAATATAGAGTCTTAATGAACAACGCAATAATTTTTTTATTTATTTGCTATTTTGGAACTCATTAAATAAACGTTTATATTTTTCTATATATATTCATACATATACATACATTTATGTACACTATTACACTTGCATATACACATATATATTTAAAATGTTGTTAAAAGGACAAATTACTAAAAAGATGGCTGAACTTTTACGAAATCTTAACAAAAAATTATTATCCTTTACACCAAAACTAGTTAATTTTGGTAATCTATGATTGTATAGGATGACTGACAGCAAAACGTTGAAAACAAATTATAATAGAAAACTGTTCAAATATTGTCATTCAATTTACTCACTATTAATATGTGTACCATTGTGCTGTGGTAGGTAGGACACCTGCCTACCAACCAAGAGAATTCCTGGCCTGACCATCTGATAATTTCCAACAGCTTTATCACCTCATAACATTAGCTAAAAACTAGTTATGACTATTTAAGCATAGAGGAGAAACTCCTCTAACTAATACATCTACCTTTCGGAGCCAGCGTTAAACTGCAGGTCCTTTTAATGAGTCTGAAATAGAATCGGGTGCGGCTCATTGATTGAGGACATTGTTTCACTTGAGATGTCGCGGGAATTTTGTATGCATATATGTAATAAGTGTAATATGGCTAGAACAAAATATCTGACCAACGAAGCTATTTTAAGTATTACCGATGGAGATGATTTTTCTAATAGTAATGGAAATTACTCACCAGAATTATAATATTTATCAGAAGATATTAAAGCTGATTCTACAATATAATAAAATGTATAAATCAAATCAATGGAAAACTCATAAGTGAGTGCAACATTTGATCTATTATTTATTTAAAAGAACAGCATTCTATTATCCATAATATTATGAAATTAAAATATCACGGCTTTGTGACGCGACACAACATGATATGATTGAGCACATGTCTATGAAATATAAGATGCTTTTATGTTGAATTCAGAATATTGTTTCAAAGTGGTGAAACGAATTTTAAATATATTAAAATTGACTCAAGCTTATTACATGCATATATAGTCATGTAAAAATAATAGGAACACATTACGGTTTTTCTTAAAGGTTTAAGAGAAAAATGTACCACAACTGAAAAACGGTACGAAATTTGTTTGTCAAGCAATGGTTCTTTACGTCATCAATTCAAGCAGACAATTTATAAGATCTTTTTGATAAATGTTTGAATACAAAAACAGAGTTGGAATTTTATGTCTTTTGATATAAATGTCCCAACTATTTTTCACATGACTATACGAGTATGTGCATACATATGTCTATCATTGAAATAAATTTAAAAATTCAGTACAATTTGTATAATTTTAATTAAGGAATGTGAGAGTGTTGGATATATTTGATCGTAAATGTGGATATTACCTATCTAGAGCTATAGTTTCAAAAATAAAGCATTTCAGTGTATTCATCAGCGTATTATTCGATTTGGCGATAAAAAACAACTCAACAGACAAATTTGCTGTAATTCATGATATATTCGACAAATGTTTGAAACTGCTAGCTGGTAGCATACGTTATGTGTAGAGAAACATTTACGATAGTAATCAATGTTAGCATTTTGGAAGTTAAAACTGATATATATTCAGAACTTTAAGCGCAGTTTACAAAAAAAAATTTTTTTTTTAGATATGACATTGTTACGACATAAGAGCGATATGTTTTCCTGTATACTATTCTTAAACTTTTTTAGAATGCCAAGTTTGACAATATTGCCTTATATTTAAAATGAAAGAGGAAACATAAAAAAATATAAATTAATATATAAAAAAAATGTAAAAAAGAGGTGTAAACGAAATTTTCGAAATTCTAACCTTTTCAACCCTTATCAAAATTAAAATATAAAATTTATATATTTACACATATTTCTTAAAATATTTCAAATATGTATACATATATATATATATATATATATATATATATATATATTATTGTTTATCTCTACATTTATATGAATTTAAGAGGAGTTTTATTTCTCTATAAAATCTCTGCCTTATATTTTTGAATTGTGATGAGCTTTATGTTGTATTAAACAAGTGTATTTTGAATAGGATGTAAAAGTATGTTTTGTTTTATTAATATTAAAAATATGTAGAGTGCTGTCTGTTATAAACGTAGATTATATCAGATACATTTACACATATTAAAATAAAGAAAATGTTTATGACATCCTTTGGTTTAGAACAATACGTTTTCTTTTTATTACTTGATAAAAAAAATACGCCCCCTTATCACAAAAATATCCAGAATTTTAATTATTAATTTATTTTGTTTTTTCATATTAATTGAATTAATTTAATTAAATTTACAAATTATTGTATGCAACTTTTGACAATAATTCTTTTTTATTAAAACCCGGCGCAATCCGTCGATTCCATAGAGCGAATGGACAAAATACAAGGAGTCGTCATAGACAAATAAAATTTCGTGCAGACACTTACAGATATAAGTGCAATTTTGATAGAAAAGGACAACAGACACGCCCACCGCTTACATATACTTAAAACAAACAATAACTATCTTAAAGTATTTTCTTTTTTATTAAATTTTTTAAATAAAAATGGTTTTCTGTAGCACAGAGCTGTGCTAATTACAGATATAAAAAAAGTTTTTAACGCATGCAATTTTGTAGATTTGCACACACAAAAAATTTTAAATATATGGCAATCTGACAAAAATTCAATGTACTGCAATTTTTAAATTTGAATAATAAATTTTATTATTTCTCGATTAATATATCATATATATATAAAGTTATAATACAAATTAGTTTTAATTTCTTATTTGCCTCAAGCTACTTAAAATTATTACAATTTATGAAAAATTCACTAAAGTACACAATTTTAAAAATTCAAAATTTTTTAAGTTTTAGGACAAAGTTGTTTCTAATTTTTTGTTACAGAAATATTATGTAGTTTCAAAATCTAAAATAAAAAATATCTATATATTTTTTAATACCCTTTAAAAATTTGGTATTTAAAATTTACCTTTATTAAAATAAGTGCGTTTTTCAAAGTTGAAAAAAATATAAATAAAAACAGTATACAAAATTTAAAACTTTTTCCCTATTTTGTTTATAATATTGTAAAGTAATTAAAAAAAAACATCTTAAAATTTCTTTAACAAATTGAATTTTTAGAGCAATATTATTGAAGCACCCAAAATATATTTTTTACATAGTATTTTTTATTAAAAATTAACGCCCTCTTGCGACAATATAGAGAAGTAGCCGAAAAAATTGTTCGGTATTTTATTCAGAGGCTTATTACCTTTCAAAAAATATATATTTTATCAAAATCCGTAATGAACGATTTTTTGATTTGTGTCTATGGGACAAAGCACTGTGCGACGTGCTTTGATACACCCTACCTTTATTAAATGTTTTAATTATTATCATATTTTCTAGGTATTCAAAACTCCGCACCCACTTATCCAATTTCACTTAATTTTGGACTAATAATTTGAATGGACTACGAAGTTGTTTTGACAAAAATTCGAAACCTTCGCTTTTCCCTTTTTCAAAATATACAAAAATCAATTTTAACTTTGTATGGGAGGTGCCACTCCCACTTTGCCCACTTATGGACTAATGATTTGTATTGACCACAAAGTTAAATTATGAACTTTTACTATTACCATTTTAAAGATATAGACAAACGAACAATATATTATATAGGCGTGGCACCGCCCAGTTATAAAAAACCATCAGTGAATTTAGACCTTTAAAATGTATGTGTTGGTTTGTAATTCTGTTGAGTGGTTTTCTACCTATAAAATGACTAACATAGGACAACTTATCTTTATATATCTACTCGTATGTATATAGACATAGACAATATTAACTGGTGGTTCCCAACTAATTAACCATTATGTACGATAAATGAATTAATATAAAAATATTTAATTTTAAGAAATTCTTATTTTACTTACTTTATCATGCGTTCCTGTTCATAACGTGCTATATATACTGGCAGTGACATATCAAGACTTGTTGCATGATGTAAAAAATAAACCATCGCACGTGTATTTTCGTCCTATTTTTTCAGTCACAAGCACAAGTGTTGCAAAATTTAAGTAAAAACCAAGAAAGAAAAAGTCATAAAAAATTATATTAAAGAAAGGCAAATATAGGCACAAAAAGTAATTCAAAGCAACAAAAACAAAAAATCATACAAAAGATATTAAATTATAAGAAAAAAAACTTGAACTTTTCTAATAATATTAAGAAAATATTTTAAAGCATTAAGTAGCTTAACCTGATCCCGAAAGTCACTACGCCAGCCGGCAATAAAATGTGGTGCATTTGGCCCAAAAAGAGCTCCCAAAAAAATTCGTTCAAATGTTTTTTCGCACGAGTAAATTTCCTCTGGAATGGATAATAAAATAAAAAATGAAGAAAAACATTTAGAAAATAATCCTTAGATTTAAAAGTATTTAAGACATGCTTCGTATCAACATAACATATAATGGAAATAACAGAGAAGAAGGAATATTAGAAAACTTTTATCAAATTTAAGAAGAGGACATAAACTTTTAAGATTTAATTTTCTTTTATTGCTCACAGACAACAGAGCGTATGATTTTCATTTTAAAATTCTATTATTGGGAAAAAAATTAATCATACGCCTACTTCCATAAAAATAGTATGAAATTTAAAATTGCGTCAGAAAATTATTAGTTTCACAATAATAAAATAATAATAAGTAATTATTTCTTGGAAATGTAATAATAATAATAAGTAATAATAAGTAATTATTTCTTGGAAATGTAGCCATATTCTGTCCTGAAATTTTTCATCTTTAATTTGCATATATTTGCATTTGTATGTCCTGGATGACTGCACGAATTGACTCTTTGAGGTCTTGAATTAATTGTAGACAAAAGGCCTAGACCTTACTTTCATGTAGCCTCAAAGCAGAAAATCTAAAGGTGTTAAATGAAAGATCTCGGTGACCAATTGTGATCGCCCCTTCGAGAGATCATACGGTCAGAAAAATTTTTATTTATGTTGGAACATCCTGTATATAACATATAATCCATAAAAAGTTATTTTATGGAGAAATGAATTATAAAAGTTTAATTGGTTTCTCAGAGTAATTAACATATTGATGTTTAATTAATTTCGTTATGCGTTCATCATTATTAATGAACTCATTATAAACATTAGTTTCTTATGAATTGCCGCAACAAGGAGTTTTTCTTGTTCATAAAACCGCACATCGAAATAACATATGAGAATGGTCTCATTTATACCAAAATGAAGATAAAATTAAAATCTTTTTACTTTCAGCGCCAAATACCAATATGTAAAATTTTAAATAAGGAAAGTTATTTCCATATTCATACTTATATCCTTACATAAAAAACATAATAAAAGAAGGCATTAACACGGAAAATTTTTTAAACACAACACAGAAAATGCCATCCAGCCAACAAAAATTAATTGCCAGACAAATAATGTATGCTACTAAGTTGTGTATACATTTATGCAGCATATATGGTAAACAATTTTATCATGGCAACTATAGAGTTAAGCACTTAGATATGTAATAATGAGCAAAGTGTAAAAAATGTAATGAGACTTTAAAGCATTTTGCACGAGAAAGCCAAATAACAAATTACTTGAAATTTTTTTCTTTGAAAATTTTAGTCAAAAATACGATTTTTTATTACCCGCAATTTTCCATTGCCAAGAAAAGCGCAAATAAATTTTTTACCCGGAATTCCCGTTTAAGACTCTACCTACAATATAAAACATTGCTTCCCATTAATATGGTTTGATTTAATTTCATGATACAATGCAAACACAATAGCATCATTAGTTTATAGGTATGTTCCTGGTTTACTCAGTGTGTCCCATTGTATTGGCTTTAAAACGTAAAGCATATTTAACCAAATAGATAAATGTATAACACGACTTTAAATATCTATCAGGGTGCTGTGGAGTTCCAGGATAATATAAAACTTATATTTCCTTTTATAATGTTACCTATTTCTAATCTATTGTTTTATTGACTTCTTTAAAAAGCGAAACTTTTATTTCATAGATAGAATTAAATTCTAGCAACGGTAGAATTCTATCGTTGGTAGAATTAAATTCTATAACGTTTAAATCAGTGTTTGGCTATATATTTATTCTCTTCGTAAATATTCTTTAAATGTACCAAAACCAATTGTATCGACAATCTTTTTTCATTGTTTCTTAACTTAACTATTGCTTTTTTAATTTCCGGAAAGCTATTTTTGATTTATTTTGCTATAAACAAATTAAGATATTGTAAAAAGTTAACAAATCTACATAATCTTTTATACAAAAATTTTATCGTACAAACTGTAACCATAATTACAATCAAATATATATGTGTAAGACATAAAATCCATTCAATAGCTGTTAGCTTTCAACAGAGTACGAGAATAGCTTTTTTATGTTTTAACCATTTAAAGAGAGTGTTGATAACAATTAACATGAATTTATGTATGTTTGTATTGCGCATAAATAACAATTTCTTTGCAGCAATTCAATTTCAGCGTATTCTTTAATTTTAAGTATGGCTCACTTTGTGAGGACCACTGGTCTAAACTAAGACAAATTCACTTCGTTTTTCTAAACCGACATATTTTTGTAGTATAGCATTTTTTGTTCGGCTTTTTTAAGAATTTTTACAATTTTTCGTACTACATCCTAAACTTCTTTGGCGTTATTTTTTTAATGTTATTACCTATCAAAAGTATCATAAAAATATTTACCAAATAATCTGAAAAATTTACTGCAACAATGTTTTTTTTATATAAAGTATCTACTAATGCCTGATGATTTAGACAGAAAACACCTTTAACAAAATTTTATTTCAAAAATTAATCCATAGCTTGGGGACATAAATATGTGGTCACAGTCGCACAGAAGATATGCACTCGTTTAATCGGCTATATACATGTATACACTCGAACGAAAACAAAAATATCTAACAAAGAAAAACAATAAACAACAAGTTCATTCAGTTGTGTGATAAAATGGCTTTTGATCGTATTGAAATTGTTTATTTGTTTTGTTGTTTACTTTGTTGATTTTTTTTCAATGTACACTACAAAAACCTTGTACTACTACTCCAAATGCAATTTTCTCTAATCACCCGTGCTTGGGACCACGTATATAATTGCGTCGACTACATTTCTCAAATGCTAAATTTTACCATTTTAAGCGAGTTTTTATTGGAGATTTTATTTCAGCTGCTCAATTTTTGGGCGGTATTACTACACAAAAAGTTCTACATACATATGTAAATATTTCCAACTTTAAAACTTTTATTGTACACGAAAAAATTCCCGGGAATACGGGAAATGAAATTAACTGAATTTCAATAAAATTTCCTAGTTAACAAGGTTTTTTTTCGTTTCTGCAAAAACCGCAATTTTAAATTGCAGCAATAATGGTATAAATGCAGATTTTAATAAACTTTAATTATGCAACAAATTCACTACTACAAAATAGAATGCAATTTATTAAAATTATTTCAATTTATTTCTTTGTCACAAATATAATTTAATTATGTTGTACAAGGGGAAAACAATAATATCTAACAAATATTATCTATTACCATTATTTGTTTTATTTTGATTTTTTTTTTTTTTAACTTACCAAGTAAAACCACAACAGCCGCGGAATCTCTAACGCCCCAATCCCAACACGTACGCAAGGCAATATATAAAATATTATGAAATTTGCCCATTAAACAGACCTAAAAAGAGATATTAATTTATATTAAAAATATATGTTTCAAACGTAAAAAATAACGTCATTTAAAGTTAAGATATTTGATAATTTTAATGGTCATATTATAAACATTTTATGAATTAACAATGCATTTATGAATATGACAGTTATAAATTAAAAAACATAATGATATAATGACACTAAAACAAAGAAAAGAAGAAGGCAAGAATTTTGGCTGGAATGTTTGGAAGTTTTTTTTGCCCAAATTTGAAAGATTATCAGTGACTATTCCTAATACATCATTTCTAGCCCGTGCAGTTAAAACGATTTTTGCAAGTCTCAACTTTAACAAGTCTTCTGGGCGATATGGCATTATGATATCTTCGCCGAATGCGCGTGCATTGGCTAACTTTATCGTTTTATCGTGCCGATAATTTTCCATCTTGTTGAAAAGTTGCTAAAGTAATACCGATCCCTACAAAGGGCGAGGCTAGTAACCTTGAAAACTACTACTGCACAGTAGCGGTTTGTTCGACACTCCTAAGATTATGGAGTGTATCATTAGTCACCACCTTGTGAATTATTTAGAGTCGTGCTATCTGTTGAGCGATCATCAGTACGGTTCCCATATCAGCTGCTCTACTGGTGACCTGCTAGCATTACTATGTGGTGAAATAAAAGGTGGCATAAGTCCATTCATGGATTTTGTAAGGTTGTTAGTCTGGATATATCCAAGGCATTTGATAAGTTCTGGAACGAAGCACTCGTATTAAAACTTAACATTTTTAGTGTTGGTAGTTACTTCTTCCGGTTTATATCGAGCTTTCTGAGAGATTGCACTATAAGAGTGGTTATAGATTGATTTGAAGGCTCTAATTTTCTCCTACTTAATTTATAATATTTTCTTCTCCTTCCTCCTTTTTCCTTTTTACTACCAATCTATCTACTCTTTTGCAGATGGCAGCCTTTGTCATTCATATTCCTATGATCCTAGGCCGAGCCGAGATTGGGGCGAAAAGGCGGGATATGAACGTCACCCGCTGTTGTTTTTTTGTACGTGATTCGGTTTATCAGGACAGTGCAAAAAATACTTCACTCCATCTGCATATTAATGACGGTAGGGTAGCCAACACTATTGATTCATTAAAGCATCGCCGCACTGTGGCGTATGTTTTATTGTCCTACCGACACTACAACGGACGAAATAAAGGAAATAACATATTCTTACTTAGTACCCATATTTTTCCAAGTGCGCATCACTTTGTAGCTAATTGTCCAAGGAATCGCACAACACATTATACGAAAAATTCCTTCTTCAGTCGTATTGTTCGTTTGTGGAATAATCTTGCCGCAAAAGTGTTCCTTACGGCCTTTCCTCTTTTCGCCTTACCACAAGCTATTATCCTCGTACAAGCACAATACACTGCATGAGTGTGGTCAACCCATAAGTGCTGCTTTCAAGTGAAAAAAAAAATATATATATATACACAAATTAATACATAATGTTGGAAAATCGGACATGGATGAGAAATTTTTGTAGGATAAGCAGGCAGCTAAAGGAGCGGAATTTATATCACTAAAACTTAATCTGTTCGCATAAACTCAGAAATTCAAGATTTGTTCACAATAAGCGGAGGATGTTAGCTACTTTTGCTATCTCGAAAGTGTAATCTCTAAAACTCGTAGATTTTGTCAGGATATCGATAATAGAATTCAAAAATCAACATCACGTTTACAACTTACTGTAAAAAAATGTTGCAAATGTAAGTGTTTATTTTGCTATTTGCGACAGTCGCCGGTTATATTCTAAGCATTCAAAGCCAAAAAGGTGTTTTACCTAACGCATGTTACATGTGTTACTAATGGGCTGCATCGTTTATGCGAACGTATAGAGGTCATTGCAACCGCAAAGAAAGTGTCCTTGAAAATTCCATTGCCGCCATCAAGTATTACGCTTACTGCAAACCAATGGCATAACATTATTTGAGCAGTATGCCATGTTAACTGAGGAGGGTCAGAAATTGGCAATATGAAAGATTGTATTACAACTAAGCTAAAACAGAATATTACAACTAAGCTAGAATAGATTATAGCAGAAAGCGAAAGTAAAATTAATATGTTAATATCTAAGAAAAGACCTAAGCGTATCTTCTTCAAATCAAGTTTTAAAATACACCGTTACATAGTTGACTTTGAAATGACATTTTCAACGTATAAAAGTTTGCTCATATGTATGTAATAGACAACGCCTTACATTTGAAAATTTAGGTCAATTTCTAATTGTTTATTGCAAAAACAAAAACACACCAAAAAAAATCCAGTTTTTTTACCAAAAATTTTAAATTCTGTATTCAGATATCCCCAGAAATTTAAGTACAATTTTGTTTTTTACTTTGTTGTATTGTTAATTTTTTATACTACTTTAAATATAGTCAATAGAAGTATTGAATAAGCCTGTTTTCTCTCAGAAAAGCAGAAATTTATATTCTTAGAGTGTATTTTTAAATTTTAAGATCATATTTTCGGATTTTTACTGCATATTTTATATACATATATATCTGGTTTCTTGGTAATAATTCTTACAGTTCAAGCGATTTAAAAAAATATTTACCTTCAGCGTTTAAATTTGTGAACGATTTTTATTACCTCATATTGCCGATTTTTTACTACATCCTCTAATATTATGATACTTGATTTGTCGGGTTCCTCGGTAATTTCAATGCAGTATAACTTCTGTAAAACACAACGTCTATTTTGTAGGCCAATTCTGGCTGCTTATATTGATTGCTTCCTTCAAACGGTCAAGTTTCAAATAGTACAAATCACAATTGATCATTTCGTCAGCTTGTAGCAATTAAAAATCAATAATATTCTTGAAATCCTACCAAAGCTTTAAGAACGACATTCCCTATATGAAAGGAAAGAAAGATTTTTACTCTGCACTTTGCCAATCATTCAACCATTGAATTGATAACGTGGTAACACATTTGTTTCTCATCAAATATCAAGGGCATTTATTTCATAATAAAATGGACTGAATTTTAATTAAAAAGAATTTATATAATTTTATTTTTATTTTTAATTTTTTTTAATGCAGTTCTTATTAAATTACATATTCTAAACCTATACTCCATGAATTCATAAGCAAATAAGTCATTTCCATAGAACTTCTACGTAAAAAATAATAAAAAAAAGAAAAATATATAACTCACATCTCCATTGTTATCCTTTCTCTCGCGATGATAACGAACGGCTGCTAACACAGCAATACGAGCCACCTCCTCTGTATGCATGTTTTGTCCTGAAAATATCAACGAAAAAATTATACAAAATAAAAATGAAAATTGTTTAATAAATAAAAAATATTTTAAAAATAAAAATTTTTTTGGACCGATAAAAATAATAATTACCATCACTACAACCCCCTATAATAGCATTTAAATGATCCAATACATCTCGTCTAGAACTACGATCTTGTAGACCATTTCGACAGAGTTTATCCAGTGTGTCCTCATAAAAACATTCAAATATAAATTCCATAATTTAAAGGCGCGTACAACGTTTTATTTAAGACTACGTGGCACTTTCTAATATTGAGGTAGAATTGCAATTAACAAAAACCTGTTCAACAAATAAAAACCAAAGAAAACTAATGGTTTAGAGAGTAGCGATATTATTACGACATTCATTGGTCAAGAAGCCGTAAAAATGTTAGATGTTAAATTTAGAAAAGGAAAAAATATATTTTCAAATTTGTGTAATATTATTAGCACGACAAATAAAAATGTTATTGAACTTTAACAAGAATATATTTTATTTAAAAATTTATATTTTTCTCTTTAATCTTACTGATGTTTTTTTTTATCAATCTTAACTGACTCGTATGTCTTCTCTTAAATATAAATCAGAGAATTTTTATTTGCCGGTTACAATGTTTTTGAGTCTTTTGGCTTGAAATTTCTTATAAAACTAATTTGTATATTGAATGGCTTCCATGGAAAAAGTCAACCGGGGATATATACGCTCTCTTTAACAAAACATATGAAAAGAAAAGTAACTTCTCTTTTAAAATCTAAGGTAGAATATGTGAAAATATTTTATTTTGAAGAGTAGTACAGTGAACTATAATATGCAGAACATCACACACAAAATTGAGGAAGTAGAAAAATTGTTTGATTTACATTTCCTTTTTTTTGTAAGCTGAAAGAAATAATTCGAAATCATAGAAGTTAACCTTGAGTATAGCGGTTTAAGTGTTTAGAAACAACCCTTACAAGAACAGTGACAGTCATTTGATCGGTCAATTGACTGGCACTGTGTTAAAAATATCTATAATTTTTTTGTATCAAGTTATTAAGGGTAAAATGAAAAAATGACCAAATCATCTTTGTACATGTGATTTTTCATCCTTCTCTAACTTATCAATTCCATCGACTATAAAACATACATCTGAGCTTCTCACTCTGTTTGCTTATCAAAGATGATGTAAATGTTAGTCAAAGTTGACTTATTATATTTGATGTATAAGCCCGTCGAAGCTGATGTGTGTACAATTTTTGTAATAAAAGACGATTTATAATTTTTTATACTTATAATTTAGTGAATTAAAATTTTTTTTAATTAAATAATTATACAATGTACGTCATTCAATTAATTTTTTTATTTTACTCAGTAAATGCATTCTACCGCCTCTCTTACTCTTGTTTTGAACTAAAATGGGTCTATTCAGTTGAAAAAGATCTGAAGGTTGTAGAAAAGATAATGATACTAATTATATGTGCGAGTGTAAAAGTTACTAATTATTTCATCATTTATAGATGTATATGAGCTTGCCTAGTGCATGCTTTTTCCACCTCCTTTCCCAATTGTACAGCAGGTCGTCTGCAAACATTGCTCTAATGTTGTCTGTAAAGAACGATAAATAATAAAAGTATTAATTTGTATTTGTTACCATTACCTGAGCAAAATTGGCGTATACAACTTTTTCTTCCCATCCGCTAGTGTCACCAAGGGCAGCATACACCTGACTTCGTCAAGATCTTTGTCCTGTATCTCGCCAGTCATGCAATAGACAGATTGATAGCTATCTTGTATTTTACCAAGAGTTTCGATTGAGCCATCATTTTTTGTTTTGGCACGACCTGGTAAAAAAATTTATATTTTTTTATTTAAACTAAAAGCAATATCAAAAGTACTGAATACTTCAATTTCCTCCAACCTTGTTACAATCTTTTCTACTTTTATCAATTTTTTTATACATACATACAATATTTTTATTTCAATTTACTGCTTTTGATTTTGCTATAGTTCACAAAAATATTGCTTTTTCTGTGTTAGTTTCGGTCATTCATTTCTTGCAGGGAACATAAAAAGCCCAGGTTCAAATCTCAGCGAAGACAAGAAAAATGCTATCTCAACTTCAGACCTTGAGTAAATAAGAGGCTTGAGCTCCCTTCCAAAATACCAATTTTCTCTTTTGTTTCTAAAATTTTTAAGCAAAAAATTATAATTTAGAAGATTTTTTGAAAAGAATTTGGTTTTTCTGTTTAGTTGAGAATATAAATAATATGATTACTAAAAAATTGAAGCTTTACTAAATTAGCTAAAAAAATTTTTTAAAGGATAATAAATTTATATTACTGTGAGCGTCAAAATAAAGTATACAACCTTATACCCCGACATATAGTCTTTATTTCAGTCCTTTCAAAACGATGTACTTAAATATTTATACTTTTTAATAAGTCTATTTAAAGCTTCACAAAATTCTGATAAAAAAAAACAACAAAATTCTTACAACAACTAAAGTTATAAAACAGAAGCGAAAATTCCTCTATATTTTATGAGTCAAAAAAAGTGTACAAGAAGAAAACTATGCCACAAAAAATGACATACAAATATCAGAGAAGGGATAATATTGTTCTAATAGGTGTTATCAAATACAACAAGAATGTGATTTAGAAATTTACACATCCAAAATCTTAAGTTACGTGTAAAAAACCAGTTTTCGTACCTTTATGCAGTTATAAACTGATAATCAGCTAATTATTTACCGATTTTAAGATTTTCGGCGGATTTGGATAATAATATTTTTAAGTAACTTTTGCATTTTTAAATCACAAATTGATACATATTAACCACATTATTAGTAACGCTTTTCACACAGTAGTATTTTTGGAACAAAAATGAAATTGTTAAATTGGAAGGGATCTTATTTTGACGTGAAACTTATACTATTGCCGTTCCCAAGATATACAAAAATTAATATTTACTTTGTCTGGGAGGTACCACGCTCACTTGTCCAATTCCGCTCGCTTTCTGACTAATGATTTGTATTGATTACAAATCTATTTAGACCAAATTTAGAGGCTGCTACTGTTACCTTTTTAAAGATATAGACAAAAAAACTTCTACTTTGTATGGGTTGGCATCGCCCTGCTATAATTTTTATATTTATATAGTCTGTAGTTGAGATATGCATTGAGAAACTGTAAAAATTTTATGAAAAAAATTCAGCCGTTTAGCAGTCTATAAAACGCAAACATACGTACATACATACACACATTAATTTTTATATATAAGAGGTCTGTTTCTTTACTCTACATTGGGATATACTCGGATCCCAATCTTGCCGAAAAGCAAAAACTGGGTAAGTAAGAGAGATGTTGAGAGAGTAATATTCTTCTTCTTCCTGCACGAGAGAGAGATTAATATTTTTCTTCTTCCTGTACGAAACATCTCGTACTTTTTCTACGGTATAGTTTGTGCGGGTAAACAACAGTCAGCTGTTTAACAAACAAACAATAATATAGTAAAAAGCAAATTTTTTTACAAAATTAAAAAGTTTAAAAGTTGAATTAAAATAGTTTTAAAATTTAATTCTGGTTCATTGTTTATTTAAAAACACTGTTCTTGCAAGTTGTGTTCACAAAAGAGTTTTTAAAGACTTTAAATAATATTTATAAACCAATTTTGTTTTATTTTATTCATTTTATTTAAGCGAAATATTGTAAACATTAAATAAATGTATTATGCGCAGGTTTTTATATCCACTAAATTGTCAAAAAAATTACGTTTATTTTTGTGGTAAAATTTGTGGTTTTTTGCGCACCCCGTAATTTTGTGCGTTTTTGTCTCATATTGAGAGAAATTGCTGTTTACTTTAATTTTACCGAACTTTACCCAAAAAGTAAAGAAACAGACGTAAGACGTATAAGGTAAAAATCTTTTATAAATTAGATAGATAAATAATATTTATTTTTAATATTTTTTATTTATATATATTTATTTATTTTTATATATTTACTTTTTAATTTTTTTTCTAAAGTTCCTAAATATGTGACCACGACTATATTTATATACCCTTTATACGACGTATATAAAACTTAATGGAAACAATAAAAGCATTATAAATAAACATTGCAAGATATTTTTTGGTAACTATGTAATTTCTTTAAGTTCAAGATATGTGAGTGAGAACCCTTAACAGACTTTTACCAAATATATATATATATATATATTTATATATATATATATATATATATATATATATATATATATATATATTTAGTGAATTCAAGCAACTGCGCAAAATTTAATCACTTTACGATAACTCCTACTTTAGGCTGCTGGTTATAGTAAAATGCTACACTATGTGACATAGGTTTAAAAACGATTTTAAACAGTCTTTCTTCTCTGTTTCTTTGTCCAAACATTTTGAACATAAGTTGTTCATTAGAATTCATATAATGTGTTTTTTATTGATTTCTGTAAAAGTAATTATGCTCTCTTTAAAGTTTGTAGTTGTGACTTATAGCAAAATGTATTTAAATATGCTTTATATGTCCCATATATGAGGTACTAACCCAAAAAGTACATTGTTTTTCTTTAAAGAAAGCAAAACTTTGGAAACAAAAGCAAAACTGTTAAATCCCTAACACCCTGTAATTTTGTTTTACCCAGTGCCATTTGATTTTTTTAGTATTTTGTAAAACTCTCTCTCATTTTCTGAACACTCAACCAGTGTTGTTAATTTAGCGTCTTTCGCGCTATATTTAGCCCGTTTCAATTACCGGAAATTTGAATTTTTTCTCTTTAGCGCTTTTTTGAAAAAGCACTAGCTTAGAGCATTTCTTTGTTAGAAATATAAAGTTACTGAGTTTTATAAACTTACTAATATAAGCAATGGACTTAAAATGCTTCATGCTGTGAAAATTACATTGTTCCAAATAATATTTTTGCGAAAATTAATAAAAATATTGTTTTTCAAACATATCTCAAATCTAAATGCCCATTTTTCCAGAATTTTTTTAAGTTATTATTTTTAATAAAAATATTAAACTTCTAATTTATTATTGTTAGATCCTTTAAAGATCCAAAAGGGATGATAGGGATATAGCAAATTCCTTCCATTACGTCTATCTAAAATAATCTAATATGGCTCCAAGTCAATTTATGTGAAGCAGCTTCTCTTTCAATCTTTCTTCTCTAGGAGCGGGCTGGCCTTCTGATTCATTTGTTTCCCTGCGAGTTCCACCCAATGGCCAGTTTCCCTAAGTCGTAGTTTGGCTCCGAGTTTTCCCAACCCATTTTTATTTTCTTCTCAAATTTCACCCCTAAAAAAACTTGGTGTGATTTTGTTTCTGGTCGGAATATTTTCAAAATGCCACGTAGACAGCCGCTTATAAATGTCAGAATGGAATTGCCATCAATCACAGCCGCATTTCAAAACTTTTCAACCGTACTAAAATAGACGTCACACAAGAGTTAACAATTTTAATTTTCGTTTTTGAAAAAATATGTGGGGAAAGCCTTATATCATTCTGTCGGCCAAAAGATTGGCTGCCTAGATTCAATCTGTTTAGCACTGGAATCGTCAAAAGTCGTGAGAATACTGCCGAAATAACAAGAAGTTGGGACAACTCCCAAATTTCTGTTTTCAATTCAAAAGGTCATAGTGTTATTAGCGTTGATTCGCATAATTTTGGAGATATTAATCCGCATGTCCGCTCTGTATGCTTCCATCTGTATAGAATACAGCTTTCCTTGCATGTCACAATGTCTGTGAGCCAGAAGATAGATGTCATCTGCGTAGTCCAAATCTTCCATTTTTGTGTTAAGTCCCAAGGTTATACTACGTTGCAACAGAAAATCGAGCTCAACGTTAAACAGCGGTGAAGAAAAAACACAACCTTATCTAACACTCGCTTTGATATGTATTATCTTTATATTACACATGAACACAAAAATAAAGAAAAAGTTTTTAAGTTGTTGTTTTGTTCTAAATTATTTTTAATTTTGTTTTTAAGCAATCGTTCAAATTATTAAAAAATCTATGTAAAAATTTGAATTTTAATTATATATTTTTTGACAATTTCATTATTTTTTTTTTTGTTTTCAAATATTATTAAGGCTTTTTACAACGCATTTTGATTACTTATAGATACATAAATTATAATTTAGCGCTTTTAGTGCCTTTTGAGTAGAAGGTCTGCATGTTTTGATCATAAAAAGTTGGCAATACTGAACTCAACCACATATTCGGTGGAGATTGTAATGAAGAACAAATAGAGACACAGTCATTATTGAGGGTGGTAAACAAAACACAAATTTTTTCGCTTTTGTTTTGTTCTCTAAGTTCTTAAAGCAATGTTTTTTGTCTATGTATGTATGTATATAAACATGCAAACAACGACAACAAGAACAATTTTAATTAATAGATTATTTTTCAAAAATATAAATGAAAAATCCTAAAACAATATTTAAAAAATGAATTAAGTTTTCTTATTTACCATAAAAGTCTTGAAAACCACAAATATTTAATTTATTTTATAAAATAAATAAACAAAATTTGTACTCAAACAGACCACATGTCTTTGCACAATAGAAACACCAAACAACACACAACACATTTAATTAATTAAAATTACTTAGAATAAAAATATTTTCTTTTTTATTTTTTTAATATCTTAAGTTTTATACTATATTTTATAAAAACGAATATTCATAGATATAATCTTTAAATATTAACTTTAGTAATTACAAAACAAATTTTTTTTTCTCATAATTTTTTACACACCGCACTTGCGATTGTTTACTTCGTTCAAGTAATACTAACTTGACAGTAATTGTGTGTGGACTGTTATTCTCTTTTCAAAATACACAATTTGTTTATGTTCTCTCTTTGGGTTGATTTCTCTTATTATTTATCACCCACCACGTATCTTGCAGAACTACAGGGATAAATTCACATGCACAACGTATAACTATTTTCGTGACAATCATAAACAAATTATATTTTTTTAGCAGAAAATTGAGAAAAACTGTTATTATTCACCAGTTTCTTGATGTATTCTAGGGTGCTTTGAGAGCGAATATAGCGTTTATTTATGTATATTTGTGTAATAACATATTCAAATATACAAAGAGAACAAAAAGAGTAGTAACAGTGTCAGAAACAACATACGAGTACTTGACACAATTGTTTAAATACAGTAATGAGCATAACACTTAAGACAAAATTTTATGACATATTAAATTATTCCAATAAGCCAATTTTCGGTCAATATAAGCATACCAGGTCAAAATTAAAAAAAAAAACTATGCGCAGTACCATTTACAGTAACAATTGATATAATTGTTTTTATGACGTAAATAGTAAAGATTAGTTTTTCAATTTTCACAAATGAGTCTTTACGTATAATTTTAGGAGTATATAACATGTTTGATATTAACAGGCTCAATAAAGCGAGAACGGCATTTGGATGACTGCAGTCAGTATGGAGAAGATCATATATATCCGAACGGACTATGCTCAGAATATTGAACTCATTTATGAAATCAGTATTGCTGTATGGCAGTGAAACCTGGCTTTTATCGAATAACATCACACAGAAAGTGCCTCCGAATCATATGCAGAATATTCTGGCCTAACACCATAAGTAACACAGAACTGTGGAGCACGACTAATGAGGAACTCACACTGAAAGAGATAAGGCAAAGAAAATGGGGCTGGATCGGAAAACACATCCGAAAAAGTCCAGATAGTATCACCAGAATGTCACTCGAGTGGAATCCTCAGGGCTCAACAAATCGAGTCAACCAAAAAACACCTGAAGACGTACAGTTATCCAAGAACTGGGGCAGAATAATCAACATGAGAGGAGGCAATGTCAACAGCAGTAAACTGCGTTAGATGAGATGATTTGTGGAAGCCATATGCTCACAAGAAAAGTAACGGGAAAAAAAATTTCTACTACAGATCATTATATTTACCCCATCTTGCTTTAGTGTAGGTAGTGCAAACAAGGCGAAAATCTTTTATATGGTGGTCAATATATACTTACATAGAAACCGCATAATTTGAATTTACTTTCATCACTCCATAGAACCTTAGCCAGTCTTCATTTAACTAGTGTGAAAGACGCTTTGCAAAGTTAAGACGCTTCCTTTTATTAACTCTGAGCTCAAGAGTTTTAGTACAGAGATGTCTGCAAACTAGTTTATTTAATTTAGTCCACGCTTGATAGTAAGAATGTTAATTGAGATACCCATTTGCATTTTTGCATTGTCGAAGCCCTTCTCTATCTTGATGAGTAGTCGTACTTCGTCGGCTACTACTTCAAGGTTTTCTATTAACAATGGCAAGATAAATGAAATCGAGCAGAAATTCGGTGAACAATTGATTTGCTTACACAAAATATGACCTAAACCTCACTCATAGGCGTTCCCAATCATTTGATAATTGTTTCTATAGAAAGATAAATAAAGTTCATAATGAAACAAATCTTTTTAAAAAATGCCAGCATCGATGCTTGACAATTTTGTTCAAATTTTTGTTATTGAAAGCTTTGCCTTCGCTTGACCACACAAATCATTGACATCACAGTGATATTTTATGTCCCACTGTTGTGTTTAAGGTTACAAATAACAAAAATTTGAACAAAGCTGTAAAGAATGGCTGCTAACATATTATGCTGTGCTGACATGTCATGCTATGGTTCAATGAGCTCGAATGCAGTTGGAAATTGTAGTTTTATAGGAGGGACAATGTAGAAGATACATAATATCCCTCAAAGCCAAATTTAAATGGGGTATATTGCTTGTTTCGGGACAATGACCAGACACATTCTTCCCCAATAGTAGAATGATGACTTCTACATAATGTAAAAAATTGCTGTCACATTCTCTACAGAGCTATGACATTAATCCTATAAAGAATTTGTTGTGTATATGGACTCCAAATTAAGTTAGCGACAAATTAGAAGCAAAAATGAACTCAAAGCTGTCCTCCTGAACATATGGATTCTAGTTCATTCTATGAGAAAAAGATTTAAAGTTTAAAGCTGACTAAAATAAGTACTAAATTTTCACCTAGGGACTATTTAAAAAAATAACTTTGAGAGAAAAAGGAATTTTACAGCTTTTTTGCTCTGAAAACTGCAGACATTTTGATATTGAAATGAATTTGTTAAAATAAATAATTGTTGATAAAAAAAAAAAGCTGACTAGTTTCCTTTTAAATTGCTTTTGGTTTTAGCTTAATATCTTTAATGGTTACAGAGATATCTGAATTTGAAAAATGGAACACTTACTGTACAAGTTTATTTTGTTCACTGGGTATTCAATGACAAGCTTATGCTAAATGTCGGTTAATGATTACATTGACTGTGGTACACCTGGTTAGTAGTTCTACTGACAATGTCACTGGCACTAACATTTCAATATTTTCAAGAGAAATGCCACTTGATTTTAATCTTTAACTACCAGGCTGTAACGATTCGCCAAAGTAAGTACAAAAAACAAAATAGGCATTAAAAATTAACAGATAATGTATCATTAAAAGTTATAGAATCACACCACTCAACTCCTATAGTACTTGACTGTGGTACACCTGGTTAGTAGTACTACTGGCAATGTCACTGGCACTAACATTTCAATATTTTCAAGAGAAATGCCACTTGATTTTAATCTTTAACTACCAGGCTGTAACGATTCGCCAAAGTAAGTACAAACAACGAAATAGGCATTAAAAATTAACAGATAATGTATCATTAAAAGTTATAGAATCGCACCACTCAACTCCTATAGTACTTCTGTGCAAGTTCGTGACATAAAAAATAAATTGACTTAGATGGGCATATTGAAAGCAATAAAAAAAATATAAGAATACTGTTACTTTAAAGCAAAAGCTTATTGTAATTTTTGAATGCAGTGTGCGAAAATACAGTATACTGCACTTGTTTCGTGACCAATACATTTTTGTTGTTGGGCAGTGTATTTGCATATTTTAAAAACTACCATGATCATGTTTCTGCTTTGTTGAATCAGTTAAAGAAAAACCAGACGGCATAGGCTCATTTAACTACATACATATGTAATTTCTATCCTGTAGGTTACTTCGGACTTAAACTTTAATCTTAAGCATTTAAAAAATGTTAAAAGTAAATTATTTCCGATTATTTTAATTTTTTCTCGATTCTACACAAGTTTTTCTTTTACTTCTTTTGAAAGAAAATCATATATGACTTGGCGCAATTGTTTTACGCAAATTTCCATAAACTAATTTTTAATATTCTGATAATATAAGTAACTTTTAATTTTACATACATAGTATAATGAAAACTATATAGACGTATAATAATGACGTTAACATTTAGAAATTTATAAAGAAAATGTAAGATTCTCGTTAAACCTTTTAAACTTGACAGAGATGGAAATGTCTGCCTGTTAAAGCAATAATTCGTTTTATTCCACATAATAATTTTAACAATAATATGTGTACGCTCTCCTATTAAAAAATAAAATAAAAATATATACTTGTATGTATATACATAGATGCAAATGCAGCTGCCATTTATAGTTGTTCTTAATGTTTTTTTTTTTTGTTGTTGTTAAATTATACAAGTGCTTGAAAAAATAAACGAAAAATAGGAAAAACTTTAACAAATCCTTCTGCCATCAGTCAGCAACATGTTTTCCGTATTAAAACGAGAACATTAACGATCTGCATGCACATGTATTTTGAAATATATTTTCTTATCTATTGTTAAAGTATGTGAAAACGTGTGTATGCATGTCAGTCAAACAAAAACTTCAAATGTCCACATTTGTATACTTCATATACTTAATGCATATTAATCGAGTACGTCCTATATTGTACATGCAAATGTATATGTTTTTATGGATATTTTACATATACATATATGCTCTGTACCAAAGTTCTTTTTAAGGGAAATAAATACCTGTAAAAAATAAAAGGATATAGTTTAAAGGGTTATAACAAATAATTTTACAAGTTCAAATAAGACATCAATTTCTTATAATGGCTGCAGTCAGTTCTGAGTTGATTTTTTAAATAAAATTTAAACAAGAATTAGCTTTCTTTTCGAAGATCTTGTTTCCTTTTTAAAGAAAGAAAAACAGATATTTTGACTATCATTAAACTTTCTGAGAAAAGGAAACCTGCCGTAGAAGTAAAAAATTGTGGTTTGAAAAGTGTGGTTTGAAATGTTGTGAAAAGAGCGGACGTCTGCCGACGTACTAGAGGTGGACATTTGCCTGATATCATATTCCATTATTAATTCCCATATTTCTTTTTATATTGATATGAATAAAACTGAGTTTGTCAAAAAAGGTGTGTTTTTAAACCAATTTACTTCCTAACCTTAAATTTGGCCACCCTTTATAAATAACTGACTGTATACAGCTGTTTTTAAATTTTTTAAGCAATGGCAACTTATAAATACTGTATTATTATTACCTTTCATTTAACAAGTTATTGTTTTATATTAATTTTTTTTACTTCAACAAAATTTCTTTTAAATTACGTACATAACATATTTGAAATTTTATGTCCATATACAGAATGTGCTAGATACATGCATAAATATTAAATACAAAAGCTGTCCTTCACCATAAGGTTTTACTTATAACGAGCAACATAAGAAACTTGGCACATTATCTGATAATTTAGTAGAAAATTGTTCCACATCAGCACATTTATTTGAATCTGACAAGAATTAAATTATCTAAACATTTACCAACTTTAGCAGTCAGTGCATATTGTTCTAAGTTTAAGTTGTGGTTTTCCACAAAATTTAAATGTATTTTTATAAAGAAATATATTTACCTGAAGAAAAATTAATTCATTTATTTCTTTGTAACAAGCAATTTCCTTTAATGGTGCACAATGGGTCTTAGCTAATTTCAAAATACATTTTGATAAATTTATTCATAAAATTGTATATATTACGAGTATTATATTCTTAATTTTAACGAATGATTAACTGCCCAAGTAGTTGTATATTCTTACATAATATTTTTTCTTCTTTCATTTTTATTCCATTTACAGATTACTTTGCCAGGAGATTAACCAGGATGAATCATTTCATTTAGAATACCGTGGGCCAGTCGTTATGAAAGGCAAACCGACGCCCATGGAATGTTGGTTTTTGACTCGGAATACAAATACCAGTGGCAGTGCCAGTGGCAGTGCCAGTGGCAGTACCAGTGGTACAGTTGATTCTCCCCTACCGCCACAAACACCTATAGCGACAACAGCACCATCAACATCCCTACCCTCATCATCAATGTCACAAAATAAAGCACAGCAGCCAACACCAGCTGTGCGCTCACATACTGCTGCATCACGAAAAACATCCATAGCCAGCACAACATCAGAATCATCCTCGACAAATTCTCAGTCAACTGCAGCCACTGTTGCTGAACATGCAAATAACCAGCCAGAGACAGAAACATAGAAAACGTGTAAAGAATCGTCCTGTTGCTGCTGAAACATACTCTAAGCGTTCGTTCTTCCTTTTATAGTTTGTTACATCATTTATTTTGCCTGTATGTACATTTGATTCCTTTTATTATACGAGTTCATCTACGAAATGTAGTTTTACATACAGATACACCATTTATTTGCAAGAAATGTTAAAAGAAATGAATAGTAGCTTTACAAAAATCTAAGGTAATTCATTTTAATGCAGATACAAAACTATAATATACATACACACATATATCAGCTTCTTGCATTGATATATATGTAAAGAAAATTTTATTTGCATGTGTTGAAATACCCTGATATATTTGCTTATATTAAGCAGAGAAAAACAAATTACAACAATGACGAGGTCTACAACAGTTGTGAGCAAAGTTATAATATGTGTAAATAATAAGGATGGTTACTGCAAGATGCAAGCTTCTTACACAAGTATAACCTTTAATTGCTTAAGGAAGTTAACAAATAACTTATTAACAATTTTATTGAAACTTTGTAGCAGAGTTATAATAAATTTCTGATTTAGTGGGGATAATACCGTCAACGTTTCACAATTATTTCATTGGCTGAGCTCAAAAAGTGTATTAGGGATCAATCAAACATATGTTGCTTTAGAATTAAATGTTGCTTTAAATAGCAAGAGTACAAAACTTCTATTTATGCCATATTTAATTTACATAAATATGCGCGCCTATAAACATTTTCAAATTTCGGTTAAATATAATTTAACATATAAGGCTATCCATCAAATTACATACTGATTTTTTCGACTTTTTAAGAAATATTGAATATCTAACCAGGACCGTTGGAATTCTAAGAACAGATTTTTGAAGAAATTTTACAAAAACACCAAATGTTTTGTCATATATGGGTTAAAGGTGCTGGTGGCAAATTGTTGGAAACCGTAATAAAAGACCATTTTATTAGAGCGTTAGGGCTAAAACTAAATTATAAAACAAATAGCATGAATGGTTTTTAAGCCTCATTATTCCACCTCATTATATGGCTAAAAAATCGAATTTTTGCCATGAAAATTATTACTGCATATTTTCGGAACCTATTTAGGCCGTCTAACACACAAAATTAAATTTTAATTCAAATTATTATTTTATTCTATACACCAATACATGGCAATAACATTTGAACACGATATCTGGCATATCGTCACCGCGGCTTTTCTTGACAAGGCGTATTCTAGACGTCCAATTTTACGTCGCTTCTTCTAGCATTGTTGGCTGTATGGCATGAATAACACGAAAAAGGCGTATATTATTGCTGGTTTTTCAGCATAAACCAATAACTTTACGTGGCCTCACAGGAAATTAACAAGAGGTATCAAGTCGCACTATCTTGGTGGATAGTTGTCAGGTCCATTTATTGAGAGCAACTTATTGTCAAATTGTGTTTTCAAAAATTCTATGGTAGCTGTCCGTATGACACATAGAGCTATCGTGTTAAAACCACATCTCACCTAATCAGATTTCGTCAAAGATCTTTTCTTCTCCTCTGTTTTCACACGCACGCAGCCATAAGCATAGGCAGAAAACAAGCGGAAAAACAAAGTGCAAAGTGGACTGAGTGAGAGACTTTTAATTACTATCATAATTGTAAAATGCATTATTATTAGTTTGCCGAACGCTGGTCTAGATCAATTTCATTTATATTTTCAAACAAACAGTATTAATCATGATGCGGTAACGATCACCATTGAGTTAATGCAAGTTCTGGCTTCTTTTTGAAGCAAAACGTGCCAACGATGCCTCTAGCACGTAAAACACATCAAACGGTGCATTTCTCTGGACATAATGAAGTCTGTAGGCTCTGTTGTGGATTGATTTTACTTCATATGCTGCAATTTTGTTTATTAACCAACCCGTTAAGCCAAAATTGAACCTCATTGCTGAACACATTGCTGTAGTCGTACCCCGATTGCTCGATCTTTTAAAATAAGAAACAAGTTCAATTGATTACATAATGGCTAGTGAAATGTATCGCACGTAGAACCATCCTGTTGAAATCACGATTTGTTGAATTTTATTTTATTTCTGGAAACAAAACACTGTAACGGCAACCCTCCTACCTAATATCGAAAAATAATGATCGACGATATCGTTGGCCACTTTTGTGAAATTTTTTACTCTATTTAATCACAAATGAATCTTATTAATAAACAAGATCTTCAGACAAAAAAATAGATCAGATTGAAACTGTTCATGATACCCAAAGTACGACGCAATTAATGATACTTGCACAAGCTAAATCATCTTTCATAAATGCGAAGAAATTTGAAATTAAATTTAAGGATTCCTTTAACGTAGTAATGATTTGATTTATGTTTTACTTGGTTTGAAAGACATTAGAGAAGAATTAAAGCTACATACTCTACTTTTACTTCACAAGCTTTGAATTTCCTAAAACTCCCCTTGTGTATATTTAAGAAAATATATCAAAACCAATAGTTTACTAAAACATGCATAATAATAAGACTTCAGAGACCGCTGTTTTTTTCTGCAATACTTAATGTAAAATCTAATGCTAAGTATCTGTATAGGTTTTGTTTTAAATCCAACCATAAAAAATCCTTTTCCTTGTAACGACAAAGCAGTGGATAACACTCATGATCCCACTTATTATTTGATTCATATCATATGAACAGTTTAAAGTCTCTTTATATTTGTCCAGAAAGTATTAAGAGCTTTGATAATATTTATTCGTATATATTATTTTAAGGTCATAGAATGTAAATAATTTTTGTTTCTTGAATTTTTGAAACGATGTGTGAAATATTCTAAATTTAAAAAAACATTTGCATTGCTTTTTTAAAGTAAAATTATATTAACAGAATAGAAGAGAATTAATTTTAAAGCTTAAAAGTATTCATGTTGATAATACATACTACTAAAATATAACAAAATGAATACATATTATTAAAATAAATCAGAAAGAATATATACTACTAAAATACATAAAAATGTATAAAAAAAACTAAAATGAATTTTTAAATCTTTTCTTTATATATAAAAATCAATGTGTGTTTGTTTGTATATATGTATATATGTATAAATGTGTGTTTCAAGTCTATAGACGGCTAAACGACTGAACCGATTTCCATGAAGTTTTCACTGTATTATCCTGTACGCCTGGAGGGAGACATAGGTTACATATTTTTCGATAGAGTCAAGGGGAGAGAGGCCTTCATACAAACCAATTATTAATAATCGCATATCTAAAGAACTATATCAGTCAGAGTCATAAAAATTTGTCCCAATTACCTTCATATGAAATTGATTTATTGAAAAAAATGTAAGCCGGATATAATCAGGGGGAAAGATATACCCCATACAAAGCAAATTTTTATTATCGTATATCTTAAAAACTATTATAGCAACAGTGCTGAAATTTTGTTACAATGACTTTAGGGCAGATATAATCTGGAGGAGAGGTACCCCCCATATAAAGCAAATATTAATTTTCGAATACTACTGATTGCGATAAAATTTTATCCCAACCCCTTCCTTAAAAAAACAAATAGAATAAATCTGGGCGGGATAGTAGTAGGGGTAAAATTAACCCCATAGAAAGCTAACACTAATTATAGATAATGTGTGTTTATGTTAAGACTGTATTCAGCTAAACAATAGATTCTACAGTGTCTGCTGGAAGGAACTATAGAGTACCTTAATTTTTTGCATTTCGACCGAAATTGAACAAAATTTGGAAGAAGACTAAAAACGTAACTAAAATAATAATTAATATGGGGGTAGCAAAGCACGTATTTATTAAAAATTCATCTTCACAGTTATGCGATCTCTTGTTATGTTCTTAATTATCTTATTAAGAGAATTATTTAATAGAATCTTTTATTTTTATTTAGCTTTTTAACATATTCATTCATTCAATTTTTTATAAAAAACGTTTTTGTTAATTAAATTTAAATTAATTCAAGCGTAAATCCAAACCCCATCCTAATTAGTGAAAAGAAAACGAATAAAAAAGACAGCTGGACAAAAAAGCACTGGTTAAGAATAATTAAAAGCAGCCAAGAGATTCTCAGTGTCCCATTATAGTAGTTAAAGGTGTAGTTAAAACAAAAACGAAAAAGAAAATAAAAATCTTAATTAATACTCATAGCGCTCAAAGTAACAATTTATTATAGTGTCAATGATATTAAAGTATAACGAAATGACATGGTTCAATATGCAAAAAGCACTTATAGTAAGATAATGTAAAAATTAATGAAATACATACCATATAATATTTTGTTTTTATTTTTTAGTAATATGTTTGTTACATGAAATTACAATTTTTTACAAACTATACAAAGATCAACCAAGTGACTGCTTTTTTAGGATTAATATTTCTTTCGTTACGAAGTCCGTTAAATAAAGAACTGATTTTTAAAATAAAGAACTTTTAAACCGTAATATGGTGCGTGGCTATTTGTCAAAACTTACTGAAAAAAAGTAAAAGCAATTGGAAATTATTTATTTACTAGCTTTACTCATCCGGCGTTGATCAGATATCTATATATATGTGCATTATTAAAGGAGATAAATGCCCTTTTTTCCCGATCCTATCTGTTGTGACTTGTCTGTTTTTATAAAGAAAAAGCTAAGACTACTTTTGACGCCTCCCGCTGATATATTTATTAAGATGTGCGATATTTGATATTTTTTGTAATATATGCGACGTCTACTCTTTCTGTGATGTTAATTTTTTGTCTTAATGTGCAACTTGATAATAGAATAGTAGTAGTGGAAAATTTTAGGCTCTATCTTTTATAATACTCAAGATCCGCATTAGTTTCGTAGGAATGGGATATGAACCAAAAACTTTTCTTTTAGCCTTTTTAGCCCTCAAAGTGCAACTTTTGAAAATGTACTTCTGTGCAACATATTTTAGTGAATAATGATATTTTAGTGAACAAAAAACCTTGCTTTAAAAGGAAAGAATGCATGCCATTTCAGAAGAAAAGATAATAATTTTGATAATTTTCCCCCGATTTTAATAAAAAAATGAAAAGGAAGAGTTTTAGATAATTTGTATATAAATTTTTATTTTTTTCCTTTTGCTCAATTGTTCTAATATTTTTATCTGAATATAGTGCTACTTATTTATTTTAATCAGTATTATCTGTATATAGAGCTACTTATTTACTATATTCAGTAAAAAAAATTATAACAATCGAGTAAAAGAAAAAAAAAATATAAAAAGATCTAAAACTCTTCTTTTTCAATTACTGAACATAGTAAATAAGTAGCAGTATATTCAGACAAAATTTGAGAAAAATTATGTTGAAGGCTTTGGCGATGTAAGCAAAATAATAATGCTATAATATTTTAGTTATATGACCACTGCTATATATGAATAAGTAAGTATATATTTACAAATAAATTAAACTTTAAGCTTTTTTAAAAAAATACTAGCGGGTGTGCTTCGCTATCCCCTTCTTAATTATTATGTTAATATCAATTATTTAAACTTTTTACCCTTTTCCCAAAATTTTGTCGCCTTCCGGTCAATTTCTAATCATTTGTTCCTTACAAGAAGACAATGTATGTTCCGCTTTTTATCTATAAACAGTCTTCAAACAAACACATATTCATTTTTATATAGTATAGATATGTATATAGACAACTTTTATCCAGTTAGATTTCTACAATCCTACTTTTTGGCTAATGTGGATAGATAACGAAGCTTTAATAGTTGTCGTTCTTCACATATCTAGTATGAATAGAAGCTGTCACGCCTAGTTACTGACTGATGATTTGTATTGACGCTGAAGTCAGTCAGACCAAATTCTGTAACTGTTCTCAAGATATATTAAAATATACTATATTGACTTTGTATGAGAAGTACCACGCCCACTTGTCTAATCCAGCACACTTTTTGACTTATGATTTTTATTGATAATAAAGTCATTCAGAGCAATTTCAAAAGCTTATGCTATAACCGTTCTCGAGATATACAGAAATTATTATTTAGCGTGTTTGGTTTGTACATGTCCAACTTCGCCCGTTTTTTGACTGATGATCTGCATTGACTTGAAGTAATTTAGACCAACTACTGACTCAGTTGCATTCTCAAGATATACAGATATACAGATCAATATTTACTTTGTATGGAAGGTACCACGCTCACTTGTCTAATGCTTCCCACTTTTTGATTGATTATTTGCATTGAATGTCAATCTATTTGGGCCAAATTTATATAATCTTGCTGTTACTATCTTGAAGACATAGACAAATAAAGAGAAATACTGAAAATATTTCAAGAAAATCGGTTTAGCCGTTTATCTGTCCGTAAGGCACAAGAAAACTAACAAACAAACAAACACACATTCAGTTCTATATATAAGAAGATTTCGCTTCACACACACCATTGGACAGCATGTTCAAAAAAAATATAAATTGTTTATATAAAAAACAAAAATTAAAATTAAAAAGTCAGCGCCTTATTGCCATTTAATGAAACGCTCGGCCATTATTCATTTATAAACATATGGATATACATATATATGTATATGTAGGTATGTAGCTACATACATATATTTACTTCGTACATATATGAAATGTAGCCTACTTTATTCCTTTTATACAATCTGCATACATAAAATGTTTCTAAATTAAATTGTTTTATAAAAATTAAATAAACATAAATAAAACAAAACAGTGATGGACAAACAAAAAAAAGAAAGTGGGTACTTAATTACTTTTTTAATTCAGTAAAAAAAACTGTTTTAAAAGCCAATTTTGTTGAATTTTTCAGTTTGTTTTACTTAATTTTTTATCAATGCGTAATATTATTATATTTACATTGATTTTATTAACAATTTCATTATTATTTCACTAATTTTATTTATAGTTTTCTTTATCATCACAAAGCCGGATGTGACAAATTAAATAACGTGGTGTTGCCAGCAGAACAATAAACACGTTTAATAGTTAATTTGCTCTTATTAAACTTTTATGAATACGAATTTATATTTTGGGGTTATAAGACAAAAAGTGTTCGATTTATTATGAATTAGATCCTCAGAGTTTAGTTTTATGACTTGTTCTATTTTCGATCAATGCAGACAATTGCTATACATTGCTTATGCTGGTATTAGGGAGATCGGACGGTTATTATTTAACCTGTTTCAACCGGTTTTCAAAATCTTCCATTCTCTACCAAGTAATACAACAACAAAAAAGAAATTAGCTCCTTGAGTAGCTATTCGAAACCTAAGCAACTATCAGTATTTTGTGTAATAAACTTTTTTATGGCCTCCAGACACATAGTTTTTATGAGATTTGTTAGAATTATTGATTGTCACTTTAATTATTATGTCAGCTTCTATTTATTTTTAAAATGACATGGCCCAGGCCTGCGCTCAAAAATTAAGAACAATTTTGTTTAAATTAAATAACCGGTTATATGAATAATAATTAACCGAAAACCGGTTTTTAAATTGCTATTTTTCGAATTATGCGAAAACCGGTTTTTGAAAAAGTCGAATAATCGATCTCCCTAGTTGGTATCTACCAAATGTTGCTACAAATCGTAAAATATATATTACAAAATGTACTCTCGTTATTACGAGCAGTGTGTAGTGTAATAGATCAGATGAGATGTTTGGGAATGAAATACACGACCGCCGTTACTATTTATCTCACTTTGGTATAGAAACAAAAATAAGCAGTTTATTTTGTTCAAATAAATATAACGCTACAATATAGTTTAAGACACAAAAATTTAGTTTCTTACGACCTTTCAGTTTTTCAGTTTATAAGATTTTAATAGTTGTATTATTTTACGAAAGTATACGCAATTTAAATAAAAAAATGTTATTTAAATTCTACGCAAATAATTTCTCTAATTTTCGGAGTTTCTTTTCTGTGAATTCTAAACACTTACAATAGGAAAAAGTGTAATGAAAGAAAAACTGTATTAAAAGCATAAAGCACATTAAAATATATAAAAAAAGACAAACAAATTATAATGATGACCATCAAGCATGCCTCCACCGACAAATCCTTTTGTACTTTAAGTTGTTTGTTCAGCTTACTTAAAAGCTTTCAATTCGTGCCAAATGATAGTGGATAATAATGATGATTTTTTAACTTTTTCTTTTTGCTTATCCCTTGAAGATAGATGGTTTTTCATTTATTCTTTTTTAATGACAAAAAAGTAATAATTTTATACTTTTTATACTAATTAATTATTGTAATTTAAGCAGAAAAGCCACGTTGTATATTATATAATGTAAAATAGCGTCTTAACATAGCGTCTTATTTACAATGATTATTATTTTCAAATAAATCGGATATTATTAGTTATTGACTGATGATGTGTATTGTCCACGACGTTGTTTTAACCAAATTTAAAAACTTAAACTTTTACCATTCCCAGGATATCAAAAAATTTATATTTTTTATATATAGGAGGTACTATGCCCACTCCTCCAATTCCGCCAGTTTTTTAACTGATGATGATGTATATTGTCCACGACATTGTTTGAACCAAATTTAGAAACTTCTACTTTTACAATTCTTAAGATATATAAAAATTCATATTTACTATGTATTGGCGGTGCCACTCCCACTTCTCCAATTCTGCCTACTTTTTTACTGATAATTTGTATTAATTCTGAAGTTATTCAGACAAAATTTAGAAATTTTAGCTTTAATCGTTCTCAAGATATACAAAAATAAATTTTTAGTTTGTATTAGAGGTACAATGGCCACTTTTCCAATTCCGCCCACTTTTAATTTTATTAGTTAATTTGTATCAACTACTAAGCTATTTGGATCAAATTTAGAGACTCTTGCGGTTACCATTTTTAAGATATAGTCAAATATAATACATATATATATTTATTTTGTATGTGTGTGGAAGCGCTCAGTTGAAATATGTATAATCTATACTTCCTTTCAGATACACCGAGATATTGTAAAAATTTCAAGAAAATTGATTTAGCCGTTTAGCTCTCTGTAGACTTTAAACAAGCATTCAAACACATATTCATTTATACATACATATATAGGATATAATTTTATTATTATTTAATATTTATTTAAAATGGCAATTATTTTCAGTACTTTATATTATTCAAAATATTGTTTGTTATCAAAAATATGATACATTTTTGAAATATTTTGTAAGCAATACTTTTAATAATATATAAGGTTTTACATACTTCAACAATGCTACGGAAAGGAGCAGTGAAATAGTCAAAGTAAAAGTATTAAAAGAGCAAAAAATATTTGCAAAAAATACCTCGAGCTTTCTATACACACACATTCGCTTTCTGTATATTTTAGGTACATTGCATATGAATTTTTGATTGTTTTTAATTTAAATTAATGAAAACATAATTTTTATAATAATGTTTTTAATAAAAATAAAATTATATATTAAATATATTTTATTTGCCTTTGGTCAATAGAATAATAATACTTTACACACAAACATACGTTATAGCATAGTATTGTTATAAAACAATATAAGAAACATTATGCCAAGAGGCATTTTAGTATACATATATATATATATATATATATATATATATATATATATATATATATATATATATATATATATATATATATATATATATATTAAGTTATAATAGTTTTGTTTATAAAACTCCTTTAACCTTTTTAGAGTTAGGCCACATGACTTAACAATATGCACATAAAAGTCGTACAGGAAATCACACAAGTTTATAAAAAGTTTCAGGCTAGAAAGGCTGTTATAAGAGTTTGGAAATGGGATAGAAGTACTTTTTATCAAAGAAAAAAGTAGAGCAACATAGATAAAATATAAAATGTAATGTAAGCTTAATTATATATTTCGTTTGTGTCGATATTTGTTAATACTTTAAATCTATAGCTCGAAAACTAATTTTATTGATTTACTATGGATCACTCTTAAGTAAGTTTGGATCACACTATTGTCGGATTGCACCAATTATTGGTACGCAATTCGTCTGATGATTCGATTGGCAATTATACGATAAAAAAAATTATTAAAAATGTGACAATATTAATTTTGTTCTTGTGCGACAATACGTGTTAATGCCTAAATTTTATAATTTCTTTTCCTAAAATAATTTTGGAAATTTTAAAACTTTGCGACAATAATGCATTTAATTGTGCATATTGTTACAATTGTGACAATCGTGTGCACTGTTGCCGTTTTAATTATTTTTAACCAAAATTGGTTATTTTTCCTTGATGTGTAGGTGTGTACTTTTTTCAATATTGGTTACTTCTTCTCGAAGAAAAAAATAAAGATATTGATTTCTTTGAACGTATCTTTTATTGAGTGTATAAGTTTAAAAACAGGATTTTTGGCAAGAACGAATCGAGTAAAACTTCTTATACTCTGTTCTAAAGTGAAAGGTACTCCGATCGAAACAAATGGTAGTCTGACAGGGATCTACAATTTAACGCCGGCTCCGAACGGCAAATGCGTTAGAGAAGTTTTCAATAGTTAGTAATACTCATAACCAGTTACTAGCTAATGTTATGAGGTGATACCGCTGTCGAAAAACTTTTTCTTTTCTAAGATGATCTGGCCTGGTATTGAACCGAGGACCTTCTGGTTGGTAGGCGGGTGTCTTACCTACCATACCACAGCGGCATACTAATTCAATGCTTAAAGATGATTTAGTGTAAATTTTGACCGGTTGATGGTTCATACGCTGGGTGCAATTTTGGCATACTCTCTCTCACATACCGGCCGGTATCTCACGAATAAATTCTTCTATATTGGCTTCCAATGAGTCAGCCATTGTGGGCTTGTCCCTATAGACATGAGCCTTAACATAGTCCTACAAAAATAGCCTAAAGGCGCTAAACTGGACGATCTAGGCAATTTATCGGACCCAAACGTTAAATAAGCAGTTAACCAAACTTGCCTCTCAATTAGACCATTATTTCGCGTGCTGTGTAGCATGTGGTACCGTCTTGTTGAAACTACAAAATTATAATTATCGCACGGTAGCGCTCGCTATTTACAGTAACGTTCCTGTCTTCGTCGTCTTTGAAAAAGTACGGTCCAATGATGCCACCGGCTCATAATTCACACCAAACAATACATTTTTCGGGATGCATTGACAGTTCTTGCAATGCTTCTGGTAGCTCTTTGCACCAAATACGGCAAATGAGCTGATCATAAGATGGAACAAGTGCACGATGCACTATCTTAACAGAGCATGAATTTTGATAATAAAATTCAATAAACTTCAAGCGTTGAGCATTTTTAAGTCGATTTATAGTTAAATTATAGACCAAACTGAACATGTTTGACAGTAATATGTTACACGAATACAACTGAGCTGTAAAGTTGCCACAAAATCACCCGATACAATAAAAATTTCTAAGAAGTTTACTATACTTTTACATGTATTTTTACAATTTTGTATGCGAATTTTGCCCCTAACTTGATATGATTTATTTTATAATAGATTTATTAATATAAAAAAGACAACTCACATGCATACATATATTACCCATATACACAAACATACATAAGTACACACTTGCACTTGTATGTACAAACATGTATGCAAGCACTAAGCTAATTTTAGAGATTTTCTTGTCAAATTAATGCATTACAACCAAATGTCTAAAATTTAAAAAGAATATTTCTTCTCATGGGAAATTTAAATTGTAGACATTTCGGCTTTCAAATACAATAAATGCTTTTCAATTTTAATAAAAGTTGTCATAAGAAACCTATTGGCGAAAGTTGAATAACTTAAGAAAATGCACACGTAAAATAGCTTTATCATCTTATCACCGCATACGTACATACATATGTTTGTATATACATAGTATACATAATTTTTCTAACATTGTTAATGATCCTATGGGAGTTTTCTTTGAAATATTTTCCAATAATGAGGACATTAAATTGATATACATTACATTTCAATTGAAAATGTATTTTTTTGTCGAAATAACGAATTAAATTTATGAATAAAAAACTCTGATGTTCTTCTTTAGCGAAATAGCTAAAAATATGTGATTGGGTATTTAAGATGCTATCTTAAGCCCGAATATATAATGTACACTTTAAAATAATAATCGTAATGTATGAATGATAGGGAAAATTTTGCAATAAATGTGCTAACAAAAGTGGTTATCAAATGTTCTTCCCATTTTTGGTTATTTTGAGAACTTGGATCCCTAATCCCATCGGGCTTTCGCCGCATGATTCTTGCAGTCCTAGTATGGTTGGCAAAAACTCGGGTTTAAAAAAAAAACCCAACGATTTTTACTGGGTTTTTTAGGTTTTATAACTGCTTCCTAATTCCGTTCAATTTTTCATTTATTTATTTTTTGTTAAAAAATATTACGTTGTTTTAGTATTTATAACGCAATTTTGCACTCTAGTGGGCTTAACTGGGTTCCTCAGTGGGTTGCCAACCCTGCGTCCTGCCCAATTTTGTATTCAGTCAAGGAGTCTCATGAGCGCCTCTAGGACATTACTTTAGTTCAGTCTTTGTCGCCTTTTGCGGTTTTTTCAAATTCGGCTCATTAAGAACTCTTCCTCTGTTAGGTCGTTAGCCCGTTCATATATCAGAGTAGCCCGGCACCCAGATAATACTTAGCCCTACAATAGCGAATTAGTCTAACAATGCTCTCTTACAGTCTAACATTAAATTTGATTTGATGTCATTGAGCGTTATAACTTATGCTTGTTTCTTTAGCTTAAGTTTTTAACAAATTAATAACGCAGAAGATGACACAAACCATTAGCAACAAATATATAAAAATTTCCGAGAATAGTGAATTACTGACATTCGAAATGAATGACATTTTTGCTCAACAGCAAAACTTATTCAAGTGTACATATGTTTTAATCCTATTCTTCGATTAACACACATTCTTAAACGAATTACTGTTGAAGTTCTTACAAATACCTTTTGTTTACCATATAGACATATGTATGTATCTGTTAGTGTAACTAATTGTAATTTTCATGAATAAATAATTCTTATGTTAACGTATACACACACATATAAAGTTACTAGTAGTTATGAAACTAAACTTAATTGCACTTTAAGGAAATGGTGATAATATTTTAAAACATAATATAAACAAATACAGGGTGGGCCATTTAAAAGTATAAATTTAAAAATGCATTAAAACAAAAACAGTTTGAAATTTTGCCAAATTTATTTTTTTGTTGTGAAGCATAATCGTTCCGTTTATAAATGTAATATTATTTCATTTACATGGCTGCCGCGGCTGGCCTCACAGTACCCCATTTCATCGGACCAATTTTCGAGATCTTTTTCGAGTGTAAGGGTTCGTATCTCGACAATGGCATCACATGATGCATGGTTTGTCGGCATAGTATTTGTCTTTAACGGCGCCACACAGTAAATAGTCCAATGGTGTCAAGTTGCAGCTTCTTAGCGGACAACAGATATCACAATTTCGCCTAATTAAACGGCCATCAAACGTTTGACGCAATAAATCGATTGTGGCATGAGTTGCACTATCCTGTTGAAACCAAACATCGTTCACATCAATACTATCAATGTTATCAATGTGCGATAGGTGTCTCGTTTGCGCCGTCTTCATTTTCAAAGAAATATGGGCCAATGATAACTCCACTCTACAAGCCACACCAAACCGTCACTCGTAGTGGATGCACTGCTTCTGTAAGACCACGTCTGGGTTTTCTGAGCACCAAATACGTCAATTTTGCTTATTAACGTATCCACAAAGATGGATATGAGTTTCATCCGAAAAAATGACTTTCGCAATATTTTTTAATTTTATTTTTTAATTTTTTTGCAATTTCTGGCAAATTGTTTTTTTTAAATAAATTTTCAATAAATTCCAACGTTGCTCAAGCGTAAATCGATTCATTTCCTTCAGCGGAGATAATATACTGAATTTTGTGACAGAATAGAATGACATAAGTATTGCCAGATTCGAATAAATGCTGGTTCAATTTTAAGCCGATAGATTGCCCACCAGATACTTATAGATATGCATTTATAACACTTTCATACAATTATAAACTAAGCAGAGATGTTACAAAAGAAGTGCAAACAATTCAACAGAATTTTACACACAATTTAACTTAACAATTTGAATGTCCGTTTTACTGAAAGAGAAACAAAATGGTCGTTAGCCGACAAAAAGTAGTTTACTAGACTTCTATGAATGTATGCAATAAAAAATTAGAAAAACTTCAAAATAAATTTATTTTATTACTATTATTTTTTTGTACTCGTCAACTGTTAAAGAGAAATTATTTAAGGTTATGATCTTAAATAAAATAATACGAAATATGCTGGTGGTCAGATTTCTTGAAGAATATTCTTTTTTAAAACTGTATTATTTGCTTAGAAAAATTTAGGTCTGATCTGAAATTTTTTAAATTTTGTAAGTTAAGTTTTATACAGGGTGGTTATATGAAAGAGAGTGGATCTTATATTGATAAATGTTTTATTTAATGTCGGCAATTATGTATGAAATACAATATCAGATAAATGCCCGCCTCTGTTAGCTTCACAAATGCGAGCCTTTTTGAGCACATTTTTCATTACATTCTCACACATTTTACGCGGTATTTCATTAATTTCATCAGGAATATTTTGTTTGAATTGGTCCAGTGTTTCTGGTTTGTTTCCATAAAACTTGCTTCTCAGATATCCCCACAAAAAGAAGTCCGAAGCATTCACATCAGGCGAACGTGAAGTCTAATCAACATCACCATTCCTTGAAATAATTTGTTGTTGAATGAGGTCTCGCAGTATGCGATGTGGCAGCGTCTTTTTGAAAGCACAAAGCACCAGACTATCACTTTTAGTGGATGCAATGGTGACTGATGAATAATTTGATGGTTTTCCATTGCCCAGAACCGACTATTCTGTTTATTCACATAACCATTCAAATCGGGCTTGTCATGGGCAAGCTGTTTTAACGATTAAAACACGTTGGTTTAATGAATATTTTTCCATAATAAATTTGCCACGTCTCTACTTCACGACTGCCAAATATGAATTGTTAAGACCAATTTTTACCAAAATGGCGGCAAAACAAAGTAGTATACCTTCCCGGCGGACGCCCTGTACGCCCACTGTGCGTTGTTGAAATTCCAGCAGATAATTTATAAGGTCTTTTTGATATATGTTTGAATAAAGAAACAAAGTTCGATTTTTAAATCGAACGGACGGTGCCACGCTCATAGTAAATAGTTATTTGTCTATATCTTAAAGTGGTAACACTCAGACTCTTTAAATTTGGACCAAATAGCATCGTAGCCAATAAAAATATTCAGGTAAAAAGTGGCCGTAATCAAATAAGTGAGCATAAGAACGGTTAGAGTGAAAGTTTCCGAATTTGGTCCAAACGACTTCGTGGTTGATAAAAATCATCAATTAAAAAAAATCATCGGGTGAGATTGGTTAAGTGGACGAATGAGTGTAAGGTGTATTCATACTAAATATGAAATATTGAAGTTGTCAATAACCGGAGAAGATAGTATAAGCTGGTATTGTACAGAGCACATCAGGTAAAATCTATCTACTCTTATATATACAAAAATGAATGTGAATTTGTTTGAAGGCTGTATATAGTTAAAAAGTAGAACTAATTTTATTTAAAAGTTTATAATACCTATCTGGAAGGAACTATAAACTAAAAACTTGAACCGGGAAGGTACAGAACGAGGAAAAAAATAAAAAAATTATAACTAAGATAACACTAGCCAACAAGGTTTTGAACTGGAACAACCAAATATGTTTCGTACGGTAATTTGGTAGGCTGACTTTCAACATATCTGGCTTTCATTAAAATGCTTAAAAGGTGAAATTTATTCTAAGAATTTTTTTATAGCTTTTGGAAATAAAAAAAAAAATGTACTAATTTTGCAAGAAAAAATTTATTCGCTAATTTTGGTCAAAGTAAGGCACCTGCATTTAATTTTGAATAAAATCGGCAATAGCTAACTGATTTTCATGATTTATTGCTTGTTTTATTTTCAACATTTTATGCTTTAATTTGACTGCTTAACATGAAAAATTTTCATTTTGAAAATTTTATCATGAATTTTTGGAAAAAAAAATTGCTCTTATTTTGCGCGAAAAAATTTTTTTCTGCAACTAAACTATGAATAACTCCGAAACTGGTGAAATTACAGAAAATTTTATTCGGGTGATTTATGGGAAATTTTGTTCCTAAACATTTGCTGGTACTTGCGTTAAATTCGTTCAAATCGTTTTCAAGTTATGATGAAATATATTAACATAACTACCATATTTTGGACGAAAATTTGTGCCTGATTGAAAAAAAAAACACTGAAAACGGACTTGAATTCAGAGCATCAAAATTATTATATTCCATATAGTTTCGTTTAAAGTCTTTTTTTGCTGTAGACCAGTGTAATTTGAAAGCTCATTGTATTGATACATGGATTTTAAATCCAATATTATTCCTTTCTTTATCCCTTTTTATCTAAAACTTATTAATATATTTTTTGTTTTTTTTTTGTATATTTTGCAAGTGTCAAATGTCATTTTTTATATTAAATATTTATACAATTTCTTTATAATTCTTTGAAAATGATAAATTATTTATAATACTTATAAAAAAAAAGATATCTTGTCCGCCTTTTTTATATAAAAACTTTTTGAACTTTGAATCTTGTGGTTTCATTGATGGGTGTATAACATTAATATAGTGTGTATAATACAATGTTATTAAAAAGTTTTGAGTTTTGCTTTTATTAAATAGTACCTTAGTAAGGTCAGCGGGTTTCTGGAAAGTTTAAAAAATTTAAATTTCGTATAACGATTAATATGAGAAAATCTTGAAATGGACGTTTAAAAAGATGAAAAATATTCATAAACATTTGATTTTTTCAACAATAAAAAGACTAGTTTTAAAGAAAGTTTAAAGCATGATTATTTATTACCGTAAGATCAATGTAGGTGAGACTATAGTGAGAAAAATTTGCATTGAAATATTAATTAGGCGGATTAATTTGTTCTGTGGTTACCTAATATAAGGCTTAGTGTCTACGCAGTAACAAATTACTCTTGGCTAATTTTATAAAATTATTATTTTTTTAATTAAATTTTGTTGTTGTTCCAAGCATCAGAGTGATTGAAAATAGTTTTCTGTTTTCTTGTTTGATGAAGCACTACCCAAGCTACTAAGTAAATTTGATATTTTTTATTTTTTTTTATTTTTTAAAATTTTTTTTTTTTTTTTTTGAAAAGCACTAGAGTGTAATTCTTTGTGATTTTATAGAAAAAGAGGACTATTTGCATTCTTTTTTTATAAGACCTTCACCCAGGGGATAGCCCCTACTAATGCAGTGCATTGTGCTGTTACTAGGAAAATAGGTTATTGGAAGGAAGACAGAGGGAGTAGTGTTTATGTACGTTAGATTTAAATTTACTCATGTCGTAAGTGGCAAGAAATACATTCGCTGGAAGATTATTCCATAACCGAAGAGTGCGACCAAAGAACGAATTCTCCTTATAATGCGTTGTGCGATTTACTGGACAATCAACTACAAAGGGATGTGCTCTACGAGAAATACTAGTACTACGTAAAAAAAATTAATTCCTTAATTTCGTTAAAACACATTCCGTTATAGTACCAATAGAACAACACGTCACATTGCGACGGTGCTCCAATGAATCCATAGAGTTGGCTACCCTACCGTCATTGATGAACATCTTCGTCCTCTCCTGTACGCGGTCGAGAAGCTCCAAAATATACTTTGAAGCACCAGCCCATACATGAGAGTTGTATTCCATTTTGGGTCGGATATAAGTCTTATAAATATTACGGAGATCAGATGAAGTGAAGTATTTCTTGCACCGTCTAAAAAAACCAAGGCTCTTGAATGCTTCTTTCGACACTTGAAATATGTGATCACTCCAGCGAACGTCACAATGAATTCTCATGCCAAGAACATCAAGAGCATCTGATTCCTCAATATCCACATTACCCATTGACACAGATGACAGAACACCACCATGTCTATGTGTTAAAAAACAGCATTGAGTCTTACATGCATTAAAATCGACCCTGTACGCACGACCCCACTCGGAGACCTTCACCAGGTCACTTGTGAGTGTGACGTTCATATTCATCCTTCTCACCCCAATCTCCAAAAGCCTCGGTCTACGATCAAAAGAACATGAGTGACAATGTTGCTGTCATCCGTAAAAGAGGGGATAAGATTAGAAGTGAGAAGAAGAAAGTCGTTAAGATATATTAGAAAAAGAGTAGGAGAAAGAACAGGGCCTTGCGGTATCCCTGAGTTTACCCTGAACTCGTCGGATGAGACCCCATCTATAACCACTCTTATAGAGCGATCTCTGAGAAAACTCGACATAAATCGAGAGAAGTTACTACCGACACCAAAAGCATTAAGTTTCGAAATGAGAACCTCGTGCCAAACTCTATCAAACGCCTTTGAGATAACCAGAGCCACAACTTTACTCTCGCCAAAACCATGAATGGACTTTTTCCACTTCTTCGAGAGCGACGCCAGCAGGTCACCAGTAGAACGGCCCTTTCGGAAACCGTACCGACGATCGCTAAGTAAATCGTTGGACTCCAGATATCCTACAAGGTGGTGATTATTCATACTCTCCATAACCTTGGAGAGTGCGGAACAAACTGCTATTGGACGGTAGTTCTCAGGGTTACTAGCCTCGCCCTTTTTGGGGATTGGCGTTACATTAGCAACCTTCCAGCAAGATGGAAAAATACCGGCGCGATATGACGCACTGAAAAGGTGAGCTAATGGACGCGCAAGCGTCGAAGAGCACTGCTTCAGGACAAGTGCTGGTATGCCATCCGGCCCAGAAGACTTGTTAACGTTAAGATTTGCAAGGACCCTTTTAACAGAACAAGTTCGAAAGAATATACTAGGTATAGTTACTGATGCTCTTTTAAGTTCGGACAGTTGTTGAACGCTCTTCGGCAAGTGAGAATTACTTGCAAACACTTCGGCAAAAAGGTTTGCCTTTTCAACCGGGTTCGTGAATGTGTGGTCATTCTTTATAAGAGCAGGAACCGAACTAGCGTTGTCCCTCAGCCTTTTAACGAATGACCAAAAGTTTTTACATCCCCGCGGAAAAGTAAGAACTTTAGCACGAAGGCGCTGCTCGTATAAAGCCTTTTCGCGTCTAAGTACTGCGGCACATGAAGATCTCGCCTGCTTGCGAAACAAATCAGTATGTGCACATTGTTATTGCGCCAATTCCTGAACGCTTCCTCTCTGGATCTGACTGCCAATTTACACGTCAGATTAAACCAAGATTTGTTTCTAGGTTTAATCGAAAGCTTTTTGGATGGGATAAAAATATCCATCCCTAGCCTTATTATATTCACTACCATTTCTGCCATGGCATCGAAATTTGAGTCAAGAAAACAAAGTTTCCAATTAAAATGCCAAAAAAAATCGTCAGCCCAACCAGCATTCTCGTAGTTAAAAATAGATCATTCCGTAGCCATGGAACCTTGCGAAGAGCGGTGGACGAGAATGAGCAGAAACTGTGCAATGATCCGAATTTCCGAGAGGTGCAAGAACCTCAACTACATATTTTTTAGGGTGTGTAGTGAGGAAAACGTCGAGGGTATTATTCTGTAGAATCCTTACTTTATCTTTATACAGTCTTCAGATAAGCACACATTAATTTTTTTAAAGCATGTGTATATAGATAGCTTTTATCTCGAGATACACAAAAGTCAATATTTATTTTATATGGGAGGTACCATGCACACTTGTCCAATTTCGGTCACTTTTCGACTGCTGATTCTATGACTATGAAGCTATTTCGACCAAATATAGAGACTCTTAGTGTTACTATTTTCAAAATATTTGTATACGTGTGTCATCGCCAAGTTGGAATTTTTGAAATTTATATGGCCCAGATATCCTTCCAGACATACAGAGAGATACTGTAAAAATTTCAAGAAAATCGGTTCAGCCGTTTAGCTATCTGTACAGCACAAACATACATACATACAAAAATACATGCAAATACACATTAATTTATATATGTATATAAGATATAATAAAAATATATGAAAGTATATAATGCATATATATGTACATACATGACAATAAATTGAATATGTCTTCTTAATATGAAAGTAGTATTAATTTATAAAGTTTCTTTTTCTTTACAGCAACGGACGTATAAAAATGGAATAGGAAAGTCATGCTACAAAAATAAATTAGAATTTTAGCAAGCATTTTAATTCAATAACATGCTTAAAAATAAGAAAAAAGTTTAAAAAGAAAACAACTGCCTTTAATCCCTTCCTTTGAAAAACTTCCTACACTCAAACATAAACCAAAATGAAAATAAATGTAAGAGGATATGCAAAGCTTACTTTGTACTTTTAAGGCAGAAAATTTAAAAAGTACGATTTTATTGTGAACAACAACAGCAATATTTTCATAATCAACAACAAAGAGAAATAAACCAGTTATTGATATGATTATTATTAAAAGTAACTATAATTTGAATTAAAAAATAGAATACTTAAGCCTTATTTTATTAGTATTTGCATTTGAATGCGCATATGAAAAGATTATTAATAGTTTTTGTTAAATTCCTTTCTATTATTCAATGTTTTCTTTCACTTTTTTTAAATAAAATTTTATTGGAAATGGTTTCTCTGATAGTCATACTGTAACAATTATACTTACATTTAAATTTTAGAAGTTTAAAATTAATGAGAACAAAAATAATAAAAAATAAAACTAAAAATCTATTATTCTAATCAGTCTTTGTGTGTAAATATTAAAACCATTAAAATGATTTCCTCTTAACTCCACAACAAAATAAATGACAAACAATTTTTGCAATCATATACAATATCATGCAACCCAAATCCTAAGTAAAGCAAATATTCTAATTTGTATAAAATGAAAGTTTTTTAACCAAAATTACGCAACTTATATTCTAATCCTTTAAAATACAAAATGATAACATTTTAAATATATTGCATTGTATGTGTAACAAGAACCATAAAAATACCGAATAAGAAAAATATTAAAAGCACCAAGATAACTATATACAAAATATATATACATACATATATAAAATGAATTAATATATTTAATAACGTATTAAAATAAATCAATAAAAATATTAACACATTTACATATGAAACAAAACAAACTAATTAATTTATATATAAATAATACAAATGGCACATAAATGAAAAGATAAACCAGCATGCACCGTGGTATGAAAAGTAAACTGATTGTAATTTAAAAGCATACTTTTAAGCATGCCTTTAATAATTTTATTTGTTATAAATAGCAAAAAAAGTAAGCTTCTACCTGCATATTATAGAAACAATATATATATTTATATGCATTTTAATGACGAAAAGGTTCCCTTTCATACCACTGTGCTAATCCCTCATAAGATACATCTAAATGACCTAAAACCGTAAAATACCAGTAAGTAAATAAATATGTATATTATGAATACTAAATTATGTCTGTAAGAATGACATAACAAAATATAGACCAATTGAACAATCTTCTAACTAAATACGAGTATTATTCTTTAATATTTATTAGTATTAACTAACTTTAAAAAAAGACAACCGCAACAAAAAATAAATAAAAATATAAACAAAACACACAAAATCTCATTTTAAATACTTAAAACAAATCTTTGCTGAATTTCTTACCAAAATTTATCACATATATTGAGAAAATTTGAGAGAATAAAAGGAAAAATAAAAATTTAAACGAAAAAAAATAAATAAAAATCTATTGAAATATTATGTAACTGTAACTGAATAATAGCTTTATAGTTGTTTAAGTCTAAAGAAAATTACAAATATATATACATACTTAAACTAAAAGGTCATTAAATAATAAAAAAAAATATTTTAAATCTAAAGCAAACAAAAAAACAACAATTTTAACATAATATACAAGACAAATATTTTAAACCATAAATAACTATAATTGGCTAAATAACTGGAAAAACAAATAAAGTTGTACACAAAATAACAGCACAAAAACTATTAGTAATTCGTATAGTATACTAAAAACCATCTGGAATTATGTGAAAAAATGCTAATATTTGACACCCAACTCTATTTAAGAAATCTGAATTAAATTTGAACACAAATTCCAAACAAATGACCAATATTTTCTTAAAAACTATATTTAGCATGGTAGCTAATAACTTTATTTTAAAATATAATCAAAGCGCATATTTAATAGCTCAATTAGTTTCAATCAATAATTTATTGGTTCTCAAATAACATGCATAAAGTTTGTCCTGATTCCAAATTTTATTTAAAGCTAGAGAGCGTTTTTAGAACTTACGAAACGGAACTTACGGAACTATCATTCTACGTTCTAGCTAATCATCGTGAATAGACTGATACTTGAATAACGCTACCAAATTATCCAGATTAGCTTTGAAAATGAATTCGCCCAATTCGTGCTCAGCGATGAAGTAACTTTTTTACTTAACGGGTTTGTTAATAAAAAAAAGTTGCTGTGATACCAATCCTGAATAGACCGTATAAACTTTATTACATACAGAAAAATGCTCCGTTTGGTGCTCCGATTTATATGCTGGTGGCATCATTGGATCTGATTTCTTCAAAAATGAAGCTGATTTTCAAAGTAAAGCTGAATAATTTGGCAGCGTTATTCAAGCGTCAATCTATTATATACACACATATGTATTTAAAAATTAGTTGTCTTATGTTCGTGATTTAATGACTCGAAATCCAATTAACCGGTTTACAAACCAATACATGCGTTGAAAAATTCTACTGTCACTAACTGTCTTTTTTTAACGGGCGTTGCCACGCCCATATAATGACTTATTTGGCTATATCTCTTAAACGGTAACAGTGATACACTTTAAATTTGGTCCAAAATTAGCGGAATTGGAAAAGTAGGCATAGTACCTCCAAACAAAGTAAATATTGATTTGTGTATATCTTGAGAATGATTAAAGTGAAAGTTTCACAATTTGACCTAATGGCTTGATAATCAATACAAATCATCAGTTAAAAAATTGGCAGAACTGGAAAAGTGGGAGTGGTACCTCCCATACAAAATGACTTTTAATTTTCGTATCTTGAGTACGGTTAAAGTGGAAGTTTCTGAATTTGGTCTAAATGACTTCGTCAAAAAATTGACGAAATCAGATAAGTTGTGAATTTACCTTCAATACAAAGTAAATACTGCTTTTTATGTATCTTCAGAATGGTCAGAGTGGAAGTTTTTAAATGTGGTCTAAATGATTTGGCAGTCAATACAAACCATCAATTTTAAATAAATACGGAATTTTGCATTTGTCAGTCAAAAAGCAGGAAATATTGAATAAGCGGGTATAACACAAAGGCTCCCAGCAACGCGGAATAGTATATACATAATTTGCCAGAGTAAATTGATTATTAATGCCAAAAAGTAAGCGCAGTATAACAGTTCGTTTGATAGTTAAGTTCTATCTGGTTTAAAAAGACACTATATTCACTAAGAATCACTCTCATATAAAACACACCTATCTATTTAATCACCTGCCCGTTCGTTTATATTTCAATACAACCAGGGCTTTATTGGGTTTTTTAACTGCTTCCTAATTGTGTTCAATTAGACAATAAATTTTATTTTTAAGTAAAATTATGTTGTTCAAGCTCGACTTGGGTTCTTTAGCTCTTTTCAGTGATCGCTTTTTTAGTTCAGCTTATTTAAATGAACTAGATCGTTCACTTAGGTCAGTAGTTCAGTACTCAGTTAACTTCACATAAATTTTTATTATTTTGTTGAAAATTTTAATTTCCAAATATTTCGCTTTCTGGGCGTTTTTCAATAATAAACATTGAATATTTAGACATAATTATAAATATATTATTTTTTAATGCGTTTCACAGCATGTTTATTGCAATAAGATATAGTTTAACGATATCCTTTGATTATTCTTTTTAATAAGTCAGCATTTGAACGCAAAAATGCAATCAGTCGGACAAACAACTTCACCTAATATAATTTCACCATGGCCGCAACCGTAGCCACAACTTTTGACTGATCATTGATTTTTCAAAAATTGCACACACATATAGTGCATATAATAGAATTTTTTTGCAGATAATTTTTAAAATAACATTTTATTCCAGTTATTTTTAAAGGTATTTTTTTTAAATTTCAATAATTAAGTATTTGCAACAACATGTTATTGCAGGTACATATGTATATATTAAAAGGTTATTTGTCGCAAAATTTGCAAATGTACACTAGCATTTCAGACAGTTTTTATTATTTTATTGCCGGGGTTTTAACTGATTTCTACATAAACGTCATTTGATTAATTATTTTTTTAAGTGAGGCTTAAAATTAATGTGAAATTATTGTTTTGAATGAATTAGACCGTTAGAGAAATTAAAGTCAGCGAGACAAAAGACATATTTTAAACGAAAAAAGAGAACACAGAGCAAAATCAATTGTGTTCGGGTTATAACTTTTTCATACGAGCTTTCAGTTGTTTATTTATTTATAAAAAGAAAAAATTGATAATATATTTTTTAACATAATATATTCATATTTCTTTTGCTAAATTTGCATATTAAGATTGTGGCAAACTAATTATGTATATTATTTGCAAATTATTTAATTATTTTTCAAATTAAATGTCAAACATATCAATGAAACAAATATGAACGAAGAAGAACCATGAACGAAAAGAAACATGAACTACGGAGCCAATAGAACTCTTTGTCCGACAACACTGATTGTACATGTTATTGTCAGAATGGCACTACCAACGTATGTTCTTTTCATATAACATGAAAAAAGACACACGAACTAAAGAGAATCATGAACGAAAAAGAATCATGTACGAAAAAAAAACACGGAAGAACAAACGACCGAACGAACTACGGAGCTAAAAAGACTCATTGTGGTGACCGACTCTCTTAGCTCACTTGTGTGAGTAGTTCAATTGTACTAGTTCGTTCGCGAATGGTGGTGTTGTATACTATGGTCTGCTAAAACTGCAATTACTTCGTTCGAACCGTGCATTATGATTAAAATACAAAGACAGATTTGATCTGTTTTATTTCTTTGTCTTATTCTTTTGTATGACAACGCTCGGTCTACATCGCAAAAATTCCCAAACGATTGCCAGAAACGATCAAATGCCACATTCTACGAACATTGGTCTCTCTGACTATTGGCTATTTCGACGGATACAATACTTTCAGCATGTTGCCGAATCACTTCTTTTCAAAAAATAAGAAATTGGCTCCAAAGTTGGATCGCCTTAAAAGATGAGATGTTTTTGTGAGACAGGATTCAGAAATTGGTTCAGAAGTGGGGAAAAGATATAAGCAGGGACTTCATACATTTTTGGCTAAAAATATTTTGTTAATTCATTATCTTTATTGAGCTCAAAACAAGGACCGAATTAATTTGTACTCCCACTATGTAAATTATACTTATTTTTATTGTACATAAACTACTAACTACTCTAAATAAAAAAAATCCAAACGGGTTTAATTGGGTTATCCAGTAGGTTGCCAACCCTAATTTCTGCTTATAACAAAATCAGATAAATAACTTCTCAAATATTCAGTTTTTACAAGTAAAAGATTTCATTTGATTATTTCTTTGCGGTTCGGTGTCTGTTATCGGCCATCGAAGCTTTTTAACTATTCTAGCCACATGTCTGCATACCGTCACAACAGCAAAGAACCAGAACTAATTTTTCGACATGATCATCCATGCATAAATTTAATACAATCGCATGTGATTCGAACTCTTAACTTCAAAAATATTGATATAATTTTAGTGTCAATATAAAATTTTTAGAAAAATCAAAATTTTTACAATTAAGTTGTAAAAAAGTACTTATTTGGCAGATTATTAATCGGATATCTAGCCTCGTTTTTATTTTAACTTCAGAAATCGTATTCAGTTCAGGGGAGCAGCACTTAATTAATAAGTAGTTTTATTAGGTCTGTTTCTTTCCTCTTAATTGGACGCCCACCCAATCTTACCGAAAAGCGTCCCCATACACAAAAATTGGGTAAATGATGAATTCTGAGAGAGTAATATTCCTCTTTCTCATGCACGAAACAACCCGTACTTTTTCTTCGGAAAGATTGGGTAAATTATCAAACACCCTTTTGAAAGATAAACAATAGCAAAGAAAAAATAATATTTTTTTGAAAAACTAAAAGAAAATTGGAAATTTGCATTAAAAAATATTAAATAATTATTACAAAATTTTCAAACGCAACGATTTTGTAGTAATTAACTTGTTTTTTTTTTTGCGTTTCGGTTCTATTGTACATTTTTCCCTCTTATTGAGAGAAATTATTGTTTACTCTCTCTTTACCGAACTTTATCCAAAAAGTAAAGAACCAGACCTATTGTTTCATGCAATTTTACTCACAAATTATTGGTTGTCATCTTCAATTTGCACACAACATTTGCATTATCTTCAAAACATGTTTAGCCAATCACATCTTTAACAGGCATTTGCGATCATTTTAAATTTAAATAAAAATCTTAACATTAAATTGCCCCTGATCATCAAACATCAAAACCAATTTTCTATTTAGTGACAATCCATTAATTTAATTCTTGAGTAATTTTTATCTTACATGCGTTTGCTTTCCTAAGGGAAAATAATATTATCTACTGCTATACAAGATGGCGTAACGATTAATTTATTTTACTGTCATGTGGAGACTCAACTCGACTCAACATTTATCATTGTAGCTGCATGTACAGGGTGTTACTACATTTTCAAAGAATAGCAAAATAATCCTAGTAATTTGCGCATCATATAGTTATAGTACTTTTCAAAAGATTATTTTGATTACAATTCATTCCAATTCATTATTTTGATTACATTATGATTAATTAACCTATGATACAAGATTACAAGAAGAGTGTTATATCACTTCGGGAATATAAAACAGAGGTGTATATCGATTAAAACAAAATTTCCCGAGCGCTACATTCTTTAAAACAACACATTAGATACAATTTCATCTTAAAGTTCATAATCAGGCTAAAAATTTAACAAAAACGGTGTATTTACATTATACGCTTTACATATATACATGATTCGAACTGGAATTCGTGGCAAAAATTTTACATTATCGCTCTTGATAGTGGTATATTATGCACAATTAGTACGAATAACATATTTACAAACAAACTAAGTTTGATTAAATAAAGTTAATTTTGAAAAAATAAATAAATAGGAAAAATATATAAAACTTTTATAGCATGTTCATACCAGTGGTCGGTACAAAAGACATGTTTAAAATGTGAGTGCGCTTGGTTATACACCTGCGAAAAAGCGTCGGCGTTAGTCTGTAGAAAGCTGAGGATGTTCGGCTGCCGGGTGAAAGATCTACCGATCACTGGTTTATACAAAAAAATAAATTACTTGATTTTTTTCTCTCAATTACGTTTTTGAAACGTGAAATTTGATTAATATACATACATATACAGTAAAGCCAGGGTATAATCGGGCAAGAGGAAATATTCAGGTTTGGGCTTGTATCTGGTGTGGGCAAGTTAGTAAAATGCATTTTATTTTTAGTAAAATGGGCATATTTGCTTATCTCAATATTCGAAAATTGAATGTAAAGTTAGTTCAAGAAAATTGGGTATATCAAGCAAACGTCAGGCGTCGCAAAGCTTTAAGTGTTCCGTTATTGTTCCGAACTCATAGAAACACCTGTACAGAATCCATAATCTTATGTAATTGAACGTCTTTGAGAGGAATAAGCTATGGAAGTTCATCAAAAAAGGAGGTTAACACTCTTGTACAGCTTAACGTGACTTTATTGGAAACATTAAACTCCCGGATATATGTCAAAATAAATTCTAAGCCGCTTACTGACCGCGCTAGATTACGAAGGATATTCACATTTCTACTGATTGGTCGATTTTTGCCATTTTAGTAATTCATACTTTGCTTTTGTTCGATTATGCGTTGAGTTTCAAAAAATGAGTTATTTTGGTTGTTGTACTGAAACTTGAAGTTATTATTGGATCAAATGCTAGCTTTCCGATTATTAATAAAGATAAATATCTCAAGTTTAAATAAAACATCGAAAAATCTATATACATACATATATATTGTTTTTTTTTTTTACGTATAAAGGACTTATTTATGAGAAAAACTTATCCGATTATGCGTTGGAGTGACTATACAGTCAGTCAGCCATTTGAAACTAAAATTTTAGTCATCAAGCAGATGATGACCTTCTTAGTTTTTACTTTATACTTTAGTTTTTCCATGTTTACTTAAATTTTTGTTTATTATAGCTTGTAATTTTGACAATTAAATCAGATAAAATCTTGATACAATATAGAGAAGATGATAATTTCTACGTGTTTCGAAAGATGAGTTATACTTAAACAACTTAAAATGGGTTGTTTCGTTTCGTGTGTTAAAGCACGTTGTTTTACTTTTGTTTTGGATACGAATCACGAATGAGAGAGTAAATCATATATATTTATGTTAATATACCATACACACGTTATTAAACCCTTTTACATAAAAAGACATTAATTCGAAGTTAACAAAGACTTAATTCTATGGCAAATTCTTTTTCTATGACTTTCTTTCTTTAGATTATAAAGAATATATATGTTTTTTTTTCTAAATAAAAACTCAATCAACTCCTTACAAAAATTTCTATTACAAAAGCAATAAAATTAAAATTATAGTTTCCAGAAAAAAATTACTTAGTGTTAAATTTTTTAATAATATTTTATCCTAAAAATTTACCCAACTAAATACATTTTTACAATCGTTAATAATAAAAAGCCTACAAATTCATTAAAAATAGTAATAAATTTAGATAAATAAAAATTATTATAGTATTAAATAAACTCTTTATATCGCATTAAGAGCGACTACATATATAAAATTATAATAAATAGTAATTTAAAAAGGAAAGACAAAGAAAGCAAATAATATAACTTAAAAAATGTGTTATAAAACATATATATTTATGGATGAATTATATATACAACATATATAAAAATAAAATAAACAGACGAAAATGTTCGATAAATTACAAGAAATAAATAAATAAATAATGGAAATTAGTTTATAAACTTATGAAATAATAAAAAAATATATATGTATGTGAAACAAAGCAACACAAAACGTACACAGAGACACACTATTTAGAAAATATATATACGAGTATATAAATAAATATGTAATTGAAAAAAAATCGTTTTAAATAAAAATAATAAAATTGGTAAAAAAAAAACAAATTAACACTTGCAAATGAAATCCTAGCATCATTTAGACAGTAAGGTAAGTGAAAACGGGTAAGAAAATTTAAATCAAACAAGACCGATTACCTGATCCTCTACACCAACCTCGGCTTTCTTGCGTAGCCCCAATTCTAGAAGTCATGAAATTTTAGTAATGTATATAATGTAAATATGTATCAATTCCCATAACATACCATGAAGGAACACGGCGACTTATCTGAGTCAATGAACTGCACTCGATTCTATTTTTAGACTCATTGAAAGAGATCGGCATCGAACGGCAAATGCACCAGAAAAACTTTCATTAGTAATAATACTCATAAACCAGTTACTAGCTAATGTTATGAGGTGATACCGCCGTTGAAAAAACTTTTTCTTTTTTTCGGATGGTCTAGCCTGGTATTGAACCGAGGATCTTCTGGTTGGTAGGCGGGTATCTTATTTACCATACCACAGCGAGTTACGAGTAATGAAAATAAATAAATGATGAAAAGAAGAAAATACAAGTTAAAAAATTTTCATCTGGCTTCACAAAATATTTTATTCAATAAAAATACTACGATTTCAAATTGCTTGGAAATTTAGATTTCTGTATGTATGTAAATCTTACAATGAAAAGTGGCATAGTGATTGGTATATTGTTATTTATCAAATATCCACTTGATCACGACATTCTATAATAACATCACCTTCGAACATTTGGCCAACATTTCTCTGATAAAACATTCGAAAACGACTATTGAAAGCGAAATGAAAAAGAACTCGGAGAGTTCACCGAGATCTTTAGATCTCGAAGATTTGCCTGTAATACCAACAGCAAGCCTTTAGCAAAATCTAAAGCGAATAACTTTACAACATCACGCTATATTTCGAAAACGAAGCCTTTGCTCTTTTCTGTTTTTGCCGTTACTTTTGCTTTCGCATTTCGCCTCTGCATGCAGATTAGAAGCAAAAATATAGTTCTTTTAGTGCGAACATGAAAATTGCTCTTTGAGAGTTGAATTGGTAATTAGCATTATTAGTATCTGTATAAAATTGTTCTATTGATAATATATAAATCTTAATGTTTTGTGTAAAAATTTAAATATTAACGAAAAATATAAATAAATAGTCCAGTTGAAAAAGTAAAAAATCAGCATATACCCGCTACGAGAGTTTAATATCATTTATAAAGTTAGAAGAGTTAGTGAAAAAAAATTTTTTTATTGGTAAATCCAAATTTAGTTTCGAGACTTCTTCGCTAATATTTCACTATTACGAACATTCGTTTTCTGTAATTTACGGCTGTTTATCAAATATTGATATTTGTAAAACACCACTTTCAAATAACACAATCCATCACGGTTTCAAAATATGCGGCAAAATGTTAACATAATACTGGAAATTCAAATTTTGTCCTACAAATCTATGAAACAGTAGATATTAAGGAAGAGCTTAATTAATTGCATTCGTTAGACGGCTTATTAACAAAAATTATATTATTAAACAACTTTTATATCGCCGTGAGTTACCCAATTTTACAACTCGCCTGCCAAAAATAAAAAATTAAAATACAAATTTTATTACCAAATATGGCATCATTATTGCCAGATAGAACGAGATTTATAAAGGTATATTTGTTTTTGTTTCAACACCCTCAAAAGAAAGAACAAATTATTAATTGCTGCTTTCAGTGTGAAAAGGTCGAAAACAAACTAGAGCATAAAAAATATAAAACCCTAATCATTTTGGTTTTAAGACAAATTTCTAAATAACACTGTGCAGCAAAATATAATGAAGAAGAAATACCTGGAAATTGGTACAAAGTTTCTGATAGACAACATTGAGTTACGGGTAATAAACCATCTTTAACGCACTTGAATGCTAATAGCTTACTTGAATATTAATATTTTTTCAGAACGAAATCGAACAGACTTTTGGAATGATATATAACTTGTTTAGATAGCCTTTTGTCATTTTTTCTACATTTCTCAAGTTAAGAAATATTTTTACACACTTATTTTATACAAAAAACGCATTACTTATGAATTTTTAAATATGTTAAATTATGAATAAGATGCAACTTAGTTTTTAGAAATCCATTGGCAATGAACGAAGTTATTAAGCTTTTTTTTAAAGTAACTCTATTAAAATGATTAATTATAAAGGGCGGGCAAATTTAAGGTTAGAAAGTACATTTGTTTAAAAACACATTTTTTTTAATTCAGTTTTATTCATACCAATATAAAATAGAAATATAGAAAATAATAATGGAATATGATGACGGGCAAATGTCCACCTCTAGAACGTCGGCAAACGTCCGCTCTTTTCACAAAATTTTGAATCACATTTTACAACAAAGCTTCGCTTATCTCGTCAATGCAGCGCCGAATTTCATCTTTCAGAGTGTCAGTTATTTGGGGTTTGTTCGCGTAGGCGCAGTCTTTCAAATGGCCCCAAAAAAATATCCAGCGGCGTTAAATCACAAGAACGAGGCAGCTAATTGACATCGCCAAGTCAAAAAATTACGCGACCGGGAAATTTCTCATGCAATAACTGAATTGTTTGTCTGGCTGTGTGGCGCCGTCTCTTTGAAACCAAAGGTAACTGATGTCAACATTAGTCTGTTGTGGCCACAAAAAAATGGTTATTATGGTTTGGTAGTACAGATAATTCACGGTGACGGCGTTTCCTTGCTCATTTAAAAAAAAATACGGGCAGATAATGCCGCCTAACCACAAATCTATTTTTTTCGTGAGTTGCTTTACTAACAAATATAATAACTCCGTCAGTTTCCAACGGATTTCTAAGCTTTAAGTCTCATTTTATTCATATCCAAATACAGATTTTTTAATTAAGTCATAATAAGTACGGTTCCTATATAAAATAGTGCGCCAAAACGCATCTTTACTTGAAAAATTGGATGAAAAATTTATTTGCTAGCAAAAAATTGAGCCGTAGTTTTTCAAGAACGATGAAAACTTAAATGTTACAGTAAGTGGAACAAGGTACTGCGAAAACTATTGGACTTGATCAAGATGGTGCCTCATGCCAAAAGCACCATGAACCTATTGAAGGTTGAGTTTTATGAGCAATTTATCCCACGTTTTGGAGCAATTCATTGGTCGCCAAAATCACGCAATTTGCCACACAAGACTAGGCCCACAATACTAGCCATGTAAGACAACATTGCAGCCGCCATTGGTAAGATTCCGGCAGAAATACTGGAGAGAGTATATCAAAATTTAATTTCATTTAAATTGACTTTTGAGAATATTAGACCAACGATTTCGGAAGAAATTGAAATTTTGGAAAAATTTTAAAAAGAAAAAAAATTAAAATTGTAATTTTTAAAAGGTCTAGACATGAAAGCTCTTATTAAACAAAATCGATAAAAATCACATCAAGATCATTATTTCTTCATTTTTAAATAAATTAATTTTATAGTTTCACACTTTTTTATCTAAAGAAGTTTCATTGAAAGTAATTAAATAGTATGTATAAAATAAAACACTATGTTTGCAGAAATATAAATACATATACATTTTAATGTTTTAATGTATGCAACTTTAGAAAATACATTTTTTAACAAACATATTCCTTAAAAAATGCTATTTATGTAAGTTACTTCCTAATGCCAATTGCTTCCGACAAATTTTTGTGTAGATTAAACACAAAAACAATAAACTATAAGTTGACTGACACAAAATTTTTTTGTTTTAAGAATTAACAGTTTATTTGTTATTTAATTTTTTTAGAAAAATTATGTTTTGCTGCAATTAAAAAAATTATCATTTGATTATAAAAATCATCAAATCATATTTTGGTAAAAATTCATCAAAAATATGATAAAATCATCGTTCTGGCAATGCTGATCGAAAGTTTCTGTTCATCGAACTCTCTCAGAGATTTCAGAATTAATTTAGAGATATCGCAAGGTTCTGGGTTTTCTTCCACTTTATTTCAAATACATGCATATTTCTTAAAGACTTTTTCATTCTTACTTTTAATCATGTCTACTCTTTCGCAGAGGAAAGCAACATTTATCATTCATATCTAATACTGTTTTTGACTCATAAATGTGGTCTACTGTAACTATGAGTACTGTAGATATTGTAGAGACAGGTGCTATTGAAGACTTGGAAATGAAAAATCATTGTGATGTTTATTGGAACAAGACATTCGCATTTTTTCGATTGTCGAAAGAAGCATTCAAATGCTCGGTATTTTGTGTTAACTCGACCGCCTACAGAAGACGGCGGTGGTGCTGCTTAACGACAAAGGGGTATCTAACTTTATCGATTCGTTAGAGCTTCGTCGAAATGTGTGCGTGTGTTTCATAGTTCTATCGAGTCTGTAAATTGATGTGTTCTGACGAAATAAAAACATTTGTTCTCAACAATTACATAATCTTATGCACAACTCGTATTTTCCATAAAGCACATCCCTATGTCGTTGATTGTTCAGTGAATAGCATAACGCATTACAAAGGGGATTCGCTCTTTAATCTCACCGTTCATTTGTGGACGGGAAGTATTTTCCGTCTGAACTTACATAAGCAAATTTAAATCAAACGTCCATAAAACTAAAGGGTGGGAAAATTTGAGTTTAGGAAGTAAATTGACTTAAAAACCAATTTTTTACAAATTTATTTTTATTCATGCCAATATAAAATAGAAATATGGGAATTAATAATGGAATATGACGGCAGACGTCCGCTCTTTTCACAAAATTTTGAACCACATTTTGCAACAAAGCTTCGCTTATCTCGTCAATACAGCGCCGAATTTCATCTTTCAAAGTGGCAGTTGTTTATGGTTGTTCACGTAAGCCCGGTCTTTCAAATGGCCTCAGAGAAAATAGTCCAGCGGCGCTAAATCACAAGAACGAGGCGGCCAATTGCCATCGCCAAATCGAGAAATTATGCGACCTGGAAATTCCTCATGCAATAACTGGATTGTTTAGCTAGCTGTGTGGCTTGTGGCGCCGTCCTGCTGAAACCAAAATTCGGTGATGTCAAAATTAGCAAATTGTGACCACAAAAATTGGTTATCACGGCACCTGCGTTTCCTTGCTTATTTTCGAAAAAAATACAGATTCGAAAAAAAAACGGTCACTTTCGTTGGATGTAATGGTTTTTCGAGAACTGTTTGTGGATTTTTTGAGCCCTATATGCGAAAATTTTGTTTGTTTACATAACCGCCTAATTGAAAATGGTCCTTATCAGTAAAGATGGTTTTGTTGAAAAATGCGTGGTTTTCGTTCACTTTTTCAAACAGCCAAATCGCAAACGTTCGACGCAAACAATAGTCGGCTGGCGTTCCATAGTTAAAATTTCCCAATTTTTTACTAAATTGGTGTCAAAGGTTGACAGCCAAATTTTTGACATTTTATCATTTGACTGCCAATTTACTTCATAACCCCAAATTTTCCCACCATGTACGTACTCTTTCCTTTTGTCCACAACCTGTTTTACTAGTATCAGCGCACTTCTAAGTAAGGAGGAGTCATCCACTGAGTGCTAGCCGAAAGAAAATATTTATTTTAAACACATCAAATAAGCTGATGGGATTCCATAAAACAAATAACTTTATGCAAGAATATAGAACACAAGGTTAGTCCCAAAATAATTTAATAAAACTATTCATAAAATTGTTATTGAGATCACTTGACAATATTAAAACAGAGAATTATTCATTATTTCCCAAAATTAGGTATACACAAATAAAATTGGTATCGTGATCCATTTGTACTAGAAAATACGTAAATAGATATTCGAATAACCTTTGAATAAAAGTGTAACGTCAAAGTAAAATTTTTTCTTGTGGTTAAATGAGTATTAAATCAAATAACTAAATTCAGTTTAATCGCAGAAAAGGTAGAATACGTAGATATATGTACTTTTCTGATGTAGGGTAAAGCAAACAAAAAAACAATATTTTTCAATTTTTTAATGCAATATTCATTTGGAACTTTAAAATGCAATTGTTTATTTGCACTTAACAATTCAAAAAAAAGAAAACTATGAATGGATATACAATTTTACTCTTCATATATGCATAGTATATAGCAATTGAAACAATGAAAGTTATTTATTTTATTTTTTAATTTTTTTAACATTTTTTTATTATCAAGAAAAAATTGAAACAATGCAACAAAAATTTAAAAAATTAATAATAAAACAAACAAATATTTTTACAAGGTATTAAAAATCAATATGAATATATAATAAAATAATACTAAATTAAATATTTAAAATATAATTAAAAATAACAAGAGAATAATAATAAAAGAAAAAGTATTAAAAATAAATTAAAGACAAAAAATGTCTTGTAAATGTCAAGTAAATGAAGGACAAATTGAATTGTAAATGATAGAATGGAAACAAAACGATTTTTATTCTAATATAATGTCATGACACTGCTTTTTGGTTTTATATTTTATTAATGTTTCTTTTTGAATTTTATCTATATTCTATTTAATTTCACAACGAATATTAATCCAAAAAAATAAAAAATTGTAATAATATTCTGTGGAAATTTTTTCCGTTCTTTTGCATGTTCATATATTATGCCATAATCAAGCGAACGGTCTAATTATGACAAATACCATATTAAAATAGATATTATTTTTTCTTTTTATTAATTAAAAAATTTTATGAATGTACATATTTATTATTGTTTTTTTTTTTTAGTTTTACTTTCTATTTTAACTTTCTTTGCTGTGATGCCAGTAGAGCGCCAGCAGCCTCTTCATGTGCAATTTTTTCCCGTATCCAATAATGTGCTGCACATACCAACAGCAACAAAGATGGTATTAAAACCAACAAAACCAAACCCAATGAAACGCTTGCAACGCGAGCATGATGTTCTTCTTTACCTAAGTACCATAAAATTTTGTAGCATTAAATAATAAAAAATTAATGAATATTCAATTAAAAATTTGAAATCAATAATAATTATATGCAAAAAATATAAAAACATTTATGACACAGTTAATCAAACTTGTACTTTTATACTGTTTTCAACGGGGTTTAAATAAATTTCTGATATCCCTTTGGAAAAAGCGCACAAAATAAATTATTAAAATTAATTTTAGCAATCAGTATGTACACTCAGCTTTCAAGGACTATTTCAATTCATTTGTAATTGATTAACTAAACATAAAAAACTATACAGCAAAAGTTAAAAGCAAAAGCAAAAAGATTACATTTTTTGCTTTGCTTCAGTTTATAGCTTCAAATAAAATAACTGTTATTTACTATTTTACTTTTTTGCTTTTGATTTTTACTTTTGCTTATTACTTTCTGTAAACAAAAGGAACTCTATATCGGACAAAACAATAATTTTTAAGTTCGCAAGAATAGTACCATCTACAGATAAATATAGCTGTGAACAGGAGGTGGCACCAGTTCACAGCCCAAAAATGGCCAGTTCGTCGATTTTAGTTTGTGAAGCATTGTTACACATTGCTCTTATGTGGCCATTATGCATAGAATAATAATAATAAGTATTTACAACCCGTGCTTCGCTTCCCCTTATCACTTTTCCCGATTTTTTCACTTCCGCTTCAAATCCAAACATTTGAAATTTCCTATAGTTCATTCCAGAAAGAAAAGTTCTGCTTTTTAGCTGTATATGGTTTATATGGTTTGTAGTATACGTAATCATATAGCTTTTATCTAGTGTACTTATGCAATACCCACTTTTTGGCTGATGTGGATAGATAAGCTCTAATTGTTTACAATATTCAATATTTAGTATGAATGGAAGGTGCAGCGTCCACTTATCCAATCTCGCACAGATACTGACTGATAATATGTATTGTTCAGGATGTTGCATAAACTTAATTTAGACTCTTATACTTTCATTATATATACATATTATATATATATATCTATATATATATATATATATATATATATATATTAATTCCCATAACATTCCATGATGGAACATGGGGGACTTCTCTTAGTCAATGAACTGCACCCGATTCTATTTTTAAACTCATTGAAAGGGACCTACAGTTTAACCTCGGCTCCGAACGGCAAATGCATTTAGAGAAGTTTTCAATAGTATTTATACTCATAACCAGTTACTATCTAATGTTATGAAGTGATACCGCTGTCGAAAAACTTTTTTCTTTTTTAAGATGGTCTGGCCTGGTATTAACCGACGACCTTCTGGTTGGTAGGCGGGTGTCTTACCTACTATACCACAGCGGCATTATATATACAAAATTCAGTATTTAGTTTATACCACGCTCTCTTGTCCAATTCCGCCCAGTTCTCGACTGATGATTTGTATTGACTATGAAGCTATTTGGACCATATACAGATACTCTTACTATTACCATTTTGAAGATATAGACAAATAAATATTTACTTCGTATGGGCCTATAATTCCTTTCAGACATACAGAAAGATACTGTAAAAATTTCATGAAAATAGGGTTTCATCGTTTAGCTATTTATAAGTCACAAACAAATAAGGAAGCATAAATATAGACATATAATCATTTTTATATATAAGATAATAATAAAAAATCAATATACATATGAAGAGGTATTCATAAAATCCTCTAAGACATCAATTTTGAATAGATAAAAAGACCGGATTAGTGCCATTAATTCTATGTGCTAAAATAGACAGTGTTAGTCTTTAAATATATTTATAATTTTGCCTTAGTTATCCTTCATACGGCTTAATTGCTATAATTATTTATAATTAACAATGAAGCAAGGTATTAGGCCCAAAAGAAGGATAGACAATATGATCTATGTCTTCGTAGATCTTAAATTGTTGTTCTTCACATATAAACAATTGCATATTTAGTATAAATGGAAAGGCCACACCCACTCATCCAATCTTGCCCATATTTGACCGATGATATATTGACTACTAAGCCATTTAGACCAAACTCAAAAACTTACACTTTAAAGGTTTCGAGGATTAACAAAAATTTATATCTGGGAGGTACCATGCCCATTGGATTAATTCTGGCCTTTTTTTGACTAATAATTTTCATTGACTATGAAGCTATTTGAACTAAATTTAAAGACCCTTATTGTCACCATTTTGAAGATATAGACAAATAAACATTTTCTTTGGCACCGCCTAGCTAAAATTTTCGAAATTTCAATTCGGTTTAATATATTCTATACATAGTTCCTTTCGGGAAATCAGTTTAGCGGTTTAGCTGTATATAGACTTCAAGCACACATTCATTCTTATATAAGTATTAAAACATGTCATTCAATGTTAATAAAGGATGTGCATATCTCAAAGTTAAAAAACGCAAAACAAAACCGATATACAAAAAGAAAAATAATTATAACACATCCTGTCCTAGTGTAAATTTTCCTCTGTTAATTAATATATTGTTACGTTTTAACCTTTTTAAAACGTTTGAGTTAAATAAAATAAATACATGAATTTGTTCTTTTATACAGTTCTTTTTATTTGTACACTTTTATTTTATACAGCGACTTCAACTAAATACTCAAATTACTTGACACTTTTATTTACGCCTTTATTTACGACTTCACTTTATGGCTGAAAAACTATAAATGAACTAACTAACGCATAATGCGCCGCCTTTTACATACAATTAAATTATTTCCGTATGTTGTATTCTTACTACAACATTCGATTCATTTCCGTTAATTCAAATGTAACACCCAAAATCCAATTGATAACACATAGTAAGTGTTGCATAACCAAGGTGGCACATTAACAGCCCTGACACAAACCAATAGACTAGAATCCTACAATACAGTTTTAAATGCACTGTTGTTTTTTTATCTTCTTTAGGCATTGTCTATTTTCGTAATAATATGATAAGGGTCCGCTAAATAAACTTTTTTTTTTAAAAACAGGGCGCAAAACATCGAGTGTAGCTTCGGCTGTGTGGCACGTAGCGCCATCCTGTTGAAACCAAATGTTGCTAATATCCTCCTCTTCAATTTTTGTGAATAAAAATTCATTCAACGTGGCCCGATAACATTCGCCATTGACTGTAACGGCCACTCCTTGCTCATTTTCGAAGAAAATTGGCCAATTATGCCTCTGGACCAAAATCCGCACCAAACAGTGACTCGTCTTGGGTGTATCGGCTTTTCAATATATGCGTGCGGGTTTTCTGTGCCCCAAATGCGATAATTTTGCTTGTTTACATACTCGCCAAGATCAAAATGAGCTTCATCTGAAAAGATGATATTTTTTGGCAAAATCGGCAGCTTCTGTAAGTCGATCGCAGGCCTAGATTCCCAGCGTTGTTCAGGCGTATACACAACCATATTCGTTCAGCGGAAGGATAAAAATAATTATCTGTCAAATCAGACATGAGCTAAGTGTTACCATTCACGAAATAAGCACTACTTGAAAAAAAAGATGGCGGACCCGTTATAACTTATTTCATTTTTTATGTCAAATTACTTTCAAGTAGACATTCTTCAAAAAATTTTTAATCGACCTTCATTTGTTCAATTGATGCCAAAAATAAGCAATTCATCATTGTTCGTAATTGTAATTCACGTTCCGAAAAAATTTGTTCAAATTAAAGGTTGTAGTTAAACACATTTGTATACTTCTATTGAAGGACCATAAAAAATCCTTTTCAAATAGTGGTCATTGCACGTAATGTTTCCAGATCTTTGATTAAGATAAGCTTGGTATCTAGTTCGACCAAAATGATTGATGTTTTTCAAATAGTAACATTTTCCGTGCTTTTTAATGGAATTCGATTTTCTGTCAATTACATTTAAACCCTCTTTTTGTTATCCTCTTTTTTGTTCATTGGTAATTGCGATTGGAGTATCATAATTTTTTTTTTTTTTTTTTTTGCATAATTGGTATTGTGGAATTATTTTTTGTAATAACATACAAAACACCTACTACTTTGGTAAGGCAAGCAAATTTTGAGAAGTGGTTTTTTTATAATTTATCTTGCATTTGACAGATAACATGCCTAATAGGATGAGGTTGAAACAAAATTAGTAAGCGTCTTATAATTATATTTTTTCAAATTACAACAGAAATAACAAGAATAACTGTTATTTCTGGTATTTAACCTTTAGCACATAGCTTTGAGAGCCAAAATTAGAGTACATAATAAAATATTAATTAAAATTTAAGTGGCCAAATACTTAAACATTTAAGCCAAAACATACAACACCAAAAATAATTATGGTTATTAAGATACTAAATATGTTTAGCCTTTGATAGCAATGGGCAAAGAAAAGGAATAAATTTTTTAAAATTATATGAATGGTCAATAAAAGTCGAATAAAAAGTAAATAAAATAAAATTCATTGTTTATTAATTACTCATGTAATTCGATCACATTAAAATATATATTTTGAATTAAATCGTAGTGGGCAGTAAAGACTTTCGCGGAAAGATTATTTAACAAGCGATCAGTTCAACTATGAAACGGATTCTCCCTATAATCATAGCTGTCAGATTTGACGATTTATCGTTTTTTGATTGACTTTTTTGCCTCTAACATGACGTTTTTTGCTATATGGACCATTGGCAGCACTAAAAGTAATTGTAACTTTTCGTAGTTGAGACAACTAGCTAAAGATAAAAAAATACGTGCATGAGTTTTCTAAGCAAAAAATAAGAGAATAAGCCACTGTAATGCGTGTTAAACTGCAAAGTGTCCTAAGAAAGGGTCCGAAGATAATAATATCACTGCATTAGACTGGCTCCCGCAGGCTTCAGATTTAAATGCGATAGGCAATTTATGAAATGTAGTAAAAACATTAACCAGACCAAGTGACCCACGAGTTATTATGCGCATTGCTAATTAATTCAGGCCGCGTGGTACGATATATCGGCTTCAGTAGGCCGAAACTTTGTCGATTCTGTACCCAGCCGATGTCTGGCAGTTTTAAGTAACCACGGAGCCTCGACAAAATATTAACTTCTCTAGAACAACATTAGAACTGAAATTAGTGTAAATTTATTATTATATTATTTATATGTTTTTTATAACTATTGTGAAAATTCCTTGAAGTGTCCCTTTTTTTCTTCACAGATTGAGTTTGTATTTTAAGTTCAATTTAATTATATTTTGAAATACAAGCAATAATTTAATATAAATGTAAGGAAACTTGATTCTGTAGTTAATTAACTAAACATAAGAACATTTATTTATCAGTAATTTTCTCATTTTACGTACTCTCTTATCAAATCTTAAAGTACCACATTAGCGTCCCTATTATTTTCCACATCACTATACATATATAAAAATATTTAATGACAAGAATTGAAAGCGAAAACAATCAAAATTAAAGAAATCAATTAAAAAATCAAAAAATAGTTTTAACACTTTTGTAAAGCTATAACTAAAATTATAAGTAATTTTGTCGTTTAGTATTATTAAAAATTACTATTAGAGAAATTTGTTTTGAATTTTGAGTCAATACAATGTTTTGACATTACTATCTAGTAAAATTCTAAAAGTGAAGTTAATCGATTTGACAAACTAGTACACACTACAAATGTGTAATTTTGTACATGTACTTTACAGGTACATTAAAAAGGATTGAATTGACGATATTTTTAAAATTTATCTGCAAATTTCATCTGGCAGCCCTGCCTATAATGCGTTGTGCGATTCGCTGGACGAGAAACTCAGAAAACTGAGAAAGAATAAGTGACTATTAATAATTAATTCACTTATTTCGTCAGATCACATTCCATAATAGCGTCGATAAAACAATGAAACACACGCTATGATGAATCGATATTATAATATTATCTCTGACTAAACAATTATTATTTTAACTTTTTTGTTAATTAGTGGTTTAATTTAATCGGAGTGGCATGTAACAGAGTTAAATCATAACCCACATTTATACCATTGTGCAACATTATAATTTGATCATTTCCAGTTCTTATGCCACAATATTTATTTACCAAGTTTTACTTTCACGGTTCTCTTAGCGCTTACATATTTTTTGTTTTTGCAGTTCGATCTCATATAACATATTGCAAAAACTTAAATTCAATTTTGTTGTATTTTAGACAAAAAATGCAGAAACAGATTTTTCTCTACACTGAAAGTACAAACTGGTGTAACAAATTCATATAGTCGTATGAATATCAAAAAATCGTTTTAAAATATGTATAAAATACAATTTTTCAAATAAATTGTTGTAAAAATATAGGGACATGTTATTTTATAGTGTTGTCTGCAGTAATTACTCCAGACGGAGTCATTTCCAACTTTGAAATTTGGAAAACGGCTAAGAGAAAAAATTACGTTTTAAGGCAAAATTATAAATTTGTTAACATATATATAAAGAGAAACAATTTGCTAAATTTTTCTGCAGTATAGCATTTTGCTATAACTAGCCAAATAACTCATTCAAAAATTTTTGCACTACATATAATTTTTTGTCTTTAAACTGAATGTAACAGACAGCCCCTTACATTCTAAAATCACTAATTTTTATTCTTACCATTAACTATTTTTTTTTAATTTCGTTTCTTTATTTACACAAATCTATGTCATGTTTCAGCTTCTCAAGGCCTTTTAATATACCATAAATGGCTAAGATGCATAAAATATGTATTTGGACAAAGCAAAAAAAATTTTTTTTTTTTTTTTTGTATAAGTTTTAGCGATGGGGGTGGCGTGGTGTAGTGGTTAGAGCGCACGCATAACAACACAAACGACCCAGGTTCAAACCCCCAGCAAGGACATGACGAAGAGAAAATTGAATTGAGGTTTCGAATGTCTAATAATAAAAAAAAGCTTCAACTTCCCTCCAACCAACTCCATCAACAAAAAATAAAGAAAAAAGCCCCCTGACCCTTTTCGCATACCTCTGGCGATGATGACAAACATCAGAAGAATAATCAGGAAAAACACGCCACCTACTGGGAAAAAAATTACAATACTAAGGTAAAGATCACCACCAATTAGCAATAATCTTCACCACTACACAAAAAAAAATCATATGGAGGAAGCTACAGCGGATTAATCATCTATTTAGTTTGAACTATCAAATTGATTAAAGAAGCTGAAACAAAGCAATAGATGCTTTGTGGAAAGCCAATATGGAGTGACGGAGAAAAAACAAAAAAACAAAAATAGCGATAACCACAAAAAACACCTTAGGCGAAATTTTGTTTAAAATTAGTTAATTTCATTGATTTTAATAAGTAGAAATAAGTAGAGAATAAGCAAAATTCAGAGTGATAGAAGTATTCCTACTTTTTTTGTATTTTTTGTTTCTTTTATTAAAAAATCAGTACCTTGTGTGTTGAATGTCGCTTCAATCGCAGACTACAACTTTTTACGGCATCGATCGGATTAATTTTTTTTTACATTTGGATTCTATTCGAATTCCAGGCTTCCTCCAGAGCCGTTCAGTGAGTTTTATAATTTGTTTATTTTTATTTTTTTTAAATTATTTTATAAGCATAGAGGTCTATTGGCTAACAAAGCAATTTTACATAGGTTTTGATCAGCATAATGTAAGATTCATAATAAAACAATTATCTAAAGAAGAAGAAAGTAATATTAGAAAAAGATATGTTAAGGTCAAAAACATAGCAGAGGAAAATGTTTTAAATTATTATTATTTATGGAATATTTTAAATTTTCAGGATTAGTTTCTAACATTTGGAATTATATAACGTACCGCACCCTAGCGACGCGAATAGTATTATAGCGAGTCAATAACTTATTAATTTTATAAATAGAGTCGACGAATATCATTCTACTTATGTATATAAATGTCTTGGCCATAAACATGTAATTTTTTTTCTTCCCTTCCGGTTAAAGTCCATAAATTTAAGACAGCCGGACAGACACTGTAGAATCTGCTGTTTAGCTGTGAAGATATAGACAAATAAATATTTACTTTGAATGGCCACGGCAAAGCTCATTTCCGTCCAGACATACAAAGAGAGACTAAAAAAATTTCAAGAAAATCGATTCAGCCTTTTATCTGTCTATAAGTCACAAACAAACATACATATATAAATTTCATATATTTGCCAATGTGGCAAGCAAATCGTTGCTGCGTTTTTGATGGGCTCAACTGTAGCACTGAAGACTGATTGAAAACTCAAATTTAGTAGTTCTTTTTCGATCATTTTTCTCACACAATAAGCAATAACCATTTCGGGAATAAAATAATACGATTTTTTCATGGAGTGTATATAAAACACTTTTGAGTTCAAATTTATCATATAACAGCGTGGTGATATATAAAATGGCTTGGAAAATAACAATTTGTGATTTACAGTAATTATAAAAAAATTCAATAACCGTGGCGCTATTGCTTATCGGTAGTTATGGTTCAATTCAATTTTATAATTTAATCGATTTACTTCGTTATTACGTTGTTACATACATTTTATTCAGAAATTAATATTGAATTATTAACACAAGCACATTATAGCTAGGTAGGTCCATACCTTAAATATGAAAGAAAATGCTTAATCATTTGATAAATACTCTTTTCGCAATTTTCACTGCATTGAAAAACATTATGAGAATTTCGCTTTGTTATTTTTTATCTATAAGGTTGTTGATTTCAACAATAATTCCATATTTACAACTTTTATATAATGACACTTTCCCTTTTTTTTAAGAAAGATTGTACATTTAATATTACTCTTGGCAGGACAGGTGCAATAATTCGGCATTTAAATTTTAATTTTCGACTTGGTTGCCTTATAAATTTTCAAGATGTTTTTCGTATAATGCTTACATGTTATACTAAAGGGTTAATCAATATCTCTTCATTTAATATCAATTTTCAATGTTTTACAAGTTTTATATTTTTTTTAATAACTCCAGGCAATGATGGGTGGTGGTTGTAGGTGTCGGACAAATAATAATATTTTTTTTTTTAATTTTACCAGTAGAAAACGCTTTTGTGTAACAATTGGCATTACCTTACAGCTACAGAAAGAAATAAATAATTAATATAAAAAAGAAAAACATTTAAAAGAATTTTAATTAAAAATAAAAAATAAAAATTTATTAAATGTTATATATTTAATTTATTAATTTGGCATTTTTTGTGAAATTTTGTAAGTGGAATAAAAAAATATCGAATTACCCAGCCAATGTATATGTATTTTAATTATTTATTCACTTTAGTCTTATATCGAAATAAATCTTAAAAAAATTATATAAACATTCAAGTAATGAAAGAAAAAAGATGATATTTTAAAATTACTGGATTATAAATGGCATTTACATAATGATTACTGATTTAAAAAAAATGTTATGGAAAATACTATTGTTTAATTCGATGGTTATTGTCATGGCTTAATGGGTAAAAATGTTTAAACAATTTTATATATATATATATATATATATATATATATATATATATATATATATACAATATATATACAATATATATACAATATATATATAAACAATTTTATATATATATATATATATATATATATATATATATATATATATATATATTTAAAACAAACAAATGCTTCTGAATTTTGGTTGACTTAAAATTTAATGGTTTAACATATAAAAAATTTGGTTAAGAAAAATTTGAACTTAATAGCTTGGCTTTTATTAGCATATGTGATGACCCAATGGTATGAAAGCCCATTAACCGATTATTTGCTTTGGTATATGTTATTATGTGTTAGTTTTTGATATGACTTTTGGTAGTTGAGGGTATATGTTTTGAATCTTTGGAATGTAAATGACTTTTAAACTTCTGTGGATCTTTGTTGTTGGGATGGAGTGGGTGAGACAGCAAGTGGTGGTGAAGGCAAACCATTATCCTGCATTGATGGAGAACCTACGATAGGGGCCGGACGTGAGGGCATCATTGAAGAGGGACGGCTAAAGAATTGGCTGTTGGCATTAGGTAAAACGGGTACACCACCATAGCGGTATTGAGTAGCAGCATTAGGTTGATAACTCATTGAGCTTTCACCACTATTGCGACTATCGACACCACTAAATGTGGGACTATACTGTTGTTGGCGCTGGTTTTGTGGCACACCATGTATGTCATGATCATCGTCTTCGGGTGAAGGTGGCTGATGATAACCGGCGGGATGGACATTGCCAACACCATCATGTCCTTCGGGCTGTTCATGCTCATCGTGACCGTCTGTGGGTGTACCGGCTCCCATTTTATCCAATTCCGTTCCAGAGGCAGCACGCAATGAACGTCTACCCATTTGTTTGGGTTTCTCACCTGTTTTATTAATGTATTCAATATCCTTAGCTACTTTTGTATCTTTATTTTCACTACCTTCTGATGATGTCACATCCTCGTCATCCAGATCCCATTTTTTAGCTGGAAAGTCAATACGGGGTTTTCCCGGTAGTGGTTCATTCGTACGATATACTTTATCATATGACCTACTTTTCTTTAAAGTTCCCGAATTTTCAGTATCGCTATCATCGTCCAATCCTGTACCCACACCTCTCAGATTAGTACGCGACGATGCTCTGGAACGAGGCATTGTCATCTGCCATTGAGGATCCTCCTTCAACTGCTTCTGGCGATAGCGATACACACCGCATATAATGCACAACATTAAAGGCAAAATAACTGCTAAGATAATGCCAATTGCTATAAAAGCTACGCGTCTGGTATAGTAAACTTCACCTAAAAATAATAAACAACAAAAAATTGTAAATAATCAAATCAAAGCCTTAAATTTGATTAACTGTGTGTTGGAGATAATATGAAAAAAACATTTTTTTTAATTAACTTACGTAAACATTCTGTATAACCATATTCGGGTAAGTTCCATAAGCCATTGGATAAGCATTCACGTCTTTGATCACCTATTAAAACGAATCCTTCATTGCACTCAAAGGAAACTTTGGCACCTGGCATGAAATTAAAAGATAATTTACGACCAAAACGAGGAGTTTCCAAAACGCCACACGATACCACACGTCTGGAAGGAAATTGTCATATACACATTTAAATTCATACAAATTACATGTAATTAACTTACTCTGAATTCAAGGTTCTTATGTTCACTATACTATCATAATAATTCTTGGTAAAGTGAGCTAAATCTCGATTTAGAGTCATACCGTAATCATAACGACACTGATAACTCTCGCCACACAATTCCTGAGCTCGTTCTATATCGTACGATCGATTGGAGGGTAAAAAGTCTTGAGGTTCTCTTTTGAAATTCGGTACAAATGAAGAGTTGGCATAATAGCTAGCTGTTCTACCAAATTCTCGTGTAAATAACGCTGCACCTAAACCAGGTAAATCGCGATCAGCCAAAGCCCATTTCATTGCCCATTGATTATGAATCATTTTAAAGTCATTCGTATTCGGATCTAAATTCAAAACTTGGCCGTTAGGTAAGGTAAAGTCATCCAGCGGATTAAAACTCCAGTTGCCAAATAAGCCCGCAGTTTTGTTCTAAATCAAAAGAAAAATATCGTTTCAATAAAAATGTTATCACGATAAATCTTAATTACTTACTATGAACGTCCATGGTAAATAAACGCGACCTGTCATATAACCCTCGTTTTCAATAACTTCAACACCTATACCTGCATCAAACATAACAATAACCTGTGACTGATTTAACAAATAAGTGGGTGTATAAACGGTAACACCATCAAAATGTTGAAATTTCAAACTTTCACGATCGAAATATATACGACGGCCATTGGCTAATACATCCATACGATAACGCCAACGTGCATGTTGAGGTCTTATGCGTACTTCAATTGTAGTAGTCGTATTTCCGCGCATAGCCAATGCTGTCAACTGAGTAGCTGGTACTGCGCCATACATATTATTAGGCATCTGTTCAAAACGTCCTTGAACTTCGAAACGTTGATCAGCATCTACACTACGAGCTAAGACAAATTCACCCAAACCATTAAAAGTGTATTGAGTGCCATCAAAGGTTATAAAGTGTGGATCACCAAAAACACCAGCAACACCAGGAGCCTGATAGGCTACACAATCTTGTGAAGGACGACGTTCAAAACGATACGTTTCACAGCCAACAGCTTGTTCCTGTTGCCACAGACAGCATGTATAGAAAGGACGCATATCGTGGAACCAAGTTGAAAGAGTGGGTACTTTACTAGCTTCGTTCCATGGCATTTTACCCAAATTATGAATACGGCGTGGTCTTGAACCCCACATTTGATCATAGGTCAACATCAAGAAACCATAACGATCATAACAGCACTGTTGTTCAGCACCTTGGGCCCTAAAAAATAAAAATAAAAAACAAAATTATAAATTTCTTGCTAAAACAACTAAAATAATACTCATACGGCCGTGTTCATATTGTTACGTTTTAATCTTTTTAAAACGCTCTAGTTCTTTTAAATTAAGTAAAATAAAATAAATGCATCGAATTTAATGTTTTACTTTATACACTTGTTTATTTGTATTTGTACAATAACTCTACAGTAGTCAACTTATTTATCTTACATTTAATAAATCAATTTATTCAATATACGACACTTAGTACGAATTTACACTATGACTGCCAAGCTATAACCAACTGACGTATGCAAACACCGTCCCTTATATACCAAACTGCCATCAATTTCGAATGTTCTGGTACAGTCCGAAACCTTCTAAAACCTTATATTCAGCTATTAATTCAGCTACGTTATTACCCATAAGTTGACTTGGCAACGCTGTTAAATACACTAATAAGTATGGCATTGCCAGATTGACATATTGACAACCTTGACACAGCCCAATAGACTAAAATCCCATAATACAGTTTTAAATGTATTGATGTAAGATTCACTTCTTTACTCTCCTTAAAAATGGCTTATCGGTGATTTTACCGAATGTTCCAAGACAATAGCAGGTTTGGCTAATCATGTCTCTCGGAAACTGTCTTACAGTCACTAACAAGCCTAGATTTTAGGATATGTTCCTTCGGTGCCCCTAGTGCTGCCTGTTTGTCAACATAAATTGTAGCCTCTCTCTCAACTGTAATATTACCAGCTGCAGTCTGAGTTGCTTTAAGAATAGCTAAGATTTCAGCATAGAAAACACTTCAATTATTTGGTAATCTATATGAAACCCTTAAACTCCTATGTAATCCATAAGCATTTTACGTCCATTTTAGACTGTGCAACCATCAAACAGCTTATTGATGGCTACTTAGGGAGCTAAACAAATCTTCCTATAAATATCGAACTAAGAGCAGATAATGTTGAGAAATAAAGCATATTTTACCCAAATTTGTTATTTTATCTTTGTTAGGTCGGCTAATTTTGGAACCACCTTCGTAGAAAATATTTAACTGTAGCTTTCAATGAATTTTAAATGCTTGTAAAAAATTATAAAAGCATTATTTCACTTTTACGAAACGCTGAATATAAACTGATACATACATATGAACGAGTCTATTTGTTCTAAAAAAAAATGGAGAATACGAACTCCTATACATTTTAAATACATAAAATAATAATAAAATAAATACAAAAAATTGTGCAAAAAATGTATATTTTTTTCGTTAATTTATTAAAAAAAAGTAATAATACTAAACATTTATTTCGAAGCAAAAATTTTCGTCTTATTATTACAAAACTTTAATTAAAGCAATAAATATACTCACGTTGGTGTACCACTAACCACACAGTGTATAGCACCCTTATGACGCAAACAAGTTGGATTTGAATCTTTGTCACATTCACGATCTGGCCTATAACGTCCCTTATCGTAAACAGCCTGTTCCAGAGTACAAGGACACAAAGGTAAATCAGCAGCAAAATTTCTATTACAAAATGACAATAAACAGAGAAAAAAAAACAATAAAATACAAATGTTCATGAAAGACAAACAATGAGTAAATTTTACATTCCGTAAAAAAAATTCAATTTAATTGCCATAAATTTTTTAATGACGATTTTCAAACACTCCTACACAGCTCAACTAATTAAAAATAAAACTGTTTATGTTCTTTCAAGTTCTTGTTTATCAAATAATGTTTTTTTTACAACTACTGAAATTTAGAATACGAATGCTGGGTGAAGAAGTGAGTGGTTTTAGTGTTAAAACGCTATACTTTTTCACTAATAATTGACACGTTGTGACTGCCACAAACGATGGTGAATGCATACGCATGGGAAATGAAAAACATTTTGAAGAGAAATTGTGGCTTAATCATTTTCAACAGTAATGACTTCAGCAGTAACAATATTGTTGGTAACAGTGGCTGCAGCCATAAAATAAAAGCACATAAACTACACAAATAACGATTTATCGTTACACATTTTAATTAGCAAAACTTTCGTATGTATGCTTATATTACCTACCTACCAGTCAGTTTAGAAGTATATAACTACAGTAGAGATGAAATTCATTAATCGCAAGTTGTAAATTCCAAAAATGATTCTTTCAAAATGTGTAGTACATGCTCGTATATGTGCATTGCAAGTGATAGAAATTGAAAAGAAAATATTTTTCCATTAGAAATCACTATAAAAAATAGAACTTATTAATTTTGAAATTACGAATAACTTTAAATTAATATATTTTTTTAATATTCTCACAGCTAACTTGCATATTAAGATTTCAGCTTTTTAACAGGAAAGAATTTATTTATCTAATTTCTTCATGCTACATGCTGGATTTAACATTTTCGCAAGTAAAAATATTTTCGTTAAAATTGTACCACATCGTTTGCAATCTGTGTTCCCTGCTGTTTAATCTATTGAAATCACTAGTTTTCTGCTGCCGTGTCACACACATTGCAACACAATAAATAAACGGAGAGAAAGCATGAATATGAGTATTACCATAAAATTATGTGGTTTAACATGCGTTTAAACACCGTTGTGCTGTATGTACGTTTTACATAAAAGCAACTGTTCTTCTTATTACTCTTAACCACCATTGTATGAAAATGGTAAAGGCAGGCATATGAAAGAAGACTAGGAAAAATGAAAACAAAAGAAAATAAATAATAATATTTCTTACCTTAAATATCTGTCAGTACGTATCCAATTATCGCATAATGCTCTAGGCCATTTATAACCATATTTGCGCTCCCACTGTGGTTGAAAATACCAACCCAAAGGTATAGGTTTTGACCATAAAATTCTGTAACAAAATGAAATGTTTAAGAACCATTATTATGAGGAAGTAAAATCGGGCGATTGTTTTTTTAATATGCATACAAAGTATAAAAATATTTTGAGGTTTGAATGGATTTAATTGTGTAACTAAAATGTTGTAAAACATTTAATTTTAAATTATTTAGTTCAAAAATGAAAAAGGAAATTAAATACGATATGAAAGTATTTTTATATTGAATAGTACTCATATAAATTAAAATTGTCATGAATTTGAAACTCATTTGAGGGGTTGCAATATTGGCACTTTTTTGTTTAAATATGTAATTGGCTCAATGATAAATCAACTAAATTCATTACAATAATTATTGTAGATCGTTATATTTACTAACGTTACTCGTTTTTGGGTAAAAGCTAATCGATTCAATCTAAAATCTGTTACAAATTTCCGGTAAATAGTATCCTTTTTGTTGGAATCATTATGTTCAACGTTCTTTTTTCAAACCAAATTTTAATGAAATATGAGTCGTTCAATGCATAATTCGATTAACTTCACTTTCTACATTTTGTTAGATAGCAATGTCAAAGCACTTTATTGACTTCCAACTACATCATATTTAAACCTCATTTTTCTGATCATTAGTATTAACACTAGAGATGGAAAAGTTGGTACAATTGCACTTTTTGAGCACCATTTGAAAGTCAAAAGTACAATAGCACCCTAAAGACTAATTTAGCACTATTTTTAAATTCTCTATACTTCATTACTTTTAAAAATTTATTTTAAAGAATTGTATATCACCATTATTCCATTTTTGCATTCCTTTCATTTTTATGGTAACTTTTAGTAAAACATACGTTGTGTTTTGTTTGGTATATTTCGTTCAATCATCTCTTAATTTAGGAAGAACTTGTAAACTTGTAGCATTGTACCATTATTTTTAAAAACGTATCTTAACGGAAGTAAAAGTTTCGAGTACCGGGAGATGAAGAAATTATTAAGCGATTAAAAAACGACAACATATCGTATACTAAATTATAAACAGTCACAATTCAATACTCACAGATGTTCAAGAGAGATGAAAAATTCTTTTTAAAAACATGACAACGTGATTACAGACATAAAGAAGACAGTAAAGCAAATGAAATTTCCGTGGTCATTAGAGATTTGACCTGCGAACTGCTTTATGAAAAAACGACTTTGAGAAATTTTGAGTTGTGACTGTTTACGGTTTAGTCTGCGATATAAAGAGCATGTACAAATGAATTTTTATTTACGTTTTTAGTTCTTTTTTATAAAAAAAAAAAGTTAATAAGAAAAAAGTAAACTTTTTCATTTAAGTTGAATATGAAAATCTTATTTCGCATCCCAGATTAACACTACTAAATGACAACATTTGTTTTCTTATAATATTTATACTATTTTTTTGAAGGAGGACGTTCGCCAAACAAGTTGTGAATTGGACGATACCCACTCATTTTTATTCAATGGGCTTCATCGAAAAATTTTAAGCCTGAGTGTCTCTCGAGCTTAACGAGAATAACAAAGAAAATCGCCTTCACACTGCTTCTCAACATCCCGTCTGAAATCGTATTATACCGTACCATTACGGAAAATTAAAAATGGTGCCAATACGAAAATATAACGAAGAAAGGAGTAAGCAGCTCCGGGAAATATGGCGAAGCCAAGAGTTAAGATTAACCTCCATTCAAAGCAGAACATGATCTGCTTTTAGGTGGACTGGGGGGCCATGATGCATTGGAAAATGCTCAAAAGGAGTATACGATCAAAAAAGCTCTTTACATAGCCCAGCTCTACTCCGTAAAAGAGGCTATTTGACGGAAAAGACCCCAACCACAAGGCCAAACCACACTTTTTCAAAACAACACCAGGTCCCATGTGGCACAAAACTTCAAAGCTTCTGGATAAGCTCTCGTTAGTAGTATACTTATCTATTAGTGAAAACATTTTTAAATCACTGCCAAACCCTTATCTTTTATGGGTCTTTCAGCTTGAGAAACAAACTTAGTCAATTAGTTGTTGGGAAATGGCGTATTGTCATAGAAAAGGAGGTCAGTTCAAGTAATACGTTGACAATATACTTTTGCTGCTAAACAATCACAAGCATTATTGTTCAAACCCATGATTTAAATTTTAACAACTTCTTTCCCTAAGCACTAATTTCTAAAACACACAGAAAGTAGGAGAAAGAAAAATGTTGAAAATTTTGTAAACTTGACTTTTTTAAATATCTATTATAACAGGTCATTCAATAAGTCCGTAGGATGACACAGAATTTTGTCTATATGATTTTTATTTAGTACTAACATTTAAAAGATACATGTATAAATTTGACAGCAATCTGACCATTGTGTTGTGCGTTATAGTATTTTATGTGCAGCAACTTTTGTTATTAAAAAAAACTGAATTTCGAGTTTTGGTAAAGCATGACTTTTTGATGGAAAAAATACAGTGGCAACCAAACAATGGCTTGACGAACTAATACAAATGATGCAGTGGGTTCGGTGTTTGGTCACTGTTGACCAAAACCAAGCATGTGTTTTTGATTCAAAACAATGAAAAACTATATGAATTGATTTGGCCCCCTACGCTTTTTTCCAGTTTTCAGATCACAAGAGAAAGCTTGCTGAAAATAAATTTAAATTCACTGATGAGTAATCGCTGAAACTGAGGTCTATTTTGACGAGAAAGAGAAATCGTACTGTAAAAGTGGTATCGAAAAGTTGGAAAAAGCAACTATGTATGTTGAATAATAAAATCGTGTTTTGTTAAAAAATATTTGCTTACTTATCATACAGACTTATTGACTGACCTGTTATTACATAATAATTTATTTTACTTTACAATACTAATTATAAAGAGCTGCCTTAAATTTAGATGATTCTAGCAACTAAGGCTATCGGCCCCTTAAGTACTATATATAATGTATGCGTTTCTGAGGAAACAGCTTGCGTCACGTAAAAACAATTTTATTTTTTCAAATAAGGCCAATTTGATACTTTTTTCATCACAGATTTACTACTTTTTTTCTTTTTACTTTTTTAAAAAGCAATAAGTCATTTTATTTGAAACGAAACTCTTAAACCGAAAATTAATTCTAAACCTATTTTAAAAATTAAAGACGGGTCAGGGATTGTTAAAAAATTAACCCCATTCAAAAGCAATATGTATGAGTATTTTTTGAATTGATTTTACATATACGCCATAGTAAGTATGATAATTCGTTTAACTACTTTATTTCTGTTTGTTAAACTGACATTAAGATTTGAATGTTGTTTGTAATAAATTGCACCATCATTTTCAATTTTATGCCAACATTCTTTTTCCATTTTAACCAAACCCTAAATCATCCGTCAATGACTTTTGCACATCCCACGCACACATCAGATTTGCCTGTGTCAGCTCTCTGCATTTGTAAAATGTTCTTCATTTTAAGTGTCGTTTAGCAAAATGAAATTTTATTCCCTCATTTATAACTAAGAAAAAAAAGGAACCAATGAATAGACCAAGTCACGCATATTTAACCTCTAGTCCGTTGATTTCCTCTCACTGGCTCTAAACGGTTTACGGCATTTGAGCATTAAAAACAAACGCCCACATTTAAGAAAATAATGCTAATGACACCCAAAGGTAACTCTATGATAACTTACAGAAACCTAATGGTACAATGGTGCATTTAACAAAAACAAGCAAAAATTCACAGAAGTATGCGTACGTTTACTCATGTATAGAAATAAATCTTCTAAATTTAAGGATACCTAGGTATCAACATTATCTCGTAATATAGTGCCAAATGGTATTAACTCTGCTTAATAAGGCTAAAAGAACAAAACAGCAACAACAAAAATCTAGAAAGCAAATACAAAGTAGAATTTTGAAAATATATTTAACGGAATAGTACTGCTGACGAAAGCGAACTACAAAAAATTTTTTAAAGCAATATGTGGAAATTGTAACACAATTTTTAGATGAGAGCCAGCATTCGATGCAAAAAAAATCTATGCTTATATGCCTTAAAATGATTGAATGAAATACATATAGATAAAAATAAATAAATTTTTTTTTGTTTTTTTTTTTAACACAAGTACATGAATTTACAATTTAATTATATACAAAAAATATTAAAGCCGGTAATCTTAAAAGTGTCATAAGTCACTTTACTAAACAAAGTATATTAAATTAATGATAACATTGAGAAATTATTCGAAAGAAGTTACTTTACAGCCAATATAAATTCGCTTTCGACAACATCATTAGTAACAATCTATTAATCAATTGAATGATAAGTATGTTTTTTTTTTTAATTTAAAAAATATGTGACTAAAGAAGTCGTTATGAGCGCAAACTGATTGGTAATATTTCAAAATTAAAAGCTGAAAATTGTGTATTGTAGGAACATTAGATATAATTTTGCTTAATAAAACTTAAAATCAACATCACCCTATATTAAGCCCAATAGTAAAGAGATGCTCAACTCGTTGGCTTTTTATCTAAGTCTTCCAAAGCAAAATGTAAGGAACTATTTTAAACAGATAGAGATTCCAAATAATAGAGCGACATTTAAAAATTCCGTGACAGATCAGTAGAAGTAATGAAAAGTATTGATTTTTCAATGATAATATGAAATTATTTATATTCAGTTTGATTTACAAATGTAGTAACTTATGCCACTTTCAAAATAAGCGGCCTTTTATTAATTTGCCATCAGATTTTAATTTTTATTATTATTTTAATTAAAAAGAGTCGGAATGATTTCACATTGAACATATTTCATATATATTAAAATTAATTAAAAAGGCACAGTATCTCGAGGTAGGACTTTTTAATCTATCATTTAATTAAATATCAAGTTACTAAATTTTTTTAAGCAAGGTTCATATTTCATTAAGCCCTCCGAATATCGGCAAGGGCCACAGGGACCTTTCACATTTTTAAATGAGCAGAACTTTTGTCTGATTTCGCCGATTTATTAGAGATTCCATGAGTTTTAATGAGTTTTGAAGTAGTTAAAGAGGTTTTTCGATTATTTTCACACATATTTTAAAATTACTTAAGCATAAAAGACATTTATTTTGTGGATAACCGGCAAGATTGTAACGTTGAAAAACTGCTGGTAATCGAAGGGTTCAAGAAATATTGCTTTATCATCAAAAATTGCACAGAACTTTAAAAAGGATATGACAGCAATAAGAACTACTTTGGATTACTATATTAAAAGAAAATAGTCAATAATTTTTACAAGACATTAAACAAAATTTACACTGCAAACGATTTTTTTAATATTACACAAAATTAAACTTTTCATTTACTTATAAGCAAGCTATTTAAAATTTCAGAAATTAATTAATTAATTAATTAATTAATTTGGTATTAAACGATACCTGATTAATTGTCAATACAAACTCTAAAGGTCAAGCAAAAAAGCTAAAATCTGCCAGAACTTATTCATTTAGACACCAAAAAGTAACTGTTAAAAAAATATGTATCTGATAGTGCACCATAGAACGAATCTATTGAGTATTTTTTTCTTAATTGTCTTATTTCCATGATTATAGGATAAAGCCTTAATTCTGACACCTTACTAATAAGAAGTATTTGGTAGCTGCATATTATTTTATAACAAATTTTTTGATCCTGCAGTTAAATTCAGTCGATCAATTCAGTCTAAATAAAATACTGAAAAAGACGCACAGAGCGTTGTCCCATAGACAAAAATCGAAAACTCATCATGCATATGTTTTTTGAAAGGTAATAATCCGCAAAAAAAATACTGAAGAATTTTTTAGGCTTCTGTACATTATCGCAATACTATGAAAATAAAATGTATTTTAGATGTTACAGAAAACATAGCTGTAAAAACTCTATCAGATAAACAAATTTTCAGAAGCTTGGTTTTTTAATTACTTTATTATAAACAAAATAGAAAAAAGTTTTAAATATTGTTGGCTGTTTTTGCTTTTTTTTTCTACTTTGAAAAACGCACTTATTTCAATAAAAAGTTTAAATTTACCCAACTTTAAGGTAGTGTTAAAAAAATATAGAAAAATAAATATTTTTGATTTCGGGTTTTGAAACCATATAATGTGTGCTATCAAATAAAAAAAATTAGAACCAACTTTGTCCTACGATACAACTTAAAAAACTTTGAAATTTTAAAAATGTGTAATTTAGAGAAATTCATAAATTTTACTAATTTCAAGTAGCTTGTGGCAAATAAAATTTTTTTTCTCTTAATTTTTAAGGATAATAAGTAAACTGGATAGAATAAGGTAATATTATTTTTTGTCCTCCACTAAGAACAACAATATACTAATACAATTTGTATACTAATATTATAATATAAAGGCTGTTATATGTACAATTCAAATACATACAAGTAACAAAAATAAATAAATAACTCATTTCGGAATGGCAAATCCAAAATGTGATATCTTTTTAATCGGTTTACTTCATTGGTATCATCTAGAAGAGCAATGGCTAACGAATTGTTGTGGTAAATTAATCTTTTTAAATAGCCTTCTTATTTCGTCAGCAACCTTTGGAATGAATAGATCATTGTGGATCGAAAAATTTGAAACAAACCATGGAGCATTGAAAATAGATCTCAGCGTTTTTGATTGATACCTTTGCAGTATTTCAATATTTGAGTTGCTGGCTGTTCCTCAGATTTGTATTCCATAGGTCCAGACTGGTTTTAAAACTGTTTTATAAATCATAACCTTGTTCCGCAAATTTAATCGAGATTTTGGACCTAGTAGCCAAAATAGGCGTCTTGTTTTTATATTCAAATGTTGCTTTTTTGCTTTTATATGATCCTTCTACGTTAACCTCCTGTCAATGTACATTCCTAAATACTTAACGCAGTCCTTTTGAGGGATAGGATTATTGCCCATAAATAAAAAATTAAAAATAATTTTAATTTAAATAATTAAAGTTATTATTGAAATTCATAATTTTCACTTCAACTTTGCTCTAAAAACTTGTTGTTATTTGGAATTTTTTATTTATATCAGCAATTAACACAACTCTGTGTTACAGAAAACCTTTTTTTATTAAGTTTTAATGTTGTCCTATTTTGTTAAAATTTCGCTTACGTCTATAATTAGTCCCAATAATAGTCTGCACGAAATTTAATTTACTTACGACGACTCCTTCTATTTTTGTCCATATGGATCGACGCACTGTGCGACGTGTTCTTTTATCAACATATTTTGACGTATTTGACGCAGTTGTTTCTGAGCAACGACAACATCTATCTTATACACCTGCTACGGAGACCGATCACTTACTTACATGGAAAATAAGATTGATTACAAGGAAAATAAAACAAGGCATAGATGCCTTGTGAAAGCCAAATGTCCCAAAGTGAAGTTACGACAAAAACAGGTCAGATTTATTTCAAGATTTATTACCTGCAATTATCTACATCAAAATCTTAGAAATCTTGTAAAATCTGGAATCTTTGTGAACCTTATAAGTCAAGGCCTCATCTTAAAAAAGACATCGGCTTATTAATTTTTTCAAAAATCAATAAAACGCAATAAAAAGGCTTTAAGATTAAGATAAGTCCAAAGCAACATCTTTTTTAATTTTGATTTAATAATTCATGATATTAATAATTAAGCTTGTCGATCCTACCACTTGTGCCTTGTAAAGAAAGCAAAATTAAAATCTTAAAAATAATTCGTCATTTTCAGCATTATTATGTCTACAAAATAAATATTCTATATGTATAAAACGTAGTCCAAATATATTTTTATATGTTTAAGAAAAACTGTATTTAATTTTGTAAAAAAATTTGGTCGTTATTATGTGTATTTATCTACCAATAAGTAATTTCTTGGACATTCAGTCTGGTTAAGCCCAATTAATACAAATTTGCTACAGATAAGACCTTACAATAAGTTGATTTCGAAGAACAATCATCTATTATTTAATCTTCCTTTAATAGAGTACACATTAAATTGATACCCACATTTATTGCAAATTGCTCGGCTACCCTTTGTGTTACAGCTGAGTAACAAGTGCCAAAATGCTGTTTAGACCGTTAGACTTTAAACACATGTTAACTTTATATAAAAAGATTATTAATGAAAAAACAAAAACGTCGTCGTCTGAAGAACAAAAATATGAAAAAAATTTGTGCAAAGTATGACTAAGCCCATCAGCAGGTTATCGTAAAGTCGGAACGTCAATTACGGTAAAAAGAGGCGCAAGTCGGCACAAAAAAGGTTTGACTTCTCCAAAAAAGTAAGCAAATGGAGGAGAAACTGGCGAAAACTCTGGTACAATGTTTTCTTCGTAACCCTGCCATTTCGGTAAAAGATACAACTAAAAAAAACTGGAACAAAATCTTATGTTCAAAAATTAAAAAAATATATATAAAATGAAAACTTATAATTTGTCTTATAAAGTTCAAAAAGTACCAAACCGGTTGGAATATAAAAAAAAAACTTTACACAAATTCTTAACAAAATTTGATTTAATTGTTTTGAATGATAAATTCAGAAAAAAATGGGTAAATTCCCAAAACAATATATAGTGTGGCAGGCCACTTGTTCATGTTGTCTTATAAGTAAAGAAGTTATCGTTAAAGTGACTGTACACTCAAAAATATACATCGAGAAATGTTTGGACAAACCATTTAATAAACTTTTCAGGCAACACAAAGAGCCCGTACTGTTTTGGTTAAACATAGCAAAATGTTACTACTGCAGAAGTACATTGGAATGGTAATTTTCAAACAATATAAATTTTGTTCCCAAAGAGGATAATTCTTCTAACTTCCCAGATATTGGGCATTACAAGACCTTTAAAGGGCACAAAACAGAATTGCAATAACGAAAGAGATTTTCGAAATAAATGGCTAACAGCTTACTTTACAGTCAACAAAGACACTCTGCAGAATTTAGAGAAAGGAGTAAAAAGAAAGAATTATTTTTTTTTATCGCAAATAAATAGCAATTTAGTTATAAATTTATCATGAATCAATAAAAATACATTTAATCCGAATTCATATTTTTATTTTAGGAACCAAATGTAAGCATCCGTTTTAACGCGGACAGTCTTTATTGTACAAATTTGTATCAAATAAATAAAAAAGAAAACAGTTTTTTTGAAACCAGCCTGGTTTAATCAAATTAATAGCGTTTTAGAATAGCAATAGAACAACGAAAGATGCCCTTTTTACAGTCGACATTTTCTTTTCTTATATTTTATATACATGAATACATAAGTAGTTGTTAATACGCTTACCACGAGTAACTTTCCATGTGATACATGTACTTTTCCGACTAAGGCACAAATTTTTCTTAAACTGAAGTAAAATATAGTGAAAATGTAATCATCCTCCTTAGACCATAAACTTACATCGGTTTTATTTTACTCTTGCCACTCGTCCAATAAGTCTTCAATTACTTGGTTACAATACACAAGTATAAACGCAGAAGTTGTTTCCATTTTAATCTTATATATAAAATTCTCGTGTCCCGGTGTTTGTCGCAAAAGTCCTCCGAAATGGCTTGACTGATTTTCATTAAATTTTGTGTGCATATCGGGTAGGTCTGAGAATTATCCAACATCTATTTTTCATACCCTTAAATGATAAAGGTGACCCACCCCAAGGGACAATTTATGCTTCACCTAAATAACGTACCGACTTCGACGAAATTTTGAACGAGATAGATCTGCGTACCGTAGAACACATAAAATGGATGTGGCAACCCTCCTCCTTCCAGAGATACCTATAACTCGGAAAATACCAAAGCTATAGTAATGAAATTTGGTATAACAGTACAGAGTACTAAAAACAACATTTATTTTAATTATTGGTGTTTTAATCCCATTTATAGGAAGCGACTGTTACTATGCTTCGTAATATTAGTCAGCCAAAACTTTGTAATGTTACGAGACTTACTGTAAAAAAGTTAATGGACAATTGTAGCCATTATTTTCATTGGAAACTTCAAAAGTGAAGACGTTTTGATTCCACGCATCCCAATAATACCATTGGATTAGCCGTTTGGGCTCAAACGTGTACGATTTCCAATTCGTGCTGCCTTTCGACTGAGCATTAATAAAGCGCATGGCCAGCCTTTGGGAATTTGTGGGATAAACTTAAAATATCCAGTATTCTGTCACGGTAAATTATACGTTGCCTATTCACGAGTCGACAAACCAACTGTATTATTAATTTATTGCCAAGAAAATGGAAAAACCAAAAAAAATATTGTCTTTTGTAGAGTATTACAATAAACATATAATGTGAGCTGCAACTGTTTTTGGACAATAAAAAAATCAGTTTTGGGCGGGGCGAAGTTCGCCGGGTCAGCTAGTATTTTTATATATTTACATACACTTTTTACATTAAAAATTCGTATTTCTACAATTATATATATAAATTATTTCTTCAACAACAAACAAGCAAAAACGGCTGATTGCAAAAACAAAATAACACAGGTGGAGTCATATGTTCAAAAGTGCAACATTCTCACCCTGTGATTTTATTGAGGGCACAAAGTGAAAAATATTTTAGCTTTTTAAAGATTACCATTTTACAAAAGTTTTAAGTGTAGCCTTAATTTTCAGAAAAGGACAAGAAATGACAAAAGGCCAAAAAAATTCAATATTTTCTTCAGAAAAGAAAACGCTATAAGAAAAACTTTAGTAAAATTATAAAGCTTTCAGTAGTTTTTGTTTTCTTTCTAAAACGCTGTTTCGAATTTGTTGAACTTTCTTTAAATATGGGACTTACAACTAATTTTTTAAATAGATTTTAATGAACATAAATCAATAAATACTTTTTAAGCAAATTAATTATTAATAAATAAATTGAAATAGAAAATTTCCAATGATTTTTTTCAATACTGTGCCTGCAAACTCTTCATTTACATCTAAAAATATTTATTATTTATGATTTTTTTTTTCTATTCATCCATTGAACTATTGAAATTAAAGTTGACAACTAGCATGAGTATCTCTAAGCATTAGCATGAATGTCATAGACTACAAGTATGTATTATATACACTTGACATTTCCATTTATTCGTTCCACTCTTCTACTTCAATTTAATTTAACAAATAATTATACAATGAATGAAAACCATACAATCTGCCTCACTGATTCACTCTCTTCGAACAATTTTTTTTTCCTTTAGTCACCATCGTCGTTCAAAGTGATGCAGAGGGTTTTCTTTACTATTTTTACTTTTTATTCTCAATAGGAATGACGCACTTTTTTCTGCATAGTTTCGTTCACAAGACTTCTTGTTCTTTCCAGTATTCCTATCTTTTTTTCGTTTTTTATTCATTGTTGTACTTAACTGTTTGCATTTTCACACACAACTGATTTAAAATTGAATTATTTCTCTCGATGAAATCTACAAAAAATATTTAAAAAAAATCGTGTTTGCAAATGAAAATGGATAAGAAAGAATAGAAAGAAAACAAGGCAGTTTGACATGATTCGTTTCATTTCACCAACTATATAGACATAAAAAATGTATAAGTTGGACAAAAAGTATAATTGAGTATGTAATTGAATATGTAATTGGTTGTAGGGAATACAACATATCGTCTATATCCATCAGTAGGATAAATGTATAAGTGTTGTAAAATTAAATGTTTTTTTCAAACATACTTCAGTGCAATAACAACTACAACTTACAACAAATGTCGTTGCAATTAATGTATGTGTATGTACACCTCTCGTTCCTTAATGCATTTCACATACACAAATCCATAAACATACATTTACAATGCGTATGTGCTGTAATGATGAAATAGAAATTCAAGGATATCCGAACAAATGGTGTGCATTGAGTGGAAGTTTGTAAAAGAAAGAAAGAAAAAATAAAAGCAATTTCGTATCCAGCGTATAAGTCGAGCATTTTGTTTAAGTTTACTGAAAATATTATAGAGTCGTTATTGGTTTTGTTGCTTTGCAATCAACTGGCAGTTATTGCTGTGCTTAATTTTTTTATGTATTTTTTACCAACAGGTTGTTCAAGTTAAATGCATTTTAGTTATCATGGAAAATAATGCAAAAATAAAAATAGCAAGAAGTTAGTACAATTTTAATTTTTGCACACACATCAATTTCATTTTTTAATATACCTTTTCTAAAATACATTAAATAGTTTCATAGAAGAAATTAAAGATGAATTTTAAAAAGTTTATATGTAATGGCTTACTAAAAGAATCCTTAAGCAAAGCATGGCTAGTGCTTAGGTTATATTCACTCTATTTGCTTAACGAGCAATTTATTATATGAAAGATAATTTGTATTTATTATACCATGGATTGTGTGGATCAATTCTTTTTATTACTCAGAAGTATAATAGTGCAGTACTGATTTCATATACATGATTATTTAAAAATATACTTAACAGGCGAATGGATTATGCCCATCTATACTATATTCATGCAAATGTTTAAATTAAATTAAAAATCTTTGTTTCGAAGAGAATTTTAAGAAATTTTAGTAGATACATTCAAAATATATTTAAAAAACCTTAATTCGCATGAATAAAAAAATTTTTTCCTGATGTAAATAATGTGCACAAGTCCATTTGAAATAATATGTTCAGTAAGCAGTTTGCCCACACATTAAACTGCTTTATTAAATTTATATACCAGGGTGGTTTCTAAATTAGCTGACCTGCCGTATAGAAACAATTATGTACTTTAGTGAAATGTAACAACCTTATTAAACATTTGTTTTTAGTTTCAAGGCGCCACCCTGTTTAGTATTTTTTGAAGTCATCAATAATATACAATTTCAGTGAATTTGTAAACATGTAAAACATCGCATATTGACCGAAAGTTTATAGAGGAGAAACTATGCATAAGATGGCAACCGTAATTGCTCACAATAATACAAAAACGTCATTTCAGTAGAGTGTTTGGCAATGTTGCGCTACACTAAAGCCGAGTTTTTGCGTCGAGTCGTAACCATGAATGAGGATACATGAGACCAACTAACAGTCAATGAAGTGGACTGGATTGCTATAATTCTACCCAAAGAGGGCGAAATAGTTCCATCTTCAGGCAAGATCAGGGAGTCTATTTTATTTTTTTAATGTGTGCTTATATAGTGGGCCATCTATAAGCTTAAATTTAAAAATGCAATAAAACAATAACGGTTTGAAATTTTGAAAAAGTTATTTTTTGTTTAAGTACAATTGTTCCAGTTAGAAATGAAATATTATTTCATTATTATGACTGCCACGGCTGGTCTCACAGTACCCCATTCGATCGAACCAATTTTCGAGAACTTTTTCGAGCGTATGTGGTCGTATCTCAGCAATGGCATAACGAATGTTGGCCTTTAAATGCTCAATTTTCTCTGGTTTGTCGGCATAACACTTGTCTTTAACGGCGCCCCACAGCAAATAGTCCTACGGTGTCAGCTTCTTGGCTGGTAACTGACATCACCATTTTGGTTAATTAAACGGCCATCAAACGTTTGACGCAATAAATGGATTGTGGCATGAGATGTGTGGTAAGTTGCACCATCCTGTTGAAACCAAACATCGTTCACATCAATACCATGCAGAGCAAGAATAAAAAATCGGTTATCATTGTGCGATAGGAACCTCCACCTTACAAGCCGCACCAAACCGTCATTTGTAATGGGTACATTGGCTTCTGTAAGATCACGGCTGTGTTTTCTGAGCCCCAAATACGTCAAATTTTGCTTATTAATGTACCCACCAAGATGAAAATGAGCTTCATCCGAAAAGATGATTTTTTCAATTTTATTGATTTTTTGCAATTTCCGACCAATTTGTGTTTTGGAAATAAATAATAAATTCCAACGTTGCTCAAGCGTAAATCGATTCATTTCGTTCAGTGGAGATAACATACTGAATTTTATGACAAAATAGAATAACGATAAGTATTGCCAGATTCGATATAACCGCTGGTTCAGATCGGGATGGCCCACCCAATACATAGACAGATCTTAGTATAAACAGGATATTGAAGCTACCGAATATCGCTATGAAAAAAGTATCGAAAAATGTATCGAAAAACGTAATGTGAGATTATGTATGTTTGTTCATGAATAAGGATTTTTTAAATCTATTGTGAATTTTTTGTTAAATTGCCTATTTTTTCGTAGCTTAAAGTGAACATCATTTTTATTTTATGCTGCAAAGTGACAGGCATCATTATTGTAATTTTTTTCTTTTTTGGTGAAAATGAAAATTTTTGTTTGGAATTAATTAGAATTTATAGCAGTTTATCTGCTTTATGTATTGAATTGAATTAAATTAAATAATATTGAAATATTTTACGATCAACAAATTGTATAGTGTTTTTTTATAAAACAACTTTGGTAAAAAAGTTTGTTGGAATGATCAAATTCATTTCGATGTGTTAAGCTAATCGAATATTACTAATAACTAGATAAATTTTAATTTTATGTGGCAGTTTCATGTCTTGCCTTACTAAGTCTTTTTGACTAAGAAGTATGTAAATAAAAAAGTTCAATAACAGTGCAAGCCAATACTAACATATAGTACAGCATACATATCTATAATTTAACTAACTTGATGAAAAATAGATCATATATTATGTACAATAGATCTTTTTTAATAAAACTTCGAATAATGAGCTCATATACAGATAACTAACCACCACGGCTCCAAAGTATTAAAAAAAGGACTTTTAGTAGAATATTTATACTAAATTTTAAAATTTTAACTTAATTCAATTACGGCGTGCGATATCAAATGAAATTTCATACAATTATAAAACAGTTTACATAGATTTTTCGTTTGATATCGAATGTCGTAATTTTACCCCAGATCGACGCAAATTTATAAACAAATTTAAGTTCAAAGTGATTTTTTTAAATTTTGATAGATCTTAATATGGAGGAATATTCAACAAAATTACTACTATTATTGTAAATAAATTTTTAGGACTTATTTGCGCAAAATTTTAGTTCGATCATTGTAAAAACCGACTCTTAGCTGCGTAAAAGCAAAATTTTTCAATGGCGCATAAGTCCAATAATCATATTTGTAATATGCAACAGCTTAGGAGTAACTCCTGAAATTTTCTTAAGAAATTCATTCCAATGCAAATTAGAATTGTTCTTACCAAATACTTTAATAACGAGTTTTTAAGAAGAGATTTTACGTCGATTTGCTAATTAAAAGTTTGTATGATATTACTTATTTTAGTCCACATCAGAATAACTCACTCCCAGTATACCCTAACCATCTACAATTATAAGCAATAGTTTTATTTTCTTAAGCGAAATCTTCATTAAGCTTTTATATAATATATCGCTGCTCTCATGTAGAAGGGACGAAAAATATTTTCGAAATTGATTTTTTTAGTAATTTCAATACATTGCACACAAATACACATTGTTACAAAAACTTAATCCAGTAGCATCAGAAATAATAGTAACAAGCAGTTGTATTAAAAGTCTTAGCTTATTTCAAAAATGTCTTCTTGCAAAGAGCACTAATTCACCAAGCGTAACATGAGAAGATTGTTATCTAAACACTAAATTTGTGTTTGATTTTCATTAAAACCTGTGTTTAAAAAAGTTTCATTTTGATAATCACAGTTTTTTATATTTTTGCACTATCTTGTAAAATTGAAAGGATTTGATTTAGAGCCTTAACACATGAGAGAAGCGATAATTACGCTAAATAAGTAAAATTGTAAAAATATAAAGAAAGCAAAATTTGTCTAAAAATATGAATCCATATTTCGAATATCGATTTTACATGGACATACAAAAAAACTTTTCTCCTAAGGAATTCATTCAGATTAATTGGTTTTAGCTTTGGAAACATCTCCCCTTGTAGCTTTTATTTTACACGGGTAGTAATTCTCTTATTTGTTAATGTTTAAATGAATATTTTAAATAAAAAAATTTAAAAAAAACTGAAAAATTTTATGCAAAATTGCCTTTACGGCAGCATGTAAATATGATATGCCATACATATGAGCATTGGAACCTTTATCTATAAAAAAATACTTTTACTTACGGACTGATTTGTAAATTGTTGTACTCCTGTGGATTGGTTAAATTAATTTGTAGGAAACCAAATTGCAAATCGTTATTAAAGTTATTGCGGTTTATGTAATTTTGTGGCGATATCGTATAATGGCCATTATTAACGGTACCCGCTTCAATAACATCGATATATTCCAACTGAGGACTGAAATGTACAATTAAGGCAATTAAATTTATAAACCACAAAATTTATCTACAACAGCAGCATATATTTTACACACATAAACACTTACACATTATTGTGATATGAAATGTGCATATAAAAGATAAGCATTAGATTTACTTACTAAATAGTTGTTTCACGATAACCCCACAACGATATCATAATATTGGCATTTAAATTCGAGGTTAAATTAAAAGCATTCCAGTTAATACGTATCTCCTTAGGTGATTTCTTATGGACATCGTCGGTTTCAAAAAAGATTTTTTCCGTAGCCGCTTCAGGTGTTTCTGTTAATAAAATAATACATTTAGTAACTTAAAAAATGTATAGTCATAAATCTTATAATAACGTTTTTATTTCCATTTAAGCTATGTTTTGTGTTCATTTTTTTTTTTTTTTTTTCTATAAAACTTACCTACAAAGTATTGTCCACGCCATTTAAAACGTTCGTTACCCACAGATATTTCAAAGCGTATATAGCCTTCAGCCTTAAGGAATGGTTGGACACAAATAACACGATTCTTATCCACATATTTACCCAAGACATCTTCTGTATCAAAATGGCACATAACACGTATTTTGGGATCAAAACAAGGACCAGTAATGTTTACCACCGTGCCACCTAACATATTGCCAGACTCAGGTGCAAAGGTCAAAGGTAAATGAGAAGCATCTATATAAAATGAATGAATTTATTACCCAAAAAATTCAAATGTGTAACAAAATGTTCATATTTCATTATTCTACTTGTTGTGCCTTTTTATTACCATCATATTTTATTTTTACATTTAACAGAATCAGTTTTTATGAATTTTACTTTATTTTTATTTTGTTTAAGCCATTATTAACTTACCAATATCCTTATTACAGGAGCCAATTAAAATTCGTTCATCTATGCGGAAAATATGGCGTCCAGGAAAACCATTAGCCCAACCTCTGCCAGTTAAATCACGCAAAACCATATTTTGGCTGTATGGCTTGTATTCATACGATTGTGTTCCGTTACCGGCATTAAAGCCAATCTATTAAAAAACAAAAGAAGAAAATATAAATTTAATTTTTTAATAAATAATATTAAAAAGTTAAAAGATTTTATCACCAACCCGCTTATAACTCTGTTCATTTTTATGTGGTCAAATTCATCTTTTTCAATACTTATTCTGTGGAATTTGCAAATTTGCTCTCTTTTTTATTTAAAACCACTAATTTGCATAAATTGTTTGTGTTATAGAAGTCTCTGAATATACAATAAAAAAATGTACAAACCAGGTTGACCAGCGGTGAATTAAAAACTTTTCAATCAATTTATGAACCTTGGATTGAATTGGCATTAAGTCTTAGACGAGTCAAACTTAGAACTTCTAATATAGTATATTTTTCAATTCCCTGGAAAGTGTAAACAAATTTACAATTCCAAAAGTTAACACAAAAAGCAAAGTATTTATTACAAGACCATCTATTCGTCTATATTTCTTTCAATAAAAGAATTCTTTAAACTTAATGTAGATTAAAAATAACCCATGTACTTAGGTAAGCATAAGCCTGATAGGCTGGTACAATACAATTACTAATTATTCTTTACCTGAAGAACTTAATTTGATAGAATTATTATCGGAGACTTTAAAAACAAAGTTAATAAATTAGAGGGAACAAAAGGGAATATGAACGATGACAGTTGGAGTTTTCATTTTATGCAATTATGGACTACATAATATACCTAATATTTTGATAGGTGACATGGAGTATAAAACGGATCAATTTTTGAAATTCGAATCAGCAAATTCGAAAAGAAGAGGAACAGATCTTTTGAATGATATATATACACTATAGCATTACATGTAACTTAGTAATGATGTTCATGAAACCTTCTTCATTATTTTTTATTCATTTCGTTTCTATTCAATACAGATGAAGTGAGAACAATCAAAACTCGATAATTAAGAGACAAGTGTAATGAAGTTTGTGTGTTCACTTACACCTAATTTACACGATGATTTTCCATGCACGCATTTATTGCATGCATTCTTTGTTTGATGGAGAGAGTTGTAGAGAAGAAAAAGCGTGTTTTTCGTGCATGTTTTCGCATTCTCCTTTACGTTTATTTTCGTATTTGCCATTGTGCTTTGTTCTTCAATGTAAACTTAAACAATTATAGTTAAGATATCAACCCTGCAAGAAAAAATGGAATGCCTTACAAATTATGGTGTAAATGCAGTTGATTTTTAGAAGCATATTTAAAAGAGAATGTTAAAAAAGGCATGCCTTTGAAGTCATCGTGTAAATGGGGTGTTATACAAGAACATACTAACATTTACAAATGTGGAACAAAATATGTCTTCATCAAATATCGCTAAAGTTCATGCAAAAACAATATGCTTTAAAAAATCAGTGTTGCTAGATGTAGGAAAAAGGAAAATCATTTAAGAAATACTTAGAAAATCGTTTCAATGAACAATCTCTTTGTGTTAACGAAGTGAAACAAAATATTTTCTCTCATGGTATTAATAAAGTAACAGTTTGTTTGGTGTTCTGATTTTTATTCGAAATAGGGTTTGCACTGCTAACATATGAATATGTTCATTGACGACCACGTTCATGCAACTCTTTAATACTTACATACGAATTGTCAATTATATTTAATTTACAATTAGTGATTACCAATTACTCAATTATTTTAATTGATGATTGCCAATGACCAATTAAATTGATTTTAAAATGCATACGATTTCTTAACATATTACTAAATTCTGCACTAATTTATTGGCAAAATTAATATTAACTGTATGTAATGGTTAATTGATAATACCAATTACTTACAATTGTAATCATAGACGCTAGTAATTGGTAATTATGTATTTTTTAGTTACCCATTATATTTACCTTAGTAATATGTTACGAATGAAAAGCGTTTATTTTTCTGAAAAAAGCACAATTGAATATTTTTGACAGTAAAAATTAATTCGGTCCGTTCTGAAAGGGTGACCCTAAAATACTATATTTTTAAATATTAAGAGCTTCCTGATTGACTGATTTTATACGAGTTGGACATCTGCCGATAAAATCCGTTTCAAACAAAACTTTTTCTGTTTTGCTGTTGAAAATGTCAAATTTGCGGGAAGTTTTAAGTTTTTGTTTTAATTGTAAAAAAATACAGATTTAGTTCGATTGTGGAAGCTTTTGTAAATATGGAAGTGATATAAAAATGATATCGGCGCTTCAGAAGTTGTGATTTCAATGTCGAAGGTAGACCTAGCTCATGATAGCCAAAAAAAAAGCGAAGACGATGATTTACAAACTTTATTCAATGAAGATCCGAGTCTAACGCGATATGTGTTTGCACTGCTAACAAGCAGTGTCTGTACGTCTGAAATCTATGGGCCTGATCATTTGAATTTTGAATATTTTTGAGCTTAGAAAACTGAACTAATTTGTACACCCAATAAAAATAAAAACTTATAAGTGTTGCCTCACTCTATCAAGATCTTGTAGATTTTATTGTCAAAATCGAACATAAAATTAAAATTTTCCAGAAAGTTATTCATAGGTGTCAAGAACACAATAAAAAAAAACATTAAAGAGTTATTGCCAAAAAAAATCCAGGCTGAGACCTTTACTGTCCTTAGGGCAGGTGAGCTAGTTTGTTTGCGACTGTTGCTGTTGGGGAGAGTGTAGTCATCTATGATGACAGTCAGTCTGCTATCAAGGCGCTCACTGGGGCGCTGCATTACCTTGAGGGTTTCACTGTGTATTAGGTTACATCTGGATGTGTGCAGCGTTAAGCTGTGCTAGAGATTGCTGATGAGCTGGCGAGAGTGGGCACAGCTAAGTATGTTGGACTAGAGGACGTGTCTGTTAGACCACAGCTAGGCTACTTCGTGAGTATAGTGGACAAATAGGCCCGTCGTAAAGTGGATGATTCATGAGAGAGCGGTAGGCGAGACTGCAGTGTCTCCAGGCTGCTTTGACCTAGACTCGAGGTCGGAATTGGTCCTAAATCTAAAAAGGGAGTATCTTAGGATAGATGATAGATTTTTTGACTGGACACTGCGCTCTCAGGGCAAGGATTAGGCTTTGGAAAGTAGACATTAGGGTTGTCTACCGAGTATGTGGCAATGAGGGGGAGCCAGAGACTATGGAATATATCGTTTGTCTAAGCCCGTCTCTCCAGAGACATAGGCTCAGGTTGGTCATGGTTTCTTAAGTGGTCTCTGACCTAAATGGATTCATTTCAGGTATCAGTTGGCTAATTAAATGACATCCAGTGTAGTAGTGTCGTACTTTCCTTATACCTCTTAAGGCATATTTTTTCTATGTTCTTCCTTAGCATCTATTACTTCTCCTTTTCTTATTGTCTGTTTGGCTTTCTTTTCTCTTTTCCGTTATCCATTTTCTTCTCTCTCACCTTTTTTCAAAGGTTAAGAAGAGTACAAAATTCTCAAAATAACGGTACCAATTAAAATGCAATCAATAAAGTAGTTTGGCAAAAATATCATTTTTTCAGAACTTTTATGCAAAATTGGCGAAATATTGCTTGTGAAATATAAGATTAGAAAAATAAGAAGTTGAAATGTTTGCTTTCATATTATATACATATAAAAGTAATTCAAGCAATGGTTTGGATTCAAGGGTGATTTTTATGAACACCGTCTGTACCTTTTTTTTGGTGCTGGTGCTTTCCAGGCGAACTTTCTTAAGAAATTGGAGCTCGAATTCGTAATTTTCAGCGGAACATTATACCAGAACAAAAACTTAATAAGTAAATTATATTCAGGTATCTAAAGATTAAAGCAGTCATATTTTTAGAAATAAAAGTTGTATCTTCTTATGTTCCTGTGTGTAACAGAATAATTTTATATCCTCTAATAATTCCTATATATCTACATAGCCAAAGTTCAAAATCATTCTAATAAAGTAGATTATTTCCGATTAGTAATGTTTAAATCAATTTTTTATGCTTCATATGAATTGCGGTTTAGTTTCGACTACAAATAAAATTGTATTGGTCACACTCAAACAAGCAGACTCTATCAAATGTAAACACTCAGATATAATAACAATTTTATGTTTATAACCATCTTTTAAAAGCAGATGTTTGATATGTGGTTACATAAAATTATGTAAAAGTTTAAATAATTTTATTTTATATTAAATAAAAGAAGAGGAAATATTAAACGTGTGTGGTTGATCATGATATAATATGGCACAAATATATATTTTAAACAAACAAAAATCAATAAAAGTTAATGTTTAAGCAATGGCATAAATTTATCAAATGTTATATCGTAAATAACATATACATATACACATATGTATATACATACATATATGAAAAAAATTTTTGGGAAAGAAAAAGTTTATTTATCAAAAGTTTATGGTAAAGTTTATAGTGAGAAGAATTTAAGCAAAACTCTACACATATGTCAACTTTACGTAAAATCTCATAATGCTATAATTATTTAAATAATTTAAAACTCATTAATTGAATTTACTTTAATAAAGTTCATGCGTTACTGCCATGGCCTATATACATGTACTTATTTCATTTGCACTCGACATACCACAGTAGAACTTTTGTTATAGTAAGTGGCTTAGGACAATAGGAACACTTTTAAGTTGTATTAATTTTTGCATTTAACTTAATTAAGAAAATCAGCTTTATAATTCAGTTTCTTTAAAAACATGTCCTCACATTTGCTTGAGAAAATTTCAAAAACAAAATATTCGGAAATCTAAGAGTATGTACTTCCATTTTATATATAAAAATGAAAACATATAAAAACATGAAAGCAAATGTAATACAAGGATACAACTTTAAGTCTCTTGAAAAGTTAAAGACATATTATGTTTTTAAAAACAATTTTTGATAACGTGCTGAAAATGAATGTATCCGGCATACAAATTAAAAATCTTTGTATAATAACAGCGAAAACATGTAAGGAAATAATAACTATATACTGTAAGCGTCAAACTAAAGTGTACAACCTTATTCTCAAGAATTTAGTCTTTATTTTAGTTATTTAAAATACAATGAATTAAATCATTTTATATTTTGTTAAGACTGTATTTAAGGCTTTTTTGAAATCCATAAATAACAACAATAAAATTATTACAACAACTAAAATTATACAACAAAAACGAAAATTACTCTATTCTTTACGCGTCAAAATAAAGTATACAAAAAGAAAACCATGCCACAAAAAAGAATGACATAGAAATACCTGGGTCTTGATACCATTTTTCTAATAGGTTCTATCTTATTTTATTTTAGTAACAGCTTCAAAATCTTGAGTTACGGTTATAAGCCCGGTTTTTTGCTACTTCATGTACTAATAAGCTTTAATAACTTAGCTAATTGTTAACCGATTTATAAATTTTTGTAGAATTTTTAAAGAAGAGAAACAGATCTATTAAATGGTTTCTACTTTACTTAAGTAAACTTAGGTAATCTGTGTTTAATTCATTCAATATTTTTCAAGTTTCTTAAGAAATAAACACGGATTCCTTAAGTTTACTTAAGTAAAGTGTTACCTTCTTAAATTTCCTCCTCAAGAAAAGTGAGTGTGACACCTTCCATAAAAAATAGTATTTGATAATACATATACCAGCGGGAGGCTAAAAACATTGTCTTACATTTTCTTTATAAAAACAACTATGTGGTACAAAATGGATCAGAAAAAAGAGGAAATTTTATCCTATACATATAAGATATATGTACATAGACTTTCGGAAAACGTCGAACAGGTAAAATAAATACTTATTATAAATAATGTTGTGTAAATTGATCTAAAATTAAAGACCTAATTCTAATATTTTTACAAAAATCAGGTTGGGAACCACAAACAATGTGTCGCTTGTTACATTACAAAAAATAAGCATAAACCACAAAAAACAACTATACGTGATGTTTACAAATAACCAAGGCGTCAATAACAACATTAGTAGAAATGTAGTAAATAAAAATAAATGACAACAACAAACACATGCAGAAAATAAAACAAGTAATAAACAATAACAAACAACAACAAAACAAAATGATCTGTAGGATGTAGATGTTTACATTTGCATGCATTACATAAGAACTAAAAGGAGAGTAAAGGAAAGAACGGAATCTACCTGAAATATCGAGAGGTTCGAGGTCTTTCGCAGTATTTTTTATATAGCCATCGATGCGGACAGCAATCATTTTATTTGGTGTAAACTCAGCGAACGAGTTATTGATTTGAATTCAGTGTTGTTAAGCTCTGGTTGAAGACGTAATGATCGAACCTAAGTTGTAACTATGATCGGGTTGGAAGATCTGTCGAGTAATTGTTGTTGTTTGCAAAGTAGTAAACAGAGAGAGTAATTAAGAATAATAATTATTATTGCTCGTGTAAAGATTACGAGCTGTGGAACACAAAACTGGATTTAAAAAAAGGATTATAATTACAAACCAAACACAAGATTTTTTTAATTTTAACTACAATCTTCGAACTTATAAATAAACGTTTTAAAAAGGTAAAAACGTAACAATATTAAATTAAAGAACTCTGCGAATATATGCTATCAAATGTTAACTTAATGCACTAAACCAAATTTCGTAAAGTTTCGTTTGTTTAGTAAAAAGCGAAGCTGATCATACTTTACTTACGTAAACAGTATCATACGTAATATTATAAGAAAAGAAACAAGTTCTGCAATGAATCCTGAAAACAACTGTTTGACTTTTTAGTACTATTGTTATTTGTGATTAAATTTTTTTTAAACAAAATAAATGCCATACACATTAATTAACTTGTCTGGTGTAAAATATTTATGAAAAAAATTTGCATTTTTAGGATATATAAAGGCAATACAGTTTTTAGAATAGAATTAAAATTTTCAACTAGGAATAGCTTTGCACATAATTCAAAAAGTATATTAAAACCACCCAAAAGTGTTTAAGTTGTTAAAAAAAAAGTAAAAAAAATAAAAGTTTTTGAATTTAGAAAATTAACATTGTTAAAGGTAAGTGTTGGGAAATATTACAACATTAAAAATACTCATTCTATATGATGATATAGAAAAATGACCAACATAATTAACCAAAAAGAATCAAAAATGCTTAAGTATAAGACTAAAACTGAATGGTTTCTCAATGTTGAACGAAACATTCAAATATACCACCTTGATCAAAAAGTTCCGGGAATAACCACCGTGTGGTGGTCCCATCGTCCCAATTTGAGTTTTTTCTTTTGTTAAGTTGGTTCATCTGTTGCTGATATTCCTGCTAAATTTTAGCCTCATAGCTAGATATTTGTAAAAGCTACGTAGACAAGAGTACATCTATCTCTATGTACATATGTAGGCAATTATTTAGAATTTTAGAAATGGACTTAAATTTGCAACAACGAACTTGTATTTAATTTTACGCAAAAAACGAATTTAATAGTGCGCAAGCATTGGAAATGTTGAAGAAGTGTTTCAGCAACGATTTTCTAAAGAAAACGGTCGTTTATCAGTGGTACAAGCAGTTCAAAACTGGTCGTGAGTCAATCGAAGATGATGATCGCAGTGGCAGACCATAGACATTGAAAACCGACGAAATCATTGATAAAGTAAAAGAAATGTTGGTCAATAACAGCAAATTAACCGTTAGAAAGATAGCGGAGTACTTGAACATTACCTATAGATCCGTCCAAAACATTTGGGTATCCGCCGTGTGGCAGCAAAGTTGGTGCCAAAAGTTCTCAATTTCATGCAAAAAAGAGACCGTATTGAGGTCGCAAAACACATGATTTGCGAGACTGAATCGGAACCTACATTCCTCAAAAGGATCATTACTGGAGACGAGACATGGGTTTATGTGTACGACGCTTAAGCGAGACATCAGGGAAGTGAATGGCATTCACCATATAAGCCGAGACCATTCATCGTCAAAAAAGATCGCAATGCTCACGGTTTTCATGGATTACAACGGTGTAGTGCAACATGAATTTTTGCCAGAAGGCCACACAGTAAACAAAGAGTATTATTTGGGCGTCATAAGACGTTTACGCGAAGCAAGTCACCGAAAAAGGCCAGAATTGTGGGCATAAACCTCGTAGATTTTAGGCCATGATAACGCACCGTTGCACAGTGGCATCATTATTCTAAATTTTTTGACGAAAATGCAACACCCACCGAATTCACCTGATTTGGTTCCCTGTGACTTCTTTCTGTTGAATCGAATTAAAAAAACTATTACGGGGATCGCGTTTCAGCAGCCGAGAAGAAATAATGAAAAAATCGCTGGAAGCACTGATGGACTTATCGAAAACCGAATATAAAAAATACTTCGAGGGTTGGCAGAAGTGTGTTGCAGTCGATGGGGATTACTTTGAATAGGACAATATAGATTTAGATTAATAAACTTGTATTTTTAATTTTGTGAATAAATTCCGGGAAAGTTTTGATCAAGGTGGTATATCTCCATGAGAGTTGTATTCTTTTTTAGTTGTGATTTGCCAACGGCAATTGCATTTTGGCAAGCAATATACACAAAAATTGCTTTAAAAAAATTTCCTTATTATATTTTTCTAAAATACGTTTACTCGTATACATACTTCGTTAAGACCAAAACAAAAAATAATTAAAACATATTTTGAATGTTGAAGCCCTAAGTTTTTTAATAAATACATCTCACGTTTTGTTATTTAAAAGTACTCAATAGAAAAACACATGCAACAACACCCAGTTTTGCAAATTATAAAGCTTCTAAAGAGGAAAAAAGAAACTTTTTCTTGTTTAAATAAAAATGTTGCTAAAATGTATGCGAAAATAATTATAAGCATGAGCATATGCGTGTTAAAGAATAAGAGAAGAGGGAGGTATACAGAGAACATGCAAAATACATGTGCACTTGTTTTTCGATTAACATAGTGAAAAAGGTTACCAATATCCATTAAAAGATTTATTTTAAATTGCTTAAACGAATGCATGTTCTCAAAATTTAAATTTGTAAATATACTTAAAGTTGGTCACCTTATTGCTGTTGTTTATAAACTTGTACCAATGTGTGTAGATTGGTGTTAATAATGTTGACGACTTTGCTGAGTGTATTTGACTTTGAAAGTTAAAAACAACAACTAAAAGCGAAATTGGTTAAAGTGTAAAATTAAGTGCACTAACACACACCTCTCTAAGCTATGTACATATATAATTTCTTTTTAACTTGGTAGCAAAAAACAACGTGAGTAGAATCGAAAAAAGTATAATTTTTTGAGTAGAATCAGAAAAGTTAAATAAGTTTCATTTCCAACAACATAACACAAACTTTGAGTGAAATAATTTACTCTAAAAAACCAAAAACAATATCTAAACTTATATATCTACAAGACGGACTAAAACTATAACTATTAAGAAGATTAAATTTGGCTATAAAACCTTTATTTTTCTAAGAGCAAAGAAGTTGAATGGAAAATAAAAAACTTTTTGAATCTTACAAAACAAAAGTACTTACAAATGCTGGTACACCTCCTTCACCATGTGTGGTATCACCACCAGCTTCTGTATGCGCTGACCAGTTAATGACATCATAATTAAATATGGCATAAGTATAGACTTCATCGGTAGCCAAAATCATTTGGAAAGTATTGGTCTGTAAAAACAACATGTAATTGAATAAATAATTTTATTAAATTAAGTCTACTTTACGTATAATGAATAATAAATTATCGTAATTGAAAAAAACTCACTCATACAAATTAATAAATTTTAATAAACATAGTTATTAAAAAAATAATCAAAAATAAATAAAATAAAAATTAAATTTAAGGCAACAAAGTATTAAGCTTTAATTTGTTCCACTATTACGAGGAGTACTATTTATATTTGGGGAATACGAAATAATAACAAATATTTTGAAATGAAAATCGCTTTATTGTTTTTCAAAATATTCTCCTTGATATTCAATACACTTTTGCATTCGTTCAAACTATTTCTTAAAAGAGTTTTTCCATTCCTCTTGAGACACCTCCAAAACATGGTTTTCGAAGATTTTAACTGTTTCTTCGGCGCTCGTAAATCGTTGACCTCGCAGTGTACCTTTAATTTTCGGAAAAAAGAAGAATTGGGTGCTAAATCAGGATTGTACATAGGATGAGACATCAAATCGATGCTTTGACTGCTCAAAAATGCACCTGTTTGACGAGGTGTGTGAGAGCTCGCAATGTCATGATGGAGAATGATTCGTGTTCGGCTGTTAGTTTTACGAATTTCACCGAAGACTTCCGACAAACAAATGATCATATACCACTCGGAACAGTGGCCACATTACCCATTAGGCCGAAGAAACAGGTGACCAGTTACTTCACTGTGCTTTTTCCACGAACAAATTTTGTTGGATTTAGCTCATCTTGGAATATCCATACAATCAATTGCTGTTTTGTTTTAAGCTCATACGCATATATCCATGATTAGTCACCTGTCACGATTTTATACACATTTTTTGAACACCACGGTTGAACTTTTCAATTGTTTTCTTACTACAATCGACGCGAGCCTTTTTTTGAACGGTTGATAAGTTATGGGATATCCAATGAGAACAATTTTTTTTTTACAACTAAGTATTCATGCAAAATCGTATGTATTGAAGTGGAACTAATGTGCAAGAATGCCTCTATCTCACAATATGGTACTGCATCAATGTTTTGTTGCATAACAACCAATTGTGGATAACCTAGTACTACCACGATTGAATTCACTATATCAGCGATATACTGTGGTTTTTGATGGCGTTCTTTCGCCATACTAAGAACTGAACGTCGAAAGTTGTGAAAAATAATCCAACGAAGACCTTCTTTTGAAATTTCAATTTTTTGGCCAAATTGATTTTCTTAACTCACTGTAAAGAAAACAAATAGCACTGGTACATCAAAACGTTGTGAGCAGTGTTGCCGCTTTGGTTATTTTTAACCAAAATTGATTTGTTTTTTCGATGTGTAAATGGGTGCTTTTTTACATTTTGGTTACTTTTTTCTCTAGTAAAAACATAAAGAGAATGATTTTTTTTACGTTTATTGCCCAGGTTCAATTCATCGTTTCCGAACCTGGTCTTTCTTTTTAATGCCAAATCATAATTTCTGAACTGCATAAATATCTGGAACATATTCAGGATAAGTAAGCTTTGGCATACATTCAAAGCAATAAAACTTCGTGTTTATACTATTTCGTTCAATGGCTAAGTGAGAATAAATATCAGACATATTTCACTTCGACGCTATTGTTTGGCTCAGGTATTTAGCGATTCGTTAAGATATCTTTTAGCGAAGACTCCTGAGCTAAAATTATCCACAAATAAATTTTAAAACCTCATCAGAACTAAGCATATGAGGGAACAATATTTTCTATTGTGCGAAATTTGTTAATAGTATAGTTAAAATGTTTAGAACTAATAGGAGAATATGCCTCATCAATTATTGTACCAAATTATTAAGCAAAAAGTCTTGGACGGTTTTATAGACAATGTTGAGGTCCTTCGCTATCTCTCTGATGATTAATTTACGGTTATTGACCAACATTTCTTTTACTTTATCAATGTTTTCGTTGGTTTTCGATATCGATGGTCTGCCACCACGGTCATCATCTTCGATTGACTCACGATCACTTTTGAACCACTCGTACCACTGGTAAACAACCGTTTTCTTCAGAGATTTATTTCCGAAACATTTTTCCAACATGTCCAACGTTCGAACACCATTAAATACGTTTTTTACACAAAATTTAATACAAGTTCGTTGTTACAATTTAAATCCATTTCTTAAATTGTAAAAAATCGCCAATACACATAGAGATAGATGTACTTTTGAATTCGTAGCTTTTGCAAATATCAAGCTATAACGCTAAGATTTAGCGGGAATATCAACAACAGATGTACCAACTTAACAAAAAAAACTTAAATCGGAACGATGGGACCGTCACAAGGGGGTTATTCTGGGAACTTTTTGATCAAGGTGGCATGCTTTTGCTTATTTAAGCTACTGTTAAAAACTAAATGAAAAATATGTCAAATATTTAATCAACCTTTTGGTGGCTATGATGTACTTTTTGAATAGTTGTGTTAGTGAGAACATGACAATTGTTATCTGAGAGTTGAATTTTTCGTATCTGTATGAATATATTTTTTATTAAAAATATGCAAGTTTTAATCTTTTGTGTAAAAATTCAAAAATTAAAAAATGTGCATACGCCCACTACTCATATTCAATCGTCGCTGTTTCAGTGACGAATAAAGAAGAGAGCAGCCATTGCACAACATGTTTCTGTTTACACATACAGCTGTTTACGTAAAGTACGATTCGGTTCGCTCAAAACGTAAGCAAATGAAACTGAACGAAACTCGACGAAAATTTTGTTAAGTACGTACATTATAGTTATAAACATTCGATTGTAGATTGCATATTATAGTTGAGTCTTTAAATAATTCTGCAAGACGTCAGCTCCTGCAGCCTTGTTGTTTTTCAGTCGAGAGAGAGCTATTTGGTCTTAGCCTTGGTCGGGTGATGCGTATTCAACGCCATCATAGTTCATTTGGAGCTCGTCAGCATTATCTGCTACCAACAGATTGGAAATATAGAATAATAGAAATTGTTGTTTCATTTATTCCAGCTTTATTCTTAAGCTTTTGCATTTTATTTGATTGGATCTTCTATTTTTGTTTCAGCATAGTTGAGAAATGCTTATATTTTTTGTTTATTTTAGAATGTCTCTCTAAAAAAGCATTTTCTTTCATTGCGAGTTTGTGGACTTTAATCAGTTCATCACATTAAATGGTTTTAATATCATTAAAAGATTGGATCTCTTATTTCATTGGCTTAATTTTTCAAAACGTAAGGTCCAATATAAGCCGCACCAAACAGTACAGACCTTAAGTCAAACATTAGCTCTATCGCTGAATAAAATTTTGTCACCTGACTTTTTTTTCAAACGTGGATAAATTGGTAGCATTGTGCAAATGTCAATCTATTCATGATGATTTGCCAGAGTATACTGTTAAAACCAATTTTTCTGTTCTATAATATTTTTGTCTTAGACGTCGCGATCTACATTAATATTGCACCCAATTAACCAATGAACCCTTGCCATTTCCTATAAGTACCTTCCAACCTTTATTTTCCTTCCTTCCTTTTAGCCTTTACATACATATATACGTACGGCTGTAACAAAATTTAAATCGAATGTATTTTTTTTTTTTATTACAGCAATATCTGTTATTAATTCCTCCTCATTTCCTCCCAAAGAAATATCCATGTTTTTCATGTATCATGATTGTGTACAATGGCATTTATTACAGTGCTACCGAAATAGTGACAAATTTTTATATTTGCTGGCAAGTATACCCCTCTACTTCAGTTTGTCAAAATTTTAACAGAAAGGAGAGAGTAAATAAAGGAAATTAAAATAAATAATCAAAAAGGTTTATTTTAGTTTATATATTATTCATTGGATAAGTAAACAATATTCTTTTTACATGTAATTTGTACATTTTTTGATGGTGTTTATATCGAATAAAGTTAATTGTTAAAAAATTTTTTTCTTTTCTATTCCATAATGATAAAGGAATAAATAAATGTCATTAATAAAATCCTAAAAATTAAATTATAACCACGTAACTACAACAAAAGCATTAAATTCTATAAAAATGTATTAAATAGTAAATTATGTGCAAATCATAAATCATTTTCATTAAAAATAAATAAAATAAAAAAACGCTTATATATTAAGGATATGCAAACTGTCCAAATAATATGTTGGTAAATAGCTGTGCTATCAAAGCATGTGCCACATGTATATATTCAATCCACCACTTACCGTAAATAAAGAATTATCAATACCACCAGCAAATGATACATTTTTCCATGTTGTGATAACAACATGTTTTGGTACAAAAGTTTCAGCACCCACAACACCATCACGTATATCCCACATGGTACGTTCACGTACTTCAACACCGAATCTGTCAGTGCGTGTCATCAGATCACGTTCCATGCTAAAAAGATGAAAAATTTAATAAGACAAAAAAAATATGAATGAAAAAATATTTATAGATATTATAACTCAAACGGGAAAAAATCGAACAAAAATAAACTATATTTCTGACAAGATGTACTGCACACTCTATTAAAGGAAATATGTTTTTATTAAAATTACTTTTTATCAATTAGGAATTTTTATATACTATTTCCAATTGAGAATAGTTGGGATTTCAAATTATCAAGTTGAATATAATTTGATTCTAGTTAAGAAAGAGTTTTTTTTAAATTGAAATCGATTTTTAAAGTTTATTTTGCTTTTCACTTTATTTGCTTTGCATAAACTGCACATTTGCATATATTGTAACACACACACACTGATGATGAATTTTATTCTTTGACATGAACATTAAATTGAAAAAAATCAAATACGAAGGCTGTTTTAAAAGTGTTCTTTTGAATTTCTAACAAATCATTTGTGAAAATTATACTTCAACGAATTTTGTTTTTGGCATTATATTTCGTCAGAGGATCATTGATGATTTGGGTAGCATTCTGTGCCGATGTTGGCTTTTCTAAATACGAAAATTAATTCGACAGAGTACACATTTTTTGAAAGATATTGGGGGAAAAAGCTGTTCAGAACAGCACATGTGGTGGTTGTAAATGAAATGGCCAGCTTGATCCTCTAATCAAAATCTAATTAAAAACGTATGTGGTAACAAATCTTTGGTGATTACAATCAATAAGGCACTATGATGCAACGAAAAATCCCGGTAACTGCTTCTTGGGAGCCAATCACAGAACAAGTTGCCTAAGCCTTGTACACAGTATGATAGAATGAATTTTTGAGCTTATTTCCAACACTGGAGGTCCACTTCATTATTAGAGCAAAAAATGATTTTAATTTTAATGTAGCATTCCATGAAAAAGTGGAAGTCTGAACAATTTTGCAAACATTACTTTCTTATTTCATTTTGAGATTATGTTCTCATCTAAGATATTTTATAATTAAAGTTTTTCTCATAAAGTTTTTCGTTAACGAGAAATTAACTTTATATGTCCCCCACGTGACGCTCAATTTCTTTTTTATGAGAATAATTGTAAAATAAGTGAACTAAACAAATTAAATTTTTGTTGTTATCGCTAACTTTTAGCAGTCTAAATGCTAACGAAAAAATTTTTGTATATAAACGCTTTACTAATAGTTGATTTTAATGGTATAAAAAAGTGTCTGTACGTGACACCGATAGATAAAATATCTGATTTCTTCTGATCGTATTAGTGCTGTATAATTTTCAATCACATAAATATGTCTGATCAATAATTTTCAATCAGTGTTAGCCATATGCGAAAATTTCGTTAAAAGCAATAGAAAAAGCATTTGAATTTTAGTAGTAATGAAGCCAAAAAGATATGTAAATTTTGTAAACGAAAAAGAAAAAATCTTTCAGAAGGTATGCAAAAAAATCTTAAGACTTGAAGAAAAGGATAAGAAGGGACTGTAAAAAAAAGCTTAACAACAAAATATTAATTAATCTTATGTAAATACCAAATCTCCAAAAGAGTCGAAAAAAACTTTATCAATAGCTGTTCAAATGGCTCTAAGAACGCTCCTCAATCACCAAGTGCGGTATTAACCGGATTAAGAGATTTGTGAAAGCCTTTCATAATCGTTATATGGTATTTTTGGAAATATTTTAACACATCGCAAGGAATAATTGTTATTGATGGAATTGGTGAAAACATGAAAGGATTACTTTTAAAAATATTAAGAGCCGAAACGAACATGTTGTCGTCCAATCTGCTGAGATCTTTGCTGATTTGACTTCACAATTACTTTCACAAATCAAAGTGATTTATATGCAATTTTGTGAAATTTGAAAAAAATGGAGTCTGCATCACCAAGTGAGAATACCAAAGCGGTATTAGAATTATCAACTTCTATTTGATTAGAACTAACGAAAAAGTAGTGTAATAAAAAAAAATAACTAATCCACAAAGAAAACTGTATTTAAATATTGATTTCTACGTATCTAACAGATATAAATTCAACTATACTCCCACGTGACAGAATAAAAAAAATATTTTTTGACGTAGAAATATGCGTTTTATAAAAAACTATCATTTGCCAGCAGCAAGTTTGGTTCGTAGCTATAGTTTGCCTCTGAGACACTTTTTTCTATATGCAATAGTTTCGCTGAAAAACATAACAATTTCAAATGATGGTTGATTTTATCTGTCACCCACTTGAATGGTCTTGTTTACTCTTTTTCTTCAGTATTACGCGAGTTATTTAAAAATTTTATATGTTGGATTAAGGATTAGAATGTAGTCTATTAAATAGTGAAAAAAAAGATTAGCTATCTACCTCATTCATTAAAAACTAAGTGTATTATAAGAGTTAGAAACAGTTGAGTTTGTCTGTACGTGACGGTGGGGTACTCCTAATCATAAAGTATTTTTTTTAATTTTTAAGTTTAATTTAATTTAAAAGCATGCGTATAATTTTGCACCAAACAAAAATTTAACTTTGTGTGATAAATCTGAATAAAATTGAATTAAATCAATGTAAATGTGAGATCTGCAATAGAGTGTTAAAACAATCGATTAGACGAAAGGGACGAAACTATAATTAGAGGCAAAACTATGTTCACACACGTGACATATTTGGTGGAGAGTATTACAGTTTACACTTGCTTAACGATCGCAACAGTTCAACTAAAAAACAAATTTGTGTATATTCAATAAATTATTAAAAATTACAGAGTCGTAAAATTTAACGAAATTTTTTAACTGGACTTAAATTGATTAAGAATAAATCAAAAATAAAATAAAAAGTAAGCCGATATTTAAGGACAAAATTAACTAGTCAGTACTCGAAACATAATTATATATTCAGTGAAAATCATGCCAACTGTGATAAGGTGTATTATTGTAGTGAAAAATTTATTATTTTACAGAAAAATTACAGCCAAATAGCTGATGAAAAGTTGACAAAATCAATGAAGATTCAAAAAAGACATGCGGTAACAACTTAAAAAAATCAGATGTCCGACAGCTTTAGTAAACATTGTTTATTTATTAGTGTGATTTTTTCAGCGTTAATAGGTTTTACATCTAAATAAGTATTTCAAGAACTGTTAATTTTTTTTTCCTTATTAGCATAACTGGTCTGTGTTAAAGATTATTTTGAATATTTTTGCAAATTTAAGAATTACAATATTAATCCTAATGTAAATAGCAATCTGTCTTAAAGTTATTTGGAAAAAAACATTGAAAATATTAACAAAACATTAAAATTCTCATTTTATCTTAAATGCATAAAAAGGCGTATACTAGCTGACTATACGCTACAAAACAACCTCAAAATAGACTTTCTATCTCCATTAAATATATCCAAAAATAGCCTTCAATACGGAGCAAGCTGTGTGTTTTTAGTTAAACTTCTATTAAAATTACAAAGCGAAATATGCCTGAAATGTGTTGAATGATGTTAATTTCTGTGCTAAGCATTACAAATTAATAGATAAGATTAATTATGCTTAAATAATTTTATTTTCCTACACTCGTGAAACAAAATGAAAAATAAAAAACTTTCCCAAAACTTCAACACAACCCTCCAAGTTCTTTAAAAGAAATCCCCACATAAGAGGATTGTATTTCAGAAAGCACAAACTAAAAAAAATGTTAACAAATATTTTTATTTACCCTAAAACAAAAACAGCAAAAAAATAACTTTTTGACAGTATGGTAAAAAATAAAGATAAATGATCATGAGTTATTGAAAATGAAATGCGTTACAAAAATTTATACACGTTCTCAACAACACATTTACATATTGATTGAAACAATTGTATTTTTTTCTTATAAGCAACCAAGCAAATGAGAAAATAACGTGTCACAAAGCAAAAACCAAAAATATTATTTGCGTGTAATTGACGTATGAGTAAAATTTTAATAATGAACCACAAAATATTCATCATACGCTTTGTATGTCCGTTAATATTATTGAAAATATTGACCACAGAGATGGTTACTGGTATAAAAGAATACAAATTGTAAAAGGTATAAATACATAAAGATATAAAAATATACATATGTGTGCATTGTTCATGTTTTTATCATAACAACCATTCAGGCAATCCCAAGATAATTTTTATTCAAAATAAAAAATATTTTCCAAAACAAAGTGCTTAACAGTAAATTCGAAGTCTTAAGCTGGATTCACCCAATGTTTCGGAACAAAATGCTTGTTTTTATTTTTTTGAAAGTTTGCTCTGAAACGATTAACCCACTTCGAACAATTTTTCTGGAAAAACAAGGGTACCATATGAAATATTTTTGTAAACGAGACGAGTTAGTTTTACAATTGGCAGCACAGTAGCAGATGATTGCAATTTGCTTGTTTTCTTTGTGTCACACTATTAGTTATATTATTATTATTATTATCTTTATTATCTTTCTTTATAAGTATCAATAATACTTTGAATTTACATTTACAATAGTTTAAATAACAAGCTTTAGCTTTAAAATACATTGTTTCTAACAAAAAATATAACATTTTTTCGAAATATGTTCGGATTGCGTTCATTTTTAACGTCACTGGGTAATCTTTTGAAGAGCTGTAGTCCTTTGTAAAACAATGAGCGTTGCATTGCGGTTGTTGTAGTCCTTTGAATTCTGAAGTCATCATTATTCCTCAATTGGTATGGTTGTGGTTCCCCGACATACATTATTTGCTTTATTATATATTGTGGTGCCATTCCAATTTTAATTTTTTGAATAAAGTTTACGGTATTTAATTTCAGTCTTTGCTCTATATCTAGCCATTTTAGAGAGTCAAGCATAAAGTTTATCGGTGTATATCTGTTGTATTTCAATTAATGCGCATTGATTTATTTTGTAATTTCTGCAATCTATCAATTTGTTGACTCGTGCAGCATGAAAAAAAGTTGTTGAACTGAACTCAAAATGAGGTTTAATCATTGTGTTGTACATTGTGATTGCTGTTAACGTGTTTATTTGTTTTCTTAATCTCCTGAAGAAATTAATTTTTTTCCAATTTTCTTGCAAATATAGTCAATATGACCTTTTGAATTCAAAGTATTGTCTATTACAAAGCCCAAGTATTTCATTTGATTTACTTTTTCTATTTCTTCATTATTGATTCTGAAGGTAATGTTGGTCTTAGTTTTAATTTCCATTATTTTAGTTTTATTCTCGTTTAATTTAAGTTTATTCATCCGCAGCCATTTGTTTAAGTTTTCAATATCTTTACCGAGTCCTTCATAACATTGTTCATCTGTACCACTCTCAATATATATAAGTGTATCGTCCGCATATAAATTTATCTCACAATGACTTATTATATTTGGCATAACGTTTATATATATAATAAAAAGCAATGTCCCCAAAATTGATCCCTGTGGTACTCCATATTCGTTATTAACTGTCCTGGACTTAATATTATTTACCTTTGTTATTTGTCTCCTATTAGTCAAATATGATTCAAACCATTTTAATTCAGTTCCTTGAATGCCGTACTTGCAAAGTTTCTGCAGTAGTATACCTCTATCAATTGTTTCAAACGCTCGTTTAAAGTCTAGAAAAATTGCAACAATCCTTTTGTCTCTTTCCGATTTTTTCCACCTGTTTATAAGAAAATTAACCGCTGTTTCGCAAGAGAAATTTTTTCGGAAACCAGACTGATACTTAGATAATAAAGCGTTCGATTCCATATATTGCTTCAATTGTTCCTTTACTACTTTTTCCATTACCTTTTCACACGTCTTCAAGGTATTAATTGGGCGAAATTCTTCACAAAGTTTTGCTTAGCAATCTTCTCAATGGGCGTTATCATTGACTCTTTCCAATTATCAGGAAATATTCCTGTTCTCAGAGATTCATTTATTATATCCAACATCGTTCTTCCTATCACATTCCAACTATTAAGTATAATTTTAATTGATATTTTGTTGTAGTCCGCCTTATTCGTTAAATTTTTACATATCATTTTTAATTTATCCAGAGTTATAGCACTGAATTTAAATTTAGAGTTTATCACAGGAATTCGGTTTGAGTATTGCACGTAAGGTATTGTATCTCTTATAGATCTTATACTATCAACAAAAAATTCGTTAAATTTATCAGCCATCTGCAAATTTTCTTTATATTCTATTTGGTTAAATATCACAGATTGAATTGTATTCTTGGTTTTCTTAAGTATTAGATTCTTTATTTCTCTCCACATATCCTTTTGATTTCTAGCATTAATTATTTTGTTATTTATAAAATTTCTCCTTTCATTTTCAATTTTCACCTTATATAAATTTCGAACGACTTTGTAGTTATTCCATGCTTCGTTACTATGATCTATTTTCGCTATTTGGTAATTATTAATTTTTTCCCATTTTAATTGCCTTAGTTCATTGTTAAACCATTTATTTGGGTTGTTTCCGTTGATAGTTCTTTTAATAGTCATATTTTCAACTGCATTCTCCAAATATCCGTCAAAGACGTAAACTTTGCCATCAAGGTCCTCATCTCCACTTATTTGTCTTATACCTTCAATTTCTCTATTATATTGGGTGCTGTTGTATTTAAATATTTTAACTTCCTTATTCCTTTTACCCACATCCAGGTACTTATCGCACTCATTAATTATTATATCAATTGATTCATGATCAGCAATTTTATTTGAGTCATTAATTTTGGTTGTTATGTTTCTATTATTCGTAATTATATAATCAATAATGGTTTTTGAACTTCCTGTTATCCGTGTAAATTCTGTCATTATTTGCCTAAGGCCATTATCATTTATTATGCAAACTATTTTGTCCTTGTAAAAACCATTTTTGTCCAATCTATATTAAAATCACCTGCTATTATTATATCACAGTTTGCTTCGTTTATATTCTCCAAAATTTCTTCAAATGCTGCAATAAACTCTGCCTCTGCGCTACTTGGTGATCTGTATACAGCCGTAATTATACACATGTAGTTTTCATATTTAGCGATGTATGCAGTTATCCAAATTTTGGAGTTAATAACTTTTTCGGTCACAATTCTCACATCCTATCTTTTCTTGAAATAAACTATTACGCCTCCAGTTCTTGTTGAGTTTGATAGAGTTGTATATTGATTGTAATTTTCTATTTCTATTTCTTGTTCCTCTATGTCTTCTGTTAAATGAGTTTCCGACAAAATAATAAATTCTGGTTTTTCCATTTCTGTAATTACTTCTAGCTGATTAAAGTTGTTAAGTAATCCTTGTATATTGGTATAAATGCCGTATATTTGCCTTGATTGTTAGGCTGTTAATCCTATTCTTCTTTTTTTAGCATTTAACTTGTTCTGATATACCGGACATTCTCTGCTTGATGTTACATGATTTTCATCTAAGCCCAAATTTAACCTTTTATTAATTCTAACACAATTAATGCATTTATTCATTACTTCCCTGTTGCATTCCTTTGTTTTGTGCTCTCCATGGCATTTATAACATATTTCTTGATTTTTACATTCTGACGACTTATGATTATACCCTCTACATTTAAAGCATTGTATAATATCAGTGCCATCATATATTTTACATTTTTCCCATCCATTATCAATTTTTATTTTTGCATTGTAAAAGGTGCGACCATTTTTTTTATATTAAAACAATTTGAGCACTTTTAATTCACTATTTTTTAAAATATCATTCTGTTTTTTTAATTTATCAATTATTTCATTTTCTGAAAATTTAAATGACAATGCTGTTACTGCTATTTTCATTTCCGGTTGATTTGATACTTTTATTTCGTATTTTCCACTCATTTCGTTTTGTACTGCTTCTTTTATTTTTTCTCTCTCTTCATTGCTTTCACTTTGGATAACAACAGCTCCATTTTTTCTCTCTTCAACATTTACAATTTTCAAATTGGTTGGATTTACCTTTCTATTGAGATCCTCTTTTGTTTTGTCTATACCTTGTTTTTCCTTTGGCTTAATTATCAGCGGGTTTTGTTTATTCTTATCTGGCATCACCGTTTTATTTTTTAATGCATCTGCAAATGATAGCCTACTGGTTGCCCTGACATTTTTCTCCGTTATAGCTTTTTTATTTCATCACACATCATTTTGTTATTTACTTCAATTGTATCACACATCTCTTTGTCTTTGTTTTCATGTTCATTTATTGTTATATACAGCTTTTTAACTTCCTTTATATTTTTATCACAGTATTTTTGTGCTTCATCTATCTTTTTAAGCCTCTCTTCATATCTTCTCTCAATCGCTTGTAACAGTTGTTTTATTTCACATTCGTTTTGTTTTAGTGCTGTTTCAAATTCGCCTTTATATGTTAGTAAGTTCTCTTTACTTTTTATTACACTGCTCTGAATTTCTGCAAGCGCCAAATCCACGTTATGGATATATTGCAGGCAGTCATCACACATAAAGCGTACGTAGCCACCGGAATCCAATAACCAATAGAGTATTGATCCACTCCCGAGCATCTCTTAGCACAGTGAAACACTTTTTTGCATACACCTGCACACATTATGCCTGACTCTCCGCGTATTGCAATTTTACAATGATGGCATTCGGCCATCTTTGCAATCTTTATTTTCAAGTATTTTCTATTTAGTATAGGGTTATTCTTATTTTCTTTTTTATATTAACTTTTATTAATTATTATTATACGATTTTTAAATAGTCCTGTCTATTTTTAAATCCAATATTCTATTATTTTTCAATAATTTCCTTAGAGCTTTATTTTGCACACCCGTTTCTGACAACTGTTTCTTTATGAAACTGTTTTTTTAATATACAAATTGTAAATTAATTGCTTTTAGCTGTTTTATACATTTTACGCAAACTCTTCCAAAGTGCTTGGTATTCACTTCCTGCAATTAATTAAGCACAACTTGTTGAATGGTTTTGATAACTACAAAATTTAACTTACTTCCCATTCCAATAGAGGTTCCTATTGTTAACCACACACCTTGCTTCATATGACTATTTTTATAACTTTTGTTATAAAAATAAGCTTTAGTGCAACTGATTCATATAACTCCATGTTAATATTTATTTAATTTTATTTTAAATATAATAACATTAAACAGTTACTTTTTAAAACAAACAATGCAAAACAAGTGATATTTATTGTATTATACACACATACATATGTACACTGGAGCATATTTCTATAAACGCACACTACGTTTTTTTAAAAAAAAGGTAAAAATTAAACAAGAAAATATTTAGGGGGCTATAAATTTGTGTATTAAATTAGTTAAGACTTCACTTAAAAAATTGTTTACAAAATAATTCATTTGTACTTTAATTATTTTTTTTACTTAATTTTCGATATTAACAGCCATTTTTAAGGGTATTTTCCTATAAACGCACTTTAATGTTTGGGCCATTATTAATAATGTGTGGATGATCCTTTGTTATGGATTGTTTCAAAAACACGGTCTGGCATTGATTCCACTAATTTTTTAAGCAGATCGGAATCAATTTCCTCTCAGACTTGTTTAATTCTTAGTTTCAGCTCTGTCATAGTCTTCATGCCTTCATTCTGGGCATTATTTGCATAAACTTTACGGGCCATGTATCCCCACAAGTTTTCCATTTGGTTTAAGTCCGGACTACAAGCCGGCCAGTCCAACAAAGGAATGCCATGTTCATTGAACCAAGATTTCGATTGCTTAGAAACATGGATTGCAGCATTATCTTGTTGGAAAATGCAATCTTCATCCATTTTTTCGTCCATAAAAGAGAGAAGAGCATCTTCCAACAGTTCGTTATAAATCGAACTATTCATTTTTGTCGGAACAAAACAAATTTTCGACTTGCTAACTGCAGAAAACGCTGCCCAAACCATAACACTGCCACCACCGAAATTACGTTTTGACATCCGAACATCTTTAGATCTCAAATCGTGCCAATAGCATGAGTATGAGTCTGGACCGTCTAAATTAAATTTTTTTTCGTCAGAGAAAATTACTTTTTTCCACTCATCTGTCCATTTCATATATTTTCTTGCGAATTTTAGACGATTTTCTTTATGGTGTTTTTTAGCATTGGTTTACATTTCGGCTTTTTCCATTTTATGTTTTCATCGTTTCGTAAAATGTGTGCAACGTGTTTGGAAGTCACAGCAAGATTTAATTTATTCCTTATTTGTGTGGAATTCAATTTGTTGCGGGTTGCTTCTTGTTTTATTAGATTAAGTTGTCTTCTTGTTAGTTTTGTATTACCCTTTGTTGATTTGCGAACTCCATAATTTTGACCTTTCTAAAGAAATTCGCACCACACTTTCCGTACGACCGATTTTACGTCCAATTTCTCTATTAGAGCATCCTTGGTCGTGAAAAAATTTAATTTGAATCTTTTCTTGATCGGACATAAAAGTTCCCTTAGGCATCTTTAAAAGTGATGAAATTTATTGATTAAAATAGGAAAAGTTACAGTAAATTGAGATATTACTATTAGAAACGTACCTTTGGTTGAAAAAAAACTTAAATTGATAATATTTTATTTTTGGTCACTTTTTTAAAAACAAATTTCGAGTGTGCGTTTATACGAATCTTCCACTTAAAATAGCACCAAGAACATTTGATCGCATAATTAAGGCAAACAACAAAAATAAGAAAAAAAAATTGTTTACTTTTAAAAAGTATCGTTAAGTTGTCTCTCATTAAAATAGTTAAATTTTGCTTTTGGATGAGAACAACAACGATATCACAAAAATACAGAAAAAAATTAAGTGCGTTTATAGGAATATGCACCAGTGTACATATAATATGATGTGGCAGCTCAGTTCAACTTTGTATAAAAAATTTTAGTATCTGGCAGCACAGTTCAATTGTTTCAGAACAAAAATTAAAATTAAAACAATTCAAGCTGAGATTGTTCCGAAGTAAGTTAACTCTATTTTGCTCTCTCTCTCTCTCTCAAAAATAGAAACGTCAAACTACATATAAAAAGATTTTGTTCCAAAACAATGTGTGAATCCAGCTTTACAGACAAAAATTAAATTTTTTAATTTACTGATAATGTTCTTTAACACGTACTACATATTCCCATCCTACAATATATAAAGATTTGAAGGATACCAAGCATATCAAATTAAACATATTATTTTAAATTTTAAACTTATAATGAAAATAAAATAATACGAACAAGTATAAAATATAAAAAAAAACCTATTTACCTACTAAGAAGCAGTAGCTAAACGTTTGCCTTGACTTGCACTTAGACAATCACTCTAGTATACACACTCATATAAAATATAACCTTTCTACACACATACGTTAATCTTCTTTCATAAGTATATGTATGTATATTTTCATGTATTTTTATACATATTATACCAAACTATACATTTAGAAAAGCACGCAAGAAAAAAATAAAAAACCAAAATGAGTTGATTTTGAAAGGGGAAAATAAGCAAAAAAAACTGTTACTATATCTGCCAAAAAGGCCAAACAATGTCGTTTATCACTTGTCGACGCTTAATCCACATTCACCCGCAACAATAAGTTCCAAATGGTAAAAATGTAAAAATGCTTTATGTCGGGAAGCAGGGACAGAATATTGTACAACATGAACAATAACGAAAATAAAAGAAGAAGGAAAAACAACGCTGTGCAGTAAGCCTGAAATTGTCAGTAAAATGTACTGGCAATGAGATGATAATTTTTCTCAAATGCAGACATTTAAAATAATCAAATGTTTTATTTTTTCGTAAGCATTTTTAAAGATAATAGATGCAATTAAAAAATTCTATTTATTTTACACCATATATAAATATTCATTCCCATAACATCCCATGAATGAACATGTGGACTTCTCCCAGTCGATGAGTGCACCCGATTCTATTTTTACACTCATTGAAAGGCAGCTACAGTTTAACGCCAGCTCCGAACGGCAAATGCATTAGAGAAGTTTTCAACAGTAATGATACTCATAACCAGTCGCTAGCTAATGTTATGAGATTATACCACTATTGAAGAAACTTTTTCTTTTTTAGATGGTCTGGCCTGGTATCGAACAGAAGATTTTCTGGTTGGTACGCAAGTGAATTACTTACCATACCACAGCGACATACAAAGACTACATTATATATTTTCGGAATTTAGAAAAATTATTATTACGCTTTAAACGCTTTTAAGATCAAAGTTTTACAAAGACCTAGTAACCAAATCAGATAAAACTGCCTTAGGTAAGGTTAAGTTAGATAGATTAAACGATCCGGTCACAATGGACCCGTACGGAGTCCCGTGTGATGGATATAATTAAATCCTTTATTTTTTAATAAAACTTTTATCCTATTATCGCTTATTATCAAAAAATTCTGTCACTACAACGAAGTTTCGAAGGAGCATCTTCTGCGAATGTTCTACACCCATCAAACTGTACACAAAAAAAAAATAGTAATCAAGTTCAAACTAATTTTAACACTGTATGTACAGAAAAAGTTCCTGAAGGGACTAGCAAAAACATCGCAAGAAGCAGCTGGACAGAATAACATGGGGAAAATATACTGGACGATAGACTTTCTCACAAATGGAAACCAAGCAGTTACTGATCGTAATGGCATATTGAAAACGAATAGCGAAGCACATATGAAAAGGTGAAAGGAATATTTCGGGGAAATTAGCAACATCACTGACACCGCTGAAGACATTGAAACATTCCAAACCAAAAATATAAAAAATACATTGAGCATAGCAGGTAGCCCTCCCAATTTGAATGAAATAAAAGAGGCAAAAGTAAAGTTGGAGAATATTAAAGCAGCAAGTAAAGTTGGGTTACTGATATGAACCTTACGAGCTGACATCACAACTGTGGCTGAATTACTATGGCCTAATATCAACATGGGAAAAACAGAGGCTGCCTTCAACTTGGGAAGAAGGCATCATTATGGAGGAGGAAGCGTGACAGATTTTAGCTATTATGTATATAAAAGTATGTATAATAATATAATAATTAAATGATTAAAAATCGAAAACCCATCTTAAACGGATACGAAAGTATACCCTGTCCGACAATATTGCTTTTGGATCTTGTAAGTCTATTCTTACTGCTTTTAATTACAGCAAAATTTAATATTTAAATCAACATTTTAAAATCAAAATTACTCTTTTAAATAAAGGCTTTTAAAGCTGCATAAATAAGTGGTTATAAAAAAGTAAAAAAATACACACAAAGTTGCATGAATGCACTTAAAAAGTTATTGTCCTTCATTTTGGCAGTTGGATAATAAGATAATGCAGTACGGCTTTAAGATATTTTGGATAATTATTTTCTTAATTTTTTCAATTTAACAAGCAGGTTTACTTTATAATAAACACTTTAAAACAAAAATAGGCTGCAACCAGCACAACGGTTTTGATAGGAGCCATTTTCTCTAAAATGAATCAATACAGTTATCTACACCTGTTTACAGAGATATTATGATATGTTTTTTAAGACGAATTTGGCTTTGTACATTAAGATGTTCTTTTTTAAACAAATATTCGTTTATAGTAATATATAAATAAAATTTTAGTAAAAAACAAATCAGTTTAAAGCCAATGTACTCTTAAACAAAATTCATTTTCCGCATATTTCTTCATGTCTGCAATTACTCGTACTGTCTATTTAGCACAATAAAAAAAAGGTTTTATTTATAATTTTTATAGCGTTAGAATGTTTTAATGGCCGTTAGAAATATACAATAACTAAATAAAATACACTATTTCTAGCAAATTATACAAACATAAGTTTTTTTCTTTTAAAAATTTATAAAAAAAAACATACAAATCGCATCTATGTTTCCTTCAATGGAATAATATTTTCCAGCAATTGTATATGAATGCAGTACTCATTCATATGTACTCGTACATATGTATGGTATGTCTAAAACACGGGTACTAATGTATATTAGATCTCAACAAACACGTTTAACGATACTACAAAGTATGAATAATATATTATGGAATACAAAAGAACACTTATTTGGATACATATGTATATTTTTTGTTTGTATGTTTATAGAAAACGAATCAATTTGATTAATAAATACACATAAGCTTGAAAATAAATTTATGTTCTATTTAAGTTTCCCCCTTGTCGCTACGGTTATAGTATTGTATTTATGTGGAACACCAATAAAAAAAAATATTTTTTATTAGCTTAGTTTTAATATGTTTAGGAGTATTAGCTAATATGACAACAGCTGTACTTGCGATAAATACAAGGCTTATGAGATCTCTAAAAAAAATCTATCCATCATCGTTACAATGCTTTTCACTAATCACCTCAAATTTATAAAAAGTGTAATTGCAATGTTTACATAGAAAGACGACGAGTTCTTTTTAACAATATATAAACAACAGAAGTAATGTGCCTTACATTATGGACTTAAGGACTTTGTAAGTTGATAGCTGCATGCCGTGATCAAATTAAAGCTGATATATGCGACATATTTATACAATTTTGAACATTATGTATATTGACGATATCCCACACATACATTGTTTTATTTAAATTTAAATAAACGATTCATAAGTGTGTTAAAAAATGCGTTTAATATTTTCTTTCTCTGGCACTCCTCTAGGTAGCATATTGACTTTCCACAAGGCATCCATTGCTTTTTTCAGTTTCATTAATCAAGTTGATTTTTCAAGCTAAGTAGATGATTAATCCACTGTAGCTCCTCTCCTCTATATGATTGTGTAGTTGTAAAGATTCTTGCTAAATGGTGCTCGTAATCCTTACTTAGCATTGTGGTTTTTTCTTAGTAGGTGGCATTTTGTTTCGTGATCATACATATGATGTTTGTCATTATCACCAGAAGTGAGCTGGAACGTCAGTGTGGCACTTTCCTTATTTTTTTTTTTTTTTTAGATGGAATTGTCAACAGTTAAATTTTTTTCATAATGTCCTCTGCTGGAGCTCGAATGTGGGCCGCTTCTGTTGATATGTGTGCGCTCTAACCACTACACCACACCACTCTGTGTCTAATATTTGTATTCTACACGTCTTTGAATTTCTTAATTACTAATACAGGGTGTACTTCTACGATTAAGGGCCCTTGCCTTAAAATTTCTAGATAAATATTGTCAACATTTACAATATCATTGTCTAATCTCCTACGGCTCTTTCACAAAGTATTCGTAATCTCTTCATTTGTAGTACAAATGAGCCACTATGATTTTAATTACAATATGCGATAGCCAATTTCGTCTATCATAAGCTGATACTAATTAGACCTAACCTTCAGTTTTTTTAAATTAATTTTGAAGTCTAAACTTGACCACCTAGTTGTTTTGATACCAACAAAATATTCATATAAGAACCCTAACTTTCTATACTTTTTAAAACACTTACAGCAACGTAATTCAATGGCATTTACCAGTATAAACTATATAAATGTTTTTTGTTTGTGAGTGTATACAAGACAGTTTACATTTCCGTTTACACGTACGTATACACAAGTGTATAAAAGGCCATACTTGTTTACCCATATGTTTATGGCGAGATAATCGTAATTCAATATTATTATTGCATTTTATCAATTGTATGTACAGTGTTGAAATAAATAATAGGGACACTTTTTTTCCAATAATATGTCATAAAGAAAACTGCGCAGACTAAGGGAAGATAGCGTGGAACAACTGTCGGTTTAGATAAACTTTCAATTCTTACCTCAAAGATTAATCCTTTCAAGTCATTAAATAGCCTGAAAAATGAACTTATTGCTTATTGCTTTATCTTTTCTGAGCAAAAGGAAAAACTACCTGCACCATAATAATTAGAACAACATCTTATGGTCTGACGAAACGAAGATTAATTTGTTTGGGTCAGATGCAAAATCGTATGTACGAACATATTTAGTTAAAATGCATACTTTATTTGAGTTTAACAAATTAAAATTAAAGAAACTGTTAAGCTGCGTCCCTGTTATTTGTTCCACCACTTTATTTGTGTATGTCATTTTATCATTGTATTTTGTATTAACGTTATGTCACGTTTTTTGTTTTGAAAACACCGGATATAAACACAACTACGTATGTGTAAACGTAACAATATGTCCTTATAAGGTACTAGCACCCAGAAACTACAGAGACCCATTGTGGAATCACTGTAAATTCGTACACAAATAAATAAGTATTTTATAAATTTTATTTTGATATTTGTGTGATTATCAGTACAATAGATGTTTAGATTTAACAAATAAATTAAATTTAAATGTATCGTGTGCTGAGATATAGTTTCTCTATTATAATTTTAAATTATATTATTTTTATATATGTACATAAAAATACATGTTTTATTAATTCTGTCTCGAATTTTTCATTTTTTTTTAATAATGAACTGTTAAAAATAAATAATGGCTGCACAATTGTGTTTACGAATAACAGATAAACAAAAAAAATACTTTACAATTTTACGGTTTACATACATCAAATTTATCCGTCACTTTGATAATTAAAAATTTCTAAAATTTGTATAAAATTCAAAGAGTTTTAAATGAGGACGGATTTCATTACAACTTCTATTGATATTTAATTTTTCTTGTTCAATATATTTAATTATTTTAGCATTTTTTTAATAATAATATTTTCGCATTCAGTTTTTTAAATATGAAATTAATTGAATTTAGTAAATATTCGACAGATAAAGTCAAATTAGTAGGACTGCAACAAGTCTCAACTCACCATGTGTGACAAAGTACAGTACATTAATATTATTAATGGATGGCATAAGTTTTAGATCTAACCATAGACCGATAATAACCTAACTTGATTTAATAGCGATAAGGTGCTTAAATTTTATCAATAGATTGAATTAAATGTTTTTAAATTTATTTTTTTGTTGTGAAGTACAATTGTTCCGGTAAGAAATGAAATATTATTTTATTCATATGGCTGCCGCGGCTGGCTTCATAGTACCCCATTCAATTGAACCAATTTTCGAGAACCTTTTCGAGTGTATGTGGTCGTATCTCGGCAATGGCATCACGAATGTTGGCCTTCAAATGCTCAATTGTCTCCGGTTTGTCGGCATAACACTTGTCTTTAACGGCGTCTCACAGAAAATAGTTTTGGCTAATTAAAGGATCATCAAACGTTTGATGGAATTAATCAATTGTGGCATGAGATGTGTGGCAAGTTGCACCATCCTGTTGACACCAAACATTGTTCACATCAATACCATGAAGACCGGGTACAAAAAACGGTTATCATGGTGCTATAAGTGTCTCCATTGATCGTAATATTTGCGCTATCCTCATATTCAAAGAAATATGGGTCACTCGTAATGGGTGCACTGCCATCAGTAAGACAGCGTTTGGGTTTTCTGAGCGCCGAATACGGCCATTTTGTTTATTAACGTACCCATTAAGATGAAAATGAGCTTCATCCCAAAAGATGATTTCTGAAATTTCTGCGTTTTTTTTTAATTTTTTTTTTTTGCAATTTTCGATCAATTGTTTTTGTTTTGGAAATAAATTTCCAATAAATCCCATTTCGTTTCGTTCAATATACATATATAATAATATACTGAATTTTGTGACAGAATAGAATGACATAAGTATTGCCAGAATCGCAATAACCGCTGGTTCAAATTTAAAACGATAGATGGCCCACCCGATATGTATATGGAATCACTAAAGACCAATATATAAAATAAGTAAAAGTTTTTATATGAATTCATGCTCTTTATATACTTGAACACCAGTAAAGTAAGCCTATTTAAAAAAAATGGTATTCTGCTTAAAAACTTAGGTTTACTTGCATAAAATTTAATGTAAAATGTTAATGAATGCTTTTTTCCCCCATAATAAGCTTATTTTGCATGAAAGATTAGGAAGCAATATGGCTATTTATTATACTACGAGTGTAAATAAGTTTTAGCATTAATAAGTTAAATTAGTTAATAGAGATTATAAGGCCTCCAGTAGTGAAAAGTAAAGAACAATTTTTTTTTTTTTTTTTTTTGTATTAAAGTACGAAATGCGAAAATGTTTCGTTTCGTGTGTATGTATTACATAAAATCAAACAATAACCAGATTTTGAAAAATTTTGTACATATTGACATAATTGTTCACAATGTGGTATAGTTTTTAATAATCTCTTAATGCAACGAATATTTGCATAAGATTAAGTAATTAGAAACCTCATTGAGAAGTGGTATGCCTTTGAACAAAACTAAGATGCCGCATCTTCCATGACAAGTATATCGAGCCATAAAAGCAAAAAAGACATAAACGCCATGTATATCGATTTTCGTTTTTTAATCAAAATCAATAGTATTTGACTATTCGCATAATCACTCAAAATTTCATAGCTGTAAATTGTACGCAAAACCAAAAAAGACCTAAGTACTACACTAAAACCAAAAATATTTAAAGAAAACCTTCTCCAGTAAAATTAATTTTTTGTCGCTTACGTCTTTTTGACAGTTATAGCTCCATATCAACAGATTAAATTTCTCGCGCAGTGCATTAGCTGGTGTCAAAGCGCTAGCAGAAACAGATCTTAGGTATTCTTCATTCTTGCATTTTTAAAATATCGTATAGAGTCGTCTTGACTTTTTAGTCGACCTTAGCGAAAAAGAATCCAAAGAAAATGACTTATATGACTGAATTGTCCAGTCTTACGAGTTGTTAAAGGCTAACAATGAATATATTATTAATATAAATTAATTTATGGTTTTTATTTGTATTTATTAATTTTATTTGTATTGTAAGATATGACGTATATTTAAAAATATTACTCAAAAATCAAAATAACAGCTGCCGTAAAGTCCTCAAAATCACGAACAATATTCAATTGGAATTTTTTTCTTTTTTATTCTTAAACCCAGTTAATAGCTTTCAAGCATGTACTTTGTATTTCTTTTTAAACCATTTATATCTGTGCTAACCAAATGTATGATGCGATCCTAATCCTAAATAGAATTATTAAATTTTGTCAACAACTTTTATTGCCTATAAATTTATGGCATTATTTATTAACTAAATCGCTTAAAGACCAACATAAACGCAATGTACCCATTATCAAATTATTTTCAGAACATGAACATAAATATGAAGTTTATCCTTTGCTCATCATATATCTTTACATATAAATAGAAGGTAACACATACATACATAGTAAAATAATACTGTACAAATTATGATAAATATAATAACCAAATACGGGGCATTGGTGCGTATGAGTGATTTTAACACAAATACTATTTAATAAATGAAGGGAAGAAAACATCAAACAAATTTTACGATTTTAGTTTGAATGTTTTAAAAGAAAAGGGAGAGGGTTGTAAAGTTGAAGTTGAAATAATATTAAAAAATAAGGGAATAATATTTGTAACATGCAAATAAAGTTATTAAAATATTGATTTTTTTCAGTCAAATAAGAGAAAACAAATATATATAATATATCGTTGAATTATTATTAAAACTTACCGAAAATAAACACCAGGTGTACGTTGATCAATATCGGTGGCATAAATGCGACCAACACGACATTTAGAAAAGAAAATACCAATAAAAGATGGATCATTCTTTTTCGGCCAATCTTTAACGGGAAAGACCAAAGGATAAGTAAAGTACTCAGGAGGATCAGAGAATTCTAAGTATCCATTGAGGGAGACCTGAAGAAAATCACTTTAATGTACAAAATTATTCAATATGTAATTTAAATATATTACTTACTCTGGTATAATTAAAACGAAAACCAAAGAAAGGCAATTGGAAATTTAAATTCTTATGAACTTGTGTTGTCGAAGCATGTATATCGAACTGATAATCACCACGCCCACCATACATATCCTTATCGAAATACCAGTACATGAAATATGAACGAATTTCGGCTAAACGTTGTGGTGTTATAACATAACCATTTGTTAATGAATGAGAAGGCATTGTAGGCGGTGCAACATTATTGTTTGGATCTGGAAAAAGAAATAAATATTAAATATTAATAACTACTCATTTAAATGCTTATGTCCATGTAAATAATAAATAAAAAACTTATTTTTATTTTACGCTGGTCTACATAAAACAAAAATTTCTGGTCTTTAAATAAAACTATATGGAATATAATGATTTTGATGTGCTAAATTCAAATTCGTTTTCAGTTTTTTCCACGGGCTCAATTTTTTTTTATGGGCGTGGCAATTTTTTTTTTGTCATCTACGAGAAATAATGCAATTTTCGAACTTTTCGTTCAAAAGATCGATTGTTTCTCTTGCTGTGTCACAAGTGGCACCATCCTGTTGACACCACATATTCTCTACGTCTAAGCTTCGAATCATCTCGCTGTGGCGATTTTCATTGATCGTGATCGCATTTCCATTTTTGTTTTAAAAAAATAGGGTCCGACGATTCCTCCGGACCACAAACCACACCGAATCGTAACTTTTTGTTGATGTAATGGTTGCTCTAAGATAACTCTTCGATTCTCTTCACCCCTAACGCGGCAGTTCTGCTTGTTGGGTTTCGTCGGTGAAGAACTTGCCTAATTACATACTGAAAACTTTTGCCATTTTCAAAAAATGTTTTAATAATAAAAACACGTTATTCCTTTATATAACGTTCCATATTAACTAACCAGAATGTATTCAGAATCTAAAAATAAAATTTTAGAAATAAAATTACAAGTAGAAAAAAAATATAAGCAAAATTAAAATGATACCCCAATTTTGAACACCCTTTATATGGTAAATACTTCATCTATTGGATATAAATTTTGTTTTAATTAATGATCTTGTAGTACTACATTCTTTAAATAAATAAATTCGCTCTATTATTCAACTCTCAATTATGAGCCAAATTACAATAGACAAAAATTTTGAGGGCAAATCACCAAAAATGTAAGTAAAACGGTTTCAGTTACCATGTGAATTAGTAAAAAAAACAATGTGATCTCTAATTTTTAGCTGTTTCACCAGCTAACTAAACTAATTATAAATGACATTAACAAAGGAAAGTAAACAACAAAACAATGTCGGCTCGCTTCCCTGATTCCACTTGCTTTCCAATTTGATTTCTTTTACTTGCTTTACTTACTGAAAAACTCTATATACGAGTATACATATATACATATATCAGAAATTTCTTTAAAAGTTTATTTATTTATTTTCACGCATAAACGACTGAACCGATTTTCTTGAAATTAGGAGCACAGAATAACATAGCCAACGAAAGTGTTATAGGGTATGCTTTTTTCAAAATTGGATCTAGGAGAGGTAAAACTTGGTCATTATTATATATACAGTGGTCGCCATATAATTGATACATAGTACCATTATGTTTTTGCTTATATCTCCAAAGCCGTTGACTCGATTGTTCTCATTTTTTATAAGCTGTTTTTCTAAAGCTACTTAATACTGTACACAGAAAAAAAATTGGAGCAATCGAACAAAAGTTTTTGGATATATAAGCAAAAACATAATGCTATTATGTTCTAATTATATGACCAGCGCTGTATTTCTTTGAAATAATGCTGTTTATTTTAATTTACCAGAAACGAGAAGAACAAACCAACCCGTAATTTGCACAATTTTATAATAAATAACACAACTGATTCGAATACATCAAAACAAATTCGAAAAACACCTGTGAATAGGGCAGTTCGTGTAAGTAATTCAAAAAGAGAAATGACACGTAATTGTTTTTTTAATGCTAAACTTTTTGTTTGCCAAGATTCATCATCCACTCAAATATGTTATATAAAAGTCAAATTCTGCACTTTTACAGGCTAATAAGAATGAAAAAGAGAATTTTTGGTTCATAATACATTCCTACGAAACAAGTAGTCTTTCCAATATATTTTGAGAACTATAAGGGCACTGCTATACGTTCAATATTTTTCATATGAACCAGATCACAAGATAATGACTAACTCTGCTATGTGTATCCCGATCTATCAATATTCCATGTTAAAAGTTCAATAAATTTAGTGCGACTGAAAATTGAAAGTATAGCAATGCCCTAAAAGATAGAGACTTTAAACTTTCCCCATGGTATTCCATTCATAAGGTGCAAATTAAGTTAAAATTCACCCCCCGGTAAAAGATATATAAATATTTTAACTGAAGACTTCAAACGTTGTCTTATCATATTCTTTATAAAGACAAACGGAAAGAATAATGACAAAAGGAAGAGGGGCAGACATCAGTTACTCACGTACCAAGAGGCCTTTGTAATTAATTTTAAAGTTTTAGAGTGACATATCTGTAGAATATCAATGTTTAAGTTACTTGTTGCTCCCCAGAATTGCAGACCATATGTACAAGTCGGTTTTAGAATTGTCTTATAAAGAATCATTTTGTCACATTTTTTGATTTTTATTATTTAAATATTTTCTTTTAGATAGAATGTGCTCCACAAAACAAATATAATTACAATGTTTATACGTCAGTCATATTAATTTTTATACAAAGATTCACGGACAACGTGGAGTGGGTAAAGTTTGTTATATTTATATTCTCAAAGTTTTATAGGCAGCGCAGGTGTCTCTAAACTCACCTAGTGAAAATTTTAATTCAGCAGCAAATGGGAATGTATGTGGGTTTGCGGCTTAGTATATTGGTTTAGTTAGGAAAATCGTGAACGTTTTAGTGCGAATGATTACGTCTTTGAATAATGCTTCAAAAAAAATTGTTGTACATCAGTGATTTATGGGACAAAAATCAATAAAAAGATAACTAATACAAGTACACAATCATACCATTAAGATAATTTTAGAATTTAATTCAAAAAAAGACTTTCTTATGATTCAATTTTTTCTTATTTGTTTAAAACCTAAATTATTTTTATGAAACGTAGCTTTCAAAATTCACCAAAATAAACGCAATCTTGGTCTATAAAAAATCACATTCAATTCTTTAAAAATGTATTGCAAAAATTCCTAATCAAACTGCCTAAATTCAAATTTCAGTAATCAAGTCGTGGTGTTTAGGGCTTGGATTTAATCGCAGTATTTTATAATCGCGATCACGATTAAAAAAAGTCCGTTAATCGCGGTTATCGATTAATCGCAGTTTATTTAAAACAAAACTAAAATTTATAATTCTTTAATTTACAAAACAGAAGTAATATTCGTTTCATAAAATTCTTGACGCAACATATCAAAATCTTTTATTGGAAGAGGCTCAGCAAGAACTCTATCGATTTCTGTCTGTAACTCATTTCCAATATGGTCAATGTTATCCTATTCACATGCTATTACCTTGTCATAAGAAACATTATCATCCTTTCAATTTTCAAATCCATATATGCATTTAATTATATGTCTAGAATAATGGATCAAATCTTTTTTCAATGATATTGTCAGGTTTAAATTATATGTTGCAAAGTTTATAAGGTTTTTGTCTTGTCTCTTATTCATTCTATTCTTAATAGCTATAAACAATATACGCTAAATCAATACATATTTTCCAAAAATTTATATGAAGGGCTTTCTTCCAATGATGTATGTTAGAAATGAATTTTATACTTGATAATGAAAACCGGTGTGTAGTCGGTGTTAATGGTGCGGTGTGTAGGAAACGCATAAAACAATCGCATAAAAAAATTACACAAAACTTCACAAGACGCCATATAAAATAATTTCGCAACATAAATAAAAATTATTTTTTTGTATGCGATTAGTACGGACCGCATAAAAAAGTTTCGCATCGAATATAACTCAAAAACTTGTTTAATTCATTTAATTTAGTACACACGTGACTATTTTTACACATTTGATTTACATATCTACTTATTTGACATATACAAATCAATTTAGTCATTATTCTTCATAATCGGTTTTATCACTAAAAGATACCACCTCACTTGCCATTTTTGGAGGTACCATGTAGTCGGTAATCAGTTTTTACGACATTTCTTGTTTAACCATACGCTTGTTTATATCTCGATAGCCAGATATACAGGATTAAAATTCCTTCGGAATTTTAAAGCTTTTCCAAAATTGTTATCGATGGCCAGGAAATGACTTTCTAATTTATTGCAAAATTCGAGTCCGGCATATATGTTATCCGCTGTCATAGGGTTCTTCTGTTTTATCGGAAATATCTGTCATATAATTTATAATATCATGGTTCCTTGATATTTTACCCCAAATCATTTCGATAAAATGAAAAACATATCAATTATCCATATATAATGTTTTTGTCAACAACATATATTCCAATATTATATAACAAACTAAAAATAACCAAAAAGTATATAGAGATATTTGTTATATAGAATTTTGAATTATTTCGAATAAATCACATTAGAACCCGATTATCGTTCATAACACATAGATGTTGTGTTATGTTATTATCTACAACAAATACAAATAAATGTTGAAAATGATAGTCAGAATATATTGCTTTTCAGAGAGTGTCATAATACATAATAGCAATTTCAAATATACAACATTAAAATAATAAGTCTTGTGAACAATAATCGGATCCTTAATTATTTGAACATACTTTGTGTAGGTATTTTTAAAGAAACAGGGTTGGTGAAATCTTTTAAACTTAATCGCACGATTAACGGTACGATTACGATTACGATTATAATAGGTTTGCAATCTCTAGTGGTGTTAAATATGCTTTAATTGTAAAATTTTATGTTTCTTTATTTATTTACTTAAATCGATAAGAAATATATTTAAAAAGATGATAACTATAATAATTTCTTATTTAAACTTATAAAGTTTAATCCTTAATCTTAAGATTTACATTTCATAACGATTGCAAAAAGTCTTAGACACTTATAGATATCTATAAAAACTTTAATACTAGTTTCTATCTATTAAAATCAAAATACTATAGTATAAAAGGAAAGGAACATAACATAATAATGAGTATAGTATTCTTATGATTTGAAAAAGAATCGCATAAGCAAGTTGGCTTAGCAACTTTAAGCTGTTGTAGTAATTAAATAAAAAAAAAATAAATTTTTTAAAATAACACTCCCTGTAGACATCTGTATGGTGGCACATTTTTTTTCCTTTTGTTTAATTTTCCATCATTATGCGTCGTTCATATTCGGCTACACGTAATTTAACTGGCATTACCAGGCTTAAATCTTCCATAGCAGTGTGCATTTGCGGTTTTGTGCCATTAGAACTGGCAGTTGAATTTTGACGTGGCGTAATGATGGGTCGTCGTGATTTTTCAATCGAAGCTCGATGACGCAATGAACATTTACGTTGAATAGGTGATGCGACTGATTGGCATGACGACAGTGATGACGTTGATGATGCGAAATAGGAACAGGATAGTGTTGGGCTGTTGCCATTATTTTGTATTAAAAGCGTAGTTGTGTTACCCTGTGTTGTAACTGTAATATTGTCCTGAGATTTAGTAAAATAAGTGTTGGTTACGGTGTCCTGTTTAAAATTCATTTCCAGTTGTGTTGACCATCTTTTAAATTTCATTTCATTTGGGGTGTTTTGCGTAGTAGTGGTAGTGGTAGAAGAATACGACTGTTGTATGGTGGCCTGTTGTTTAGTTTTAGTATTTTTTAAAAGTCTTATGAACGAAGTAGAATTGGAGCAATTGTTATTGAGTTGGTTAAAAAAAGAAATACGTTCCTTAACCGTTTGAGAGAGATGTGGAAAAGGCTGTTCTCTATTTACAGGAGTAGTCATATTCAATTTCTCATAAGTCTCGGCATTATTTAAAGAATTTTCTATATTTAGAGGTGTTTGACAATTTATAGCATTTTTTTCTTTTACACGAATTGTTGGTGATGTGTGTTCTGAGCCAAAATATTTGATAGTTGATGGTGCTACTTCTACTTCTGTTCTTTTGAATTCTACCGAGTTACGTTTTGACATTTCCAACGCTTTTTCTCTTATTAAACATGACCAACTTTTGCGCTCTGCATGTGGTTTTACTTTCGTTGCCTGTTCATCCTTAGCAAAAAAAAGAGATTCTAAAGAGTTTTCCAGCTCTTCTTCTTCTTCGGAACCAGCTGAATTGCGCTTTGACATTTCCAATGCCCTTTCTCTTATTTCACATGACCAACTTTTGCGCTCTGTAGGATATTGTGGTTTTACTTTCTTCACCTGTTTATCCTTAGCTAAGCAAAGTGTTGCCAAAGAGTTTTCCAGTTCTTCCTTTTCGGAACCAGCTGAACTACGCTTTGACATTTCCAATGCTATTTCTCTTAATTCGCTAGAACAACGTTTTTGAGTGGCATGTAATTTTGGTCGTAATTGCAGTTCAGTTGATTTAGGTTCATTTTTTGTTAAACCACTTATATAAATTGTTTTTGGGGTTTTATTAGGTACAGCTAAATAGTTAACAGCAGTAGCTGGTTTTAATACACATGCGTCTGTGATTACTTGGTTTTCTTTTCCAATAGTTCTTGGCGTTGATGCCATCCAGGCCATTTGGGGAGTTCCGTCAATACTGCTGTTGTGCATTGCAAAAGTTCTTGGCGGTTTTGGTGGTGGCGTTGACAGGTCAATGTCATCAACAACCATGCTGTCGTCATTGTATATAGAGTCTCTTTGCGTTGGTATATTATATGAATAAAATTGAAAGTTGTAAGCAGTTAAACTCATTTTTGTTCCACTTTTTTTATTTAAAATTTCTCACTTTATCACTTTAACACAATTGATTTAATGTTGACGCTGTCAAAGTTAATATACATTTAATGAATGGTTATAGAAAACACAGGCTATTTATACAAAATTCTTGTTACCATTCCGCTACAAGGCAAATACATTTAGCAATTAATCCCTTCTTTACCTGCTGATAAAATTTGTTATTTGACCCTTCAGCAGGTAACGAAATACTTAATCTATTTTTCTTTTCACTTGAAAATATTTACTTTTCAATAAGTGTATTTTCACTTAACTCAAACTGAGTAAACTCATAAATTAAGGATCACTATACTTAACTTTAGCTTGTTAATGCGTTTAAGGATTTCTTGGAATTCTAAAATTCTAATTCTGTTTCTGATTTTTTCTACATCTAATACGTTGATGATATATAAAATTTTCCTGCAGTGGAGCCTTTGCAAAGATGAATTCCTTTTACTGAATACAAATTTTTAAATCATTGTTCAAACAAGTCGGTTTTTCGCATTAATTATTGTTTGTTTCTTTTTTAATATTGTGGCAGTCAACGTGTTAAAATGGCAATTTGGCATAACACTTACTAATATTTCATTTAAAAGAAAAGAGGAAGAATTAATGTAAGTCCTTAAGTCATTTCCGGTAATTATTAATCATAATCTATAATTTATTTTAATTTAAATTTTCAAAATATATATAAAATTTCCCGAAAGGGGGATAATAATAAAATATTTAATACTAAAACTTTTCAATATACATCATATGTATAAAATCCGCCTCATTTGGACTTACTTTTGCTAACTACTTAAAATTTTTGGAGAAAAATTGCCATAGCTGTAAAAGCAACAATTAGTATTTTTATATATATATAAGTATGTACAACACAAACGACACGGATTCGAGGGGCAGCAGAAGACATGACGAAAAAAAATTTTATTGTAGTTTTGGATGTTTAATTAAGAGGCTTAAATTTTCCTCCAGACAACTCCAACGAAGAAAAATAAAGAAAAAGCCCCCCTGACCTTCCCGCATACCTCTGGCGATTATGACAAACATAAAACGAATGATCAGGAATACTCGCCAACTATTGGGAAAAAAATTACAATATCAAAGTAATGATTATATGGAGGAATCTATAGTGGATTAATCATCTATTTAGCATGAAAGATCAAATTGATTAAAGAAACTGAAAAAATCAATGGATGCTTTGTGGAAAGCCAGTATGCTCCCTAAAAAGTGACAGAAAAAAAAACAAATGTATGTTCATTGCAAAAAAATTTCGTCCCTATATGGTATGATTTTGCTCATAGGCCTACCTAAGAATTAGGTGGTTTTTACTTTTGAGTAAAATTTTGTATGTCAGCTAAGGTCAAATAACAGTTGAGCCAAACTTCTTGCAAATAAGTCTTTCTTATGACGGTACAAGTTTTTCTTTGAATCACAATAAAACAATGCGCTACATTTAATTGAATTTAACATTCAATTGGTTTACTTGAAGACAAACGGTCAGACATGTATCATATATAAAAATTGAGTTTAAGAAGGTAAGAAAAATATAAGGTTAGTCCAAGGCAGTGTTGCCAGAAGTAGGGGAAAATTCCTACATGTAGGTTTCCTTTGCTACTAAAATAGAAGTGCAGGGAAAATCAGATTTTTCATATTTGTCAGAATGTAGGAATTTTATTTAAATTTTGCATTATTTATGAATTAAATGCAAACAAATTAAATTTTAATATTTTAATATATATTTTTCAAAACAGTAAAAAGTTATGATTTAAAGGAAATCGCTTGAAGATACATAAAAAACAAGATTTTCGAACTCATTCGTCCCCATTGAACTATGATACATACTATGACTTATCATCACATCATGATATTTCAGCAGCCATTCTTTACAGCCTTGTTTAAATTTTTGTTATTTAGGGCGTTAATTACAGCAATGATTTTTTGGGACATAGAAAATCACCGTGATGAATTAAAAATGAATTTATTTGATGGTCGTCTTTTTGTAATGAATCAAAAATTAATTTATTTGATGGTCGTTCTTTTGTGAGAAGAGAAGAAAGCCAAACTTTAAATACTAAAAATTTGAACAAAACATGAACGCTGACAATGAATAAGATGGGATATTTAAACATACTAAAGTATAGTTTTGCAAAATGGCTCTTAATGTTAAATTTAAGAGAGATTGTTACTTGTTTCAAGACAATAACCCAAAACATTCTTCCCTAATGGTAAAAAATTGATCTCTATATAATGTAAAAAGTGTTGTCACATTCTCTACAGAGCTCTGCCGTTAATTCTATATATAATTTGTGTCCAAATTAAGCCAGTGCCAAGTTAGGAGAAAAATGAACTCAAGACTGTGCTCTTTGATATATGGGCAAATATACCACTCAGTATCACCATCAACCTAGTTAATTCTATGAGAAGAAAATTTAAAGCGTTATGAACTAGAAAGGTGACCAAATTAAGTACTAAATTTTTATCTAGGACTTATTTGAAAGAAAAACTTTGAGAGAAAAAGTAAGTGTACAACTATTTTTTGCTATGGATCTGTAGTAATTTTAAGTTTGGCTTATTTTTAATATTAAAATAAATTTGTTAAATTACATTAAAAAAAAACTTTATAGGAAGCAGACAAATTTACCTTCAAATTGCTTTTAGCTTAATATCTTAACCGGATACAAAGACATCTGGATATGAAAACCGCTCTTACTGTACAAATTGTTTTTTGACCACTGTTTGTGAATAAAGAAATTTTGTTTTATAACTATTGATTTTTTCGCACATTGTGCGTAGGGATTTTTGTAGGGGAAATCTTTTTAACGTGTGAGGAAAAACCGGTTGTTTTTAGTCTGGGTAGGTATTTTTCACAAAATCTACTGGCAAAACTGATACAGGACTAATTAAAAGCAAATATTTATTTGCTAAGTAATACTTTTTGTGGGAACATAGAATTTCTACAATTTCTTTCCATTTAGTGTTAGAGGTACTATTTCTGTCGTATATTTAGGTTCCTACACCATGTATTTTTAGATCGTCCTCTTCTTTTGTTAATATAATTCGTACTTTTATTGCTTTTTCACCATATCTTCTCCATAGGTCATCATTTGTTACTGTATATGGCCAAAAAAATTAGTATTCTCAAATAGACTGAATACAAGTGCACCTGGATTTGGGGTGATCTTAACTTAGTTGAACGTATGTATTATTGGCTTTGACCACTTTTTACAAAACATCTTTAAAAGATATAAGACAGATGTTATCTGCACTTTCTGCCATAACATTATCTGTCTCAATTTTAGTTTTAATTTGACTTTATAAAGATTCTTTATCCCGGTTTTTAATATTTAAATTTATTGTAAATCATTTTTTTTCAAATTCAATTATTATTTGATCTCACTAAAATTAAATATGTAAGAAATTATTAACATATCATGGCAGCTAGGTAAAATTGTAAACTGCTTTTTACAAAATCTTACGCCGTTGGGTTAGATACAAATTTTCTAGGTTAGACTTTACTTAATTTCTTAGTTGGATGAGTTTTACTAAAATAAGGAGAATACAATTACAAATTACATTATAAATATTACCAACAAGGTAACTGAGATCATAGTGTTCGTCGTCGTGACTAGATGTGCTGGTGGGAATCGAACCCATGACCCATGAACTAGCAAACGAGCACACTACGTACTAGCTATTGAAACACATATAAATTTTATTTATAATAAAACTATATTCTTTTTGTTTTTGATACGATTTTTTTTTTTTTTTTGCCGACAACGGTTAATTATTAATAGTTTTTCTCCAGAATTAAAAGTATACCTCCACCATTTATAGAAATTAAAAAAATCGCTCTCATAAAATATTTTTTTTTTATAAAATAAAAGATACACAAAATAATTTGTATGATTAAAAAAAATCTTTGAAAACTAAAATGATTTTATATAAACAAATAAAATTTTCCATTAATAACCTCATTAACAAGGGAAAGTTCCAGGAATCTTGCCTTTATTTTCGGCAATTCCATAAAATGTAATTACAGCAAACAACAACTTAAATGTTTTGTAAATAATATGTCATAATTTCAACTCGAATGTTTTTTTTTTTTTTTGTCTTTCAATACCAACTGTTATTTGTCGCAACTGTTGTTATTGGTTTCTTCAGTTTTATTTCACATTAATCTTGTGGACTTTTTGTGAAATTGCAGCTGCTTTCGCTTGATATATAAATTTGTATATAAATTTGTATATAAATTTATTGCTCTCTTTGGCTCTACTTATACCTAAAACGCTGAACGTTCGCTAATCTTTTTATGAATCAAAAACAAATGAGTAAAGGTAGCTGGCTAATGAAACGATATAAAATAAAATAAGGAGAGGTTTATTTTCGCATTCGCTAATCCTTTTTTTAACACATTTGTCATGCAACAAATCTCAAGTATATGCACGTAATTGCGTTTGGATGTATGTATGTATATGTATATTTGTAACATTAAAATCCACTCTATTCGTATGTGTGTGTACGTATTAGGCTGTAGTAAGCGAGAAAAAGGATTTTTATTTATTATACCCCTATGATCAGGTACAGAAATTAAAAGCAATATTATTTCGGTTTTTTTCAAATAATCGTCCTCGAGTTCATTTTTTTTTCTATGGCTTCATATTATTACACGATATTTTAATTATTATTTAATATTCATTCTTTTATTGTATTGAGAACAGAGTGGTATTCTAAGTAAATTGTTTCTGTAATGCATTCAAATTATTTCTTCGAACGTAATAAATCGTATGTAAGTTGTCTTAAGTTCTGTGTGTTCGGAATTTTATTGTTTTTGTTTTATATAGATTAGTTTTATGAAAAAGATGTAGTTCTGACAAAATTGGGCTTTATTATGTATTTTAATACCACTTGCCACTACGCAAATTAAAGAATTTTTAAAAAGGATAACCATTAAAAAAAACTGTCATATTTTGGGTGCGCCAATAGAATAAATAGATATTTAGTATAGATAAATTTTCATTAACATTTACCATTGTATCTAAACACATAAATTCCGATTCATAATTAGATTTGCCTTAAAATCTAGAATAATATTAGAAGAGATTGGTAGGTATTAAGACTATGTTAGTTTATCAGCTGTCCGCGGTTTATCAGCTATCCATCGATCAATGTCCTAACATCTCTTGGCTATTTTTTGACAGCCAATTTTATTAAGGCGTTATCTTTGTCCAAGTCTTCCGTTGTTAGACTGTTGTAAACTGAAATCTTCTCCGAATAAACAAGCTTCATCATTGCAGCTTCCATAACAATCTTTATATGAAATTTTTAGCTTTTGTACGTGTCCACCAAGAGCCCAATATCCGGTAATAACTCCTATAAGTCTCCTTATATGTGGCCGATCAGTTTCAAAACCCTTCCTCTTTTTTGACCATCTATGTATTAAGATTAAATACAACGACATGTAGATGTCAATAACCTTTTAGGATTATGCTAATGTAGTAACACCAAACTAGGGCAAAATAAGTAAGTGACAAGGTGGCGTGGTGTAGTGGTTAAAGTGTTTGCAGACAAAAGCTATAGCCTAGGTTCGAATCACGGCGATGATAAGAAAAATTTTTTCATCATCCCTTCAGAAATTCCATCCAAGAAGCTACTCAAAAGGCGTTGATTCTAGGCAACGAAAGATGGCAGCACCATCAATTATTATAGACGTACTACAATAGATCTGAAACTGAAACAAGCAAAAAATGCTTTGTGGAAGCCCTATGCTTCCAAGAGCAGTTACGAAAAAAAGTGGCAAGCATTGTTAGATAACATTACTTATTATTAGTTCATAATGAGGTTAAGATATGATAAATAACGGTAAATTATTTTGGTATCACATCTGGATATGAAGATATATGACTTATGAACCTACTTTTAATTGTTAAAATCAGTGGACCGAAAGTTATACAAATCTGAATGGATGGTATAAGGAATTAAATAAAAATGCCATTTATTGTGGTAATGATATGGACGGAACCAACGAACTCTGGATGATTATCCTTGTTGAATACATTTAAAGGGCTTTTTTGAAAAATCAAAACAAAGTATTAAGTATTCTGAAGTGTCATTAGTAGTAAAACCCAAGACACATTCCTTCGAACATGGAGATCCCAATTGAAAGTCTTTTTCAAGGTATATGGGAGTCTGTTATTAGAGAAATTCCTGAATACCAGTGTAAGAAAAAAGCCAATCATTCCAATAAAACCCATACCGTTCAATTAAAACTGTAAAAGATTTATAAATTAATAAATTCGGAAATTGTTTATTTATGTTTATTAATGTGATTTACGGGACCTCAGATAAATTAAAAGTTGGAAATTTATTAGTTAGTGTAAATTACACAAAAATTACCACCACAATTTTTTACCATACTGAGAAAAAATACAAATTTTAAATGGCAGTGAGCTTAAGTCTTAATTATTTCAGCTTTCTCTACCACTAATAAAAGATCATCCTCTATAATTGACATTTTTACAAAAAAATCAAGACAAATCTTATTTTCCGAAAAAGGTAGCAAAATGAGTCAATTTTATTTAAAAAAATGAAAATATTCAAAAATTTAACAAATATATATATATATTTTTTTTCCGTCACTCCTCTAGGGAGTATATTGGCTTTCCACAAAGAAATATTTAACCTTTTTCAGAATTTATAGAATTTGTATATACATATGTTTTGTTATATATACGTATGTATATAATATGTACGAGTACTTCTTAATTTCATAAAATAAAGCAAAAGTATTTTCCATACATAAAAGCTATATAAAGTTATTTCGAAAAATGTTTCAAATTTATTTATTTGTTAAAAGGAATTCAGTATACCAGTTATGATTCAAACTATTAGTCATATCCGAGGTTTATTTATTTAAAATTGAATAAAACATTTTTTATTAACTTACTAGTAAAAGCATAGACAAAGACAATGAAGAACGTTTTCATTCATTACTCGTTCTTAATAAGTTTTAATCATTTCATACTTCTAGATACATACATACATACCATATATACATCGATAAGATAATATATAGAGATAAGAAATATAGACATAAAAAGTTGTTGTCTAATACTATTACTAATAATTAAATAAACAAGAAATAAATTAACAACAATAAAATACTTTGGCCACAAATAGTAATATGAGCAAAAATCATATAATCTTTTCCCCCTCTTTATATTCATTTAATCAATTTAAAAGAAAATTACTTTAACACCTACCAAATAATATGTGTGTTATATTCAACATGACCATATATATAACTTTTGGCGGAATTTTTACAATTTTTAAGATCAATTCCGCTTAAAAAATTCAGTATATTATTTTTCTAAATAATAAGTTCTAAAAAAACAAGGTTTGTTCCTTCCCGATTTTTGCAATCTTCTCCTCAAAGTCTCGATCTTCCATTACTTCATGGTTTTTGTAAAAATCTTCTGGTGGCGTTAGTCATATGTACAAAAACACTGAATTCTGATATCAACAGGTTCAGCCAAAACTAAAAGGTAACTGATAAGATATCGCAATAAAATAATTACTAACCCAACATTTTGTTGGTATAAGTATGTACATATGTAGATTCGCTTCAATATCAAGAATTTCAAAACATTTTCCAACATAACAATTTTGTATTTAATTTGTTTGTTTGTTTCTTTTTCCGTACCTTTGTGTAACAATTTTAAACGATTTGGGTCAAAATTATGTTCACAAATATTGTACAATAATTTCAAGGTAAAATAAAAATGAATATTACAAAGACATTTTTTTAAACTTTTCATATAAAACAATTTCTTTTCTCATTTACAAATTGCAAGCAAAGAATTTTTATTTAAAAATATAACAACTTGTAATATATCAGAAAAATTGTCATTTTTGATGTTGTTATTAATGAGTCATATTTTATTACAGGTTTTATAGATAAGGCTCTTATTCCATATGAAATTTATTGCACAGTGGGTCATTTATGATTCTACTTAGTTTTTTTCCCTAAGGCGCAAAGATAACAAGTGGGTGATTTAATTAGACAAAAACGATGACACACAACAAAAGCGTAAGGCGTCAGTAATTAAAAGCCAGTAAAGGTAAGATCACACGATTGTAGCAATGCACCAATTAAAAAAAAAAAAATTCTGTACTTCAATTCAACACAATAAAGAAATTGTTCCAATCAAATTATCTGCAGTCCATGATTACCCCGTTCAAATAAATTTAATTGTGGCAAATTGCCACCTTACAGTCATACGATTGTTCTCGTATAGGGTAAATCTGAGAAATAGTGGTTGTACTAGATTGTAAATTTTGTTTTTTTTTACATTACAATAAATTTCAAAAAATGTAATTCACTAAAATATTTACTTATCTAAATTGGAATATAACTATAAATTATATTTAATGTTTTAAGTAAAGATGATTTGTTCTCAAAAAAAATTAACATTGCATCGGCTTTGATTATCATATGCCCTCTTTATTGAAAAATAAGAAAAATACAAAACATGAAAAAAAAGCAATGGAAGAAGTTTGTGGTGCAATTTACATGTAAATCTGTATTCATACGATTGCCTCAAATACACCAATCTGATACAATTAGAACACAATAATATAATTGTTGCAATTACAAACTCTGTATTCACACGATTGTCTTATTTTGCATTAAATTTATTGCCACAAGATGGCGCGAAGGGATGTATTGACAATAATTGTCCCAACGATTGGCCTAGTTTAGGGCAACTCTGTAGATCAGCTGTTGTGGTATATTACATTTATTTATTTTTTGGTGTCCAAAATGGTTAGTTCTTAAAAGAAAGAAAATAGCGTCCTATTTATTTATATTGAGCACATTTAGTGAACAAATAAATAAATAAAAATACAAAAAAAGAGTAGAAGTGTATGGGTTAGAGATTGGTTCACAAGAAGGGCCACCGATAATGCATATGAGAAAACATTTCGTTTTGTTTTATTTGCATTACAATAAATTTAAAAATATGCATTCACTAAAATATTTATTTATTTAAATTGGAATATAATTACAAATTATATTTAATCCTCTAAAGTAAAAATGAAATGTTCTCTAAAAAATAAAAATTGCATCGGCTTTGATTATCGTGTGTCCGCTTGATAAAAAAAGTAAAAATAATGAAAAAAATGGTAGAATTTTGTGATCAATTTACATATAAATAATTAAAAAATGCATATTTTAAAGGATTTCAATTATAAATATCGTACAAACACGTGCTTTTTCAGAAAGAAATCAATTTAGAAATAAAAATCGATAAGTATTTCCTTCTTCAATTGTCGCACAAGAATACAATAAATATTGGTGTATTTTTGGCATTTACATTGGTGCATGATTGTCTTTAAAGCTTTCACAAGATTGTCGCACCATGGTTGCATTTGATTGGGATAAATAAGCACAATAAAGATGTGAGTTGGCGTATGAGCCAATAAATTGTGAAATCACACGATTATCATATAAAACAGACTAATTATTGGTGCATTACGAGTAAAGTAAGTAAAATATATAAATAATGATTTATTATAATTGCTTGGGTACAATTTGAAATAGCATTACCCACCAATGAAACCGTTTCTATTTAACTAAAAAATGACTGCAAAGCAAAAGAAATTAAAGCTGTTATTGTTGGATCAGTCCAATCACTGTAAAGCGTAGGTGACTTAGCACCAAAAACACATAAATGTAGTTAATATGCCATGTCACACAATTCGATCAATTTGGTTTTAATTTCGTATTTGGAATTCCAAACAATTTAGCTTTTAGTTCTTCAAATTTAGAAGAAGACTTTAATAATTTTTGGTTAGAAAATAAAATTCAAAGCATAACATTACAATAAAAATTTCTTATAAATAACACCACATTTTAAATTCAAAGTGATTTTATTACGATGAATATTTTCACTTTACTTTTTCTGTAGAAGTTAATTACCGAATTTATTCCACTCCATTATTCTGTTGATATTGTATTCTATGACAGGCCTGTTTATATATGAAGGAAAAAGAAGATGAAGTTTTAAAAGCCTTAAAACAAGTTATTTATATAATAGTAGACAACAAAAGTACTCAGTTATCAACACTCTTAGAAAAATACTATCAACTTGTATACAATATATTCCTAGAAATGTATCTTCTTCATTTCTAAAAACCTTGACTTCTTCTTTTTATAAAATGTATGTAAAGGAACAACGATATTAGGACCTTTGGAATAAATCCATGCTTGGGAATGTGTAAAAATACTCTAGAATTCACAAAAGGAAAGCAATGTAAAAAAAAACTTTGCATTAAAAACATTACACTTTTTTGTGTTCGTTTAAAAACTAACAACCCCTACAAACAAGTCTCTATTTTAATGAAGCTAGAGTTAAATAAGTCTGCTAAAAACTTCATAACTATTCAATATTTTTTAGTAGGTTCCACAGTTCTTTCTAGATGACGTAAAATATTTTGTTTTAGATATTGACTATCAATTAAATTTGTATTTTTGAATATTATTAAAGGTATTTGAGCTGTTTTTTTTTTTTTTTTTTTTTTTTTTTTTTTTTTTTTTGAAAGTAAGGCAAGTCCATTCTTCTTTTTTTTGAGGTAAAATGTAATTTTTTGCATTTGTTTTGGCAATAAGAATTACTTCAATAATCAATAAATTTTACTGGCTACTTTAATTTTTTTCAGTAATCAGTAAATCTTTTTAATGTAAAACAAAATATTACACAGTGTGACAAAAAAGAACGAATTAGAATTACGCTGTCGAGCATAAAAAACCGGTTTTTCGTACCTTCATGCAATTATAAGAAATCCCTTAGAAATCGACGGAGTTATTTTTTTAATGCATGATTACACTATATATCCGAAATTACTGATTTTTTACTAAAAGACTATAACAATTTTTATAACAACCGTTATCTCGATTCTGGACTTGTCCCACTTTCAAAATAAAAGACTCATTTCTATCCAATTATTTTTAATTGGCTTAGGAATTAAATTTAATGCTTCGAAAATACCATCAACTAAACATTTAAGCAATAAACATAATTACGATAGTAAAATTGCTTAAACTAATATGAAATTTATTTTATAAAGATTGTGTGTAACAGTTTATCACTAAACAGAATTTGGCACCAGAAAGTTTGTTTTAGAGCTAACCATGGTTTGCTTATATGGTTTATCTGAAAGCTGTTTCAAAAAAATTTAGAAATGTTAGAGATGTTTTTGCAAGATTTTTATGACACATTTGATCATCGGTATAACATAAAGTAATAAACTAGATATCAATTCCATAACCACGTATTGGTAGATAAAAATATTTTATTAAACAATTAAAAAATTGGAAAGCCTACTATAACAATAACTTATAACATAACTGAATACTACAATAAGGTTATACTTACTCCAATCATAGCCACTATCAGTGATTTCATATCCCAATTCACCCAAATAGTCGTCAAACATTTGCAAGGCCCCGGAACGTAGCATAGTTATATTAGCAGTTAAAACAGTATTTGTTGTCTTTTTTGGTTTGACAACCTCAACCATTTCTACAGTCTCGTTTTCAGCAGTTGAAACAGTATTGGTTGTCTTTTTTGGTTTAACAATCTCAACCATTTCTACAGCCTCATTTTCGGTGACAATTTTGGCCGAAGATATATTGTTACTATCAAAAGCAGAGGCAACAAAGCCGAAAGCCAGTAAACTGGCTAAAAATAGTTTTAAACGCATTGCTTTTTTTTAATATATATTTATATGTTTTTTATGTAATTAATCGTAATTTTTATTTTCGTATTCTTTTATTCGTTAAAAATTTTTTCGTTTTTATTTTTTTAATTTAAAAAAATGTATGCTGTAATTAACCTTTTCACTAAAATTAAAAAATAATAATAATAAAGGAAAAATATTTTATGTATCTTCAAATAAAATTCAAGAAAAAATTAAAAATATTTTATTTATGACATCACCACTTTATTAATTTGAAAATCTAAATTTTTTGGTTCATTTATTTTGAAAATATTCTTTATTTAGCCTTATCAGCCTGTTTCACTAATATTTTTTTATCAGCCCGATAAATTTCTTAACTTTTTATCTATTTCACTTTATTTATTGGCTTTTTAACACTTTCAGTTACCGTTTAGTTGAAAAGACGTTAACACAGCTCCACCGTTAAATTTAGACTGATATCGAGCCGTTAAGTTTAGTGGGTAGAAGGCGTTAGTGTTCCACTTGTTATTTCGAAATTATTATTACTTATCTTATCTTAATGAAAAGGGTAGAGCTTTTCCCATTATTTTTTAACGACTCTTTTAATGCGAATTGTATTGAGAATTAAAACACTCAATCGTTAAAATATGCAAAAGGTTTGGACAATTTTTTTGCGGAAGTAGATTTTGATTTTGATATAATTTATTGGTAAATTTGGTATGAATATATGAATCATTTTCTTATGATCATATAAAATCGTATACATATGTTAGTTTATAATTTAGTTAATAACTAATAAAAATTAAAAACTCGTTAATAAGAGATTGTATCCATTTTCGACTTTTCAATAAAATTTATGTGTGTGTATTATGGATTACTTACTCACCCTACTCTGCTGCCGATAGGATTCAACAAAATACAGAGTTTGCTACTTTGCCTAATGATTGTAGAGAAGGAATTGCATTGAAAACAACAAGGTAGAAATCCATTATTATACGGATGATTCTAAAATGGATGGAAAGGTTGATGCTAGTGTATACTTCAGGCAATTTAATGTTAGCAGGTCCTGCAGGATTTCGGAACACGGAAATTTATACGATACAAAAGAATGCTGAACGTAAAAAAAAACGTCAAAATGCTAATTGATAACCTGCCGGCTTTATGGGCCCTAAAATAGAGAGCAATAACTTCTAAGCTAGTTGAGATGTGCAGAGGAACCCGAAGGTTCATATATGAAAGTGGTTGTGTTACTCTGCTTTGACTTTCTGGTCACCGTGATATTGAAAGAAACGAGGCAGCCGACAAGCTTGCTCGAGAGAGGACTGCTTCATCCCACCTTCAACATAGATAAGTCCTTACCACAATGGGTGAGATGTGATGATGTTCACGGCTGTCGTTTTTGAGAAAAAGAACGTCAACTTGTTTCACTTCTTGGAAGATATGACCATCCCGTAATAAAAGAAAGACCAACAACACTCTAACCAAACTTTCAACAAGAAGTATTTCACAGTTTCTTACAGTAAGTGCTTGCTACTGTCTTTGGGAATATATGCTAGCCATCTCGGAATTACCAGCAACATGATATGTAGAAGCTGTTGCGAAGACGACAGTGAAGTTATCTTTGGCTTATCTGCTATGTGCATGGCCGTATCTGTACAAGAACAGGCTCAGCATACTGAGTACTTCAAAGTATGCTCGAATGGCTGATAAAATACCTATTAGGATTGTGCAATTCCTGTATATCACTGGCTAGCTAGAGTCCAGCGAATTTTTTTCTTTTCTCTTCATCAGCTGACATTAGATCGACGTTAATTGTAACACTTCCTGACTTCGTTACAGCGCACGCATAACAACACAAGCGAGTTAGACTCTCGAGCCCCAGCAGAGGACATGACGAAATAATTTAATTATAGTTTCGCTTCGAGTGTTTAATAAAAATGCTTCTACTCCATATAACTCCATTTAAAAAAAGCCCCTCTGACCTTTCAGTTTTCCTCTTACGATGATGACAGGCATCAGACGGATGATCAAGAAAAAACGCCACCTACTGAGAAAAATTACAGTGCTAAAGTAAAGATCACCACCAATTAGCAAAGATATTCACCACCACTACACAATCGATATGGAGGGGGCTACAGCTAGAGGAGTGACGTGGAAAAAAAAATTGCGGATACAAGTTTTTGGTACCAGAATGGCACAATTGTGCTAATTGAATTTTTGTTTCGAAAGTACCACCCAATCCAGCCAAGTAATAAAGGATTGTACTAAGATTACTGATTGAATAACAAAAAAGTGATTGAACAACAGAAAAGTGGAATTGCGACAAACTTATGAATAAAAAATTTATCAATTTTAAAAATGTTTGTGTTTTTTTTAACATTTGGGGTATTCACAAAGTGTGCTATCGTATCATATTGTCATAATGTTCAAAAATTTTAAAATGATTTAAAAATATTGTTGTTATTTTTCAAACAAAAAGTGGTTTAAAATAATCAAACTTTCTATGCTACATAGTACATATGTTTTTTGTGCTGTCGTATTTTAAAAATGAATAAAATGAAAAACGAAAATTTAAATAAAAATATTTTTGCGTCATGTCTGGATAACGTATTGGCTATTTGCCTGAATAAAGTATGAATTTGTTTTCGCAAACTGCTTATTTTACTGGTAAATTCAAAATAGCACCACAACAGCCGCATTTTTTATTTTATTATTTGTGAATCCCCCAATTGTATTTAAAAAGTTGAATGTTGGATCAAAAACCGGCTAATTCCTACAAAAGCTTAATATCTGACCACATTCAATGTACGCCAAATTTTTTAGTTTACAGTGGTATCTTGTGTATATTTCTAAAACAACATGTCCTTACAACAGTTTGTCTATGTACGCATTGTAGGTAAAATATGTTTGTTTCCTATTAACCTCAACTACTATCTGAAATCTTGTATCATACAAATTTATAATCAAAATGCGTAACAAAAAAATTACGAATAAATATAATAAAATTATATATTTATAAGTTTTTCTTTTACTTTTACCACATAGCGTTTTCATTAAAGGACCAAAAAAAGTTGGTAAATTTCAATGTGGGCAATAATTCCAGTAACCCGCTTGTTTCGATTTTTACAATTTTTTTTTTTTGTTTTTTGTAAAAATGATGTGTATGCAGCTATATATATATATATATATATATATATATATATATATATATACATATATTTCATTTAAATAGATGCCTAGTTTTGTTTCAGTTTTGTAGACTTAAAGGCAATTAACAATATTGTTACGTAAATACGAATACAAAATAGGAATACAACACTGTATTGTGGGATTTTGGTATATTTTTTGTCACCCTGTCAATATGGCAGCACTGTCTTTACGTTACATTTGAATTAACGGATATGGAAATAGAAGATGGTCGATATTTCCAGAACCTTCCAAGCTGTTGGCAATTGGGTATATAAAGGGCTGCTTTACCTACATGTCAGTTAGTTATCGTTTGGCTGTCGTAAGATAAAGACGTGTTTAAGCGGAAAGAAAAGTGTTGTATAAACGAATATTAATTGTTGTATTAAGAGAAACAGTATAAAAGTTATAGTGGAATAAGTAACAACTGTAAAACAACAAAATAAAGCAGTGTTTCTTTTATTTTAACGCAATTTAAACGAACTCAAACGTTTTAAAAAGGTTAAAACGTAACAATATTAATATAAAACAAAAATATCAATATTCTTGCATTTGTTTAATTTATGTAAGGAAAACAATAAAATTCCCTAAATTAACATCACAAAAGTGAGTATGCAGTAATTAAAATTTTTTGGTTTTTATTAAAAAAAAAAATAAATTAGAAAAAAATTTTCTATTTATTATTTGATAGAGTAAACTCTATTTGTTATATCTTCTTTAAGTCGTAAATGCATCGATTTCACCAAGTCTTACATACTGTATGTATGAGCCGATCTTGATCAAGTTTTATCACACTTATAGAGGGTTATGTGAAAGTTTCTTGGGCCATATTTCGATACACACGACATATAGAAGACACTAAAAAATAAGTTTTTATCTCAGTTTCTGGGTGAAAAAACTTTTAGCTGGAACAGTTAAATATGGATCAATATTTACCAAATTTAAATTTAAAACAAAAACTTAAATATATAAATAATATACAAGACTATTATTTTTGGCATACAGGTTTATATAGAAAGTAATCTTAATCATACAATTGTCTTAATCATAGAATTGCCTATAAAATTGGTATCTTTATTTTGATTGAAAAGTTTTCATGGATGAGCAGATGGATATGCTCAAAAATTGTTTACGAGAAAATTTGTGAAGAATATACATATGAAAATACAGTACAAGTGGCACATTTCAAATAAAATATTAAAAGCAATGATAAAAGCTCTAAGTTGGCATTGCGTTTTTACTTTTAAACTCTTAAAAATATTACGGTTCTTTAACTTTTTCTTATGACAACTTAGATTAGCTCATTTTCTGGAATATAGTTATGTATTGTATTTAAGAGAAAACTTCAATGGATCATAAAAAACTCTTAAACTTTTTACTATAGCCCTAATATTCTCTTTAAATTTTATCAGTTACTATAAAAAGTCAAACGAATAAATAATGCAATGTATTTTTATTAAGCAAATAGACTCATTTGTGTCTGAGTTTAGTTTTGTTGTGACCGTTGGGGTGATCGGTTTGTTTTTTGTGACGTGGATGGTGATATTGAGTGGTTTCTATATAGAAAACTACTAATTGATAAACGGAATCGTACAGTCTTATCACTACTGAAGAAATTAAAAAAATAAATAAAATGCTACGTCACATGTGCAATAGTCGCTTAAATAAGACCTCCTGGTTACAACTGAAGCTGCAACAACACTGCAATTACCACAGCGAAAAAGGTGTTTTTGGTTACCGTCCGCGCAAAAAGCGTGAATACAAAGGTAAATTATACACATAGCTGCCAGAAATTTATCATAAGTTTTAAAGGAAAAATTTCAAATCATAAACAAAAAAGATTAATTAGTGCCAATAAAAAAATTTCATCTGATAAGACAATATTTTTTACTCTTAACACCTCTGATAATGTTTGATAAGAAATATTACCTCCCTGTATTTTTTTTAGATTATGTATTATTTTAATCTTAGCTATATAATGATAATACATAAAATAAGAATTAGTATTATATCCGTAAAATATTGTCCCCATTATTTTTCTTTGAGTTTGTGTTATTTTGTTATATTTTTAATTAAATTTAAAATATATATAAAATTTGAGAATTTCTTTTTAAGTTAATTTGTTTTTTATTGTTGTCCATAAAAAAAAATAAACAACAATTTTTTGTTTTGATTGCAATATTCTCCAAGTGTTGGTACTCATTGCCTTCATGACCGATTTAAGCTCAATATTTAAAAGTGTTGCCAAACTACATTTTATAAGTAACCAGAACGGAATTTTAAAATTTTTCTAATAACGAAGTGAGATAGAAAGCTTTTATAAGTTAAAATTCACTAATATGTTTAAAAATAAAAGTAAAAATAAAATTGTTAAGGCAAGTTTCATGCATATAGAACAAAAGAAAGTAGCTTGTGATATTTTTAAATGCTGCTAGTATGGTTCAAGCACATAGCATATGGGAAAAAATTTATTTACGAGCTTTAACAACAATATACTAAGAAATCTTTAAATTGTTATTTAAACTAAGGGCGGTCAGGTTTAAAATTTAAATATTGCTTTTGAAAATTAGATGGCAAAATAAATTTAAAGCTACAAAAATACGCACAAAAACTATTATTTTTATATATCTTTTTTATTATTTAAAAATATTATATTAAAGGCTTTTTAATTTAAATATTTTTCAATAAATACTTGGGATAATCACTGTATAAATTCTTGTAGGAAAAGTTATACGAGCATTTAAATTGTTGAATTTTACAACTATTTTTGGCACATTTCAACTCTCGTTGAAAATTACCAAAATTGAAAATAATAATAGAACTGCTTATTCAACCGATATCATTCTTCTGATCTAGAAATCCAAATCCAAAATTACTGCTACTTTGTATAATGCATTATTTACCGCATCAACCTGGCAATACTGTTATTATTTATTGGAGCTAAAAAATGACGAAAAATTTGAGTGAAATATGTGTGTGAGAGAGAGAGAGAGAGCTCCCCAGCAAACCGGCTTTTATAAATAAACATTCTATTTCATTTTTGTTTGCTCTTATCAATAAGTATTAAAAAAATTAAAAATAAAAGAAGAGAAGCCCAACAATAGTGTGGAAAATCCTATGGCATTTGATTCGTTACACTGTAAATAAGATGATAAAAAATAATCTTTAAAAGGTGTCATAATATCGGACGTATTTATATATAATTTTTTTAAACATATCCTACGCTTTTATACACCAAAAAGCTGTTTCAGATTTTTGTTTACCGCAAAACATATAGTATTCCTTTAAATAAATATCATTATAAGTAAAATTCTTAACAAAGGTACAAGTTATCAGTTAAAGATAATATTTTATCTAAAACTATTTAATCAGCATCAAACGGTACTATAAATAGTGATGAACTTCAGATAGCATTGTCTATTATGGTTAAGAGATTTTTTCCCCCAATTTAATATTTATCTTGAAAGTGGTGTAGTGCTATTCAATAAATATAAACATTTGTTATATAAATGTTATATTTTGTTTTTAAAATTGATTTATCATATTAACAATTATAAAAATGAAAAAGATTTTGTACAACTTTTGAACTTATAGTTTTAATACTACATAGTGCTAAATTAATTTTAAATTTTATAAAAATATTTTATTGCATACAGTGGTAGCATAAATAAAAACGACAAAAAATTTTTCAATACATCTTCTAACTTATGCATATTTATGTATGTAGAAAAAACTATAAAATACGTAATGTACAAGCAAATTCCAGTCTTATTGTATTTACTAAATACAATTATCAGACTCAGATCTAATAGCATAGCTCTTGAGTGTTCTCAAAAATATTATTACAGCTTGAAAGTCCAAAAAATAAGCAAGAAATGTGAGGAAACAGTCACTTTAGTCCACACCGAAAACACTCAACCCATCATTAATCAATTTATCTGAATCTCCATCAGCTTTAGACAATATCTCCCATCTTCCTTACCATTCAAATGGGTTTTCTCTTTTTCAGGTTGACTTGAGCAATTCTCGCTGCTTTCAAATAAATATTTTCTCTAGTGCCACGTGAATTTTCATTGTAGTCAACCATTAGTTTATAGCTTTGGTTGATTAGTTCGCTTACGCAGCAGTTAGCAAAAGTTAGCATATCTTTAGAAATTTAACTGAACAATTCCTAAAATAATACATATAATACAATATTATTTCATGAATGGTAACACTTGGCTCATGTCTGATTTAACAGATAATTAGTTTTATCTTCCCGCTGAACGAATATGGTTGTGTATACGCTTTAACAACCCTGGGAATCTGGGCCTGCGATCGACTTACAGAAGATGCCGATTTTGCCAAAAAAAAATAATCATTTCAGATGAAGCTCATTTTGATCTTGGCGGGTATGTAAACAACCAAAATTGTCGCATTTTGGGCACAGAAAACCCCCACGCATACGTTGAAAAGCCAATACACCCAAGACGAGTCACTGTTTGGTGCGGATTTTGGTTTAGAGGTATAATTGGGCCATTTTTCATCGAAATTGAGCGAGGAGTGGCCGTTAAAGTCAATGGCGATCGTTATCGGGCCATGTTGAACGAATTTTTGTTCACAAAAATTGAAGAGGAGGATATTAGCAACATTTGGTTTCAACAGGACGGTGCTACGTGTCACACAGCCGAAGCTACACTCGATGTTTTGCGCCCTGTTTTTGAAGGTCGCATTATCACCCGCAGAGCTGATGTCGTTTGGCCACCTCGAAGCTGCGATTTGACACCGTTGGACTATTATTTGTGAGGTGCCGTCAAAGATAAAGAAGTTTAATTCCGTTCGAATTATATTGTTTTCATAGTTGCAATATTCGGGAAAGCTTATAGCATTTTCCATATCCATTTTTTTAACACTGCAAAAAATTTTTACATTGGATTGAGATTAGGGCTTTATGCTGGCCAATAAGCCGCTTAATATTTTTATTGCGAAAGCTATTCTTTAACAATTTTAGCGGATCACCGTATGTATATGTGTACTTTGTGGAAATGCCTGCATGTACTCGTAACTCTAACTACAACCTCACCTCTTTTATAGGCTGAATACTTCATTCTACATAAAACCATATACAATTCAAATCGTCTATGGGTTTCAAACCACTAAGTTCTGCTTGATACTAAACAGATACGATTAACTTAGGCTCCAAGCAAGAAAATGGCTGAAAAACCGTACTATGGTTATTCAAATAAATGCTTCTTCATTCAGAGTGTTCTTTCCAATTATTAAATCACTTTTTATGGGCAATGCAGTATTTATCTTCTTATGTGTTGTAAATCTCCGTCTTTTCATAAGATCATCTTAAGAGATTTGGGCATGATTATGCTGTTTTTGTCAATAAAAAAAAGTCAGCTATATGCAACGTTAAGTAAGCAGATTGTTTCTGCTTTCCACAAACATAGCATAAGTTGAAGGTAACAATCCTTGTTAATCGCGTGAGCCTATGAACTCATCCACATTTGTATTTAGCATTTGCCAAACATTTTAAATTAAGGAAGACTATTTTATTTAAAGTAGAGTTTTCATGTAGCGCAGTCAACAATTTACTTAATCCATTTTGATATAATTTCTTCAATCGATCGATTATTGCTTGTAGCAAAAGACCAATTAACTTGAGACTTTGGACCTATAAAATATATAATAATAGACCGTAAGAATCGCCCGAAATAAAAAGTAATATTTCTTTAATGTTTGTGTTTCCTCATAAGACTTGTTTGCTGGTTTCAAATATAAATGCGTTTACTCGCATAGTTCTAATATATATTTACAACCAAATTTCAGCTTCAAATCATTTAAACAATTTCTTTTACTTAAGCCATTAACAAAATTTATAAGAAACGAAATTATAACATTTATTCTCAACAACTTATGCATTATTTTTAACTTGTTAGGTTATATGTTTTTGCTCATATATTTTATATGATAGTGGTGTGATATTTCCATTTTAATTTTACTTTTCTTCAGTATTATCAACAAGTTTTTAAATAAAGATAACATAAAAAATTTGCGATTAAGAAAACAAAAGCAATTTAAAGAAAAAAGTACAATAGATTTGCTTTTTAAATTAAATTAAATATCCTCTTTACTTTAAAAACAAATCATTTAAACATTTTACAATAATTGAAATGCCACTTCAGTTCAAACAAAAATATTTTAAGGTTATAAATGAAAATCCGTACGATTTAACTTTTAACAATTGTGGTCATTTTAAATACAGAAGATAAATTGAAAAAAGGAATAAAGTAAAAATGAAATTGGAGTCAACCATTAGTTTATAGCTTTGGTTGATTAGTTTGCATATGCAGTAGCTAGCAAAAGTGAGCATATCTTTAGAAATTTAACTGAAATACCTAAAATAATACATATAAATACGCAATAAAATAAAACAAAACTTAACACATTTATTTATTATTAATTTCTTAAACAAAAACATTAACAAAAAGTATCGAATTCAAATACTGGATTCAGAGAAAGGCTTGAATACAAAAGTATATGCATTTGCTGAGTTTTGCACTAGAGTGCCAGATTTTAGAGCTCTTTATTTTTTATGGCGCTTTTTATGTATTAAGGCATACTTTCTATAAGATTATTCCAAAGCGTTAGAGAAATTTTATACTATTCGTATTATATTGTTTTCATAGTTGCAATATTTTCCATATCCATTTTTTTAACACTGCAAAAATTTTTACATTGGATTGAGATTAGACTTGACTGGTTTAAAATATAAATGCGTTTACTCGCATAGTTCTAATACATATTTGCAAACAAATTTCAGCTTCAAATCATTTAAACAATTTCTTTTACTTAAGCAATTAACAAAATTTATAAGAAACGAAATTATAACATAACATATAACATTTATTCTCAACAACTTATACATTACTTATTTTGTTAGATTATATGTTTTTATGTTCATATATTTTATATGATAGTGGTGTGATATTTCCATTTCAATTTTACTTTTCTTCAGTATTATCAACAAGTTTTTAAATAAAGATAACATAAAAAATTTGCGATTAAAAAACAAAAGCAGTTTAAAGAAGAAGAAAAAATACAATAGATTTGCTTCTTAAATTAAATGAAATATCCTCTTAACTTTAAAAACAAATCTTTTAAAACATTTTACAATAATTGAAATGCCACTTCAGTTCAAACAAAAATATTTTAAGGTTATAAATAAAAATCCGTACGATTTCACTTTTAACAATTTTGGTCATTTTAAATACAGAAGATAAATTGAAAAAAGGGACAAAGTAAAAATGAGAAGAAAAAAATCAATACTTTAAATAAATCATTTTGTTTAAATTTAAAGGCAAAATAAGAATCAATGATTTAAAAAAAACCAAAAACGAAAAGAATTCAGAAAGCACTGTAAAAAACAAGTACAAAAGTTTTTAGCTGTTTAAATTGACCATGTTATACTCTATACCACAATAATACTGTTTTATTTAATGTTTAAAACTTAAATCAATTAAGCAAAGACGACACTGCTCTACAGGTTCAATTTTGTACACGGACTAAGTGTTTATCATTAAAGAGCAGTTGAACCAGTATTGCCACTATTTGTATAATTATACAAAATCCATACTATTTTAAAAAATTTGTATATTATTATATATATATATATATATATATATATATATATATATATATATATATATATATATATATATATGGATTTTTTATAATTATACAAATAGTGACAGATTCTCAAATTTTGTACAAAAAAATGAGGTAATCAAAATGCTCAATATTTCTTGACTAATTATATAAAAGCATATAATATAATACAAACGATTTATTCACAAATGCCTGAGAAAATGTTATTTTACAATGTTCAGAATTACAACAGAAAATAAGGATACTGATTTCAGAAATTTTTACATTTTACTGAAATAAAACAAGACCCAATTTTGATTTGTAAAAAGATGAGTCCAAATAGGTAAATTTTGTGTTTTTATGGCGAAGACTGTAAAAGAAACCAAAAGAACACATAAAACTCAACAACAGGTAAAATGATGTAGGCAAAGGATATAGAAAGGTATTGAAAGGAAAAAAAAACATCGAAAACCATCGAAAAACAGCCAAAAAATGAGTACAAATAGGTAAACTGGGTGTTTCATGGAGAAGACTCTAAGAGAAAAAGAAAAAACATTTAAAACTACATATAGACACTTAAAAACAGGTAAAATGACGTATCCAAAGGGTCTAGAAGGGCAAAAAATATCTAAAACCATCGAAAAACAGGTAAGAAATTGGTCCAAATAGGTAAACTAGGTCACTTAGGATAACGGAAACACTCGTTTTCGTGAACATTCCAAAACATCAACCCTATTATTCTAGCATTGCCTAATCTAAAACGTCAACAAAATCGCAAAGCTCTAAAACATCAACCCTAAATAAAACAACATTTTAGCTTCAATAACAGTTAACAGTTGCATATGTGCGTACATACATTTATTTTACGAAATTAGTTCCGAATTTTAGAATTCTCTTTATAACTATTATAGAAATGTTCTGTCCGATTGATTTTTTGTTCTCGTTAAAAGCCTCTTTTTGTTTCTTTGAATTTATTTTTGTTGTGTTTAGTTTATAAACAGTAAAAATTCTTTAAACTACAGTATCAGTATGATTTTTATACTAAATTTATACATTCATAAACGTCAACAATTTGATAAACGTCAATACCCGCGACTTTAATTAGTTGACGTTATCCCAAGTGCACTGTATAGTAGATCCTAAATTTGCGCAATTGCTTTAAATCAAATCACTATCGAATTTTAAAAAATAAGATTATCGAAAATTGGACAAGGAGTGGCGTTAACATGCAATTTTGGACCACAAAGAGCTAAACCTTTCTTCTGGTTAGATGATAAAAATTTTTAGAATAAATAATTGTATTTATCAAAACCCTGTTTTCAAATTTTATAACTCTCCCGTAAATGGAGCCGTAAAAAACCGATTATAGAAATAGGTTATTAACTGATACATTCGCGTCTATAATTTTGAAGAGGTTATAGAAACAAATAGATGTACAATTTTGAGATGTTAATTTTAAAGTACAAAGAGTTGATCTATTTTTATTATGATTCTTTTTTATACTATCACACTTGGTTTTGTACTATTTTTGCCACACTTTCCTATAATTTTTTGTTTCATTGATGGCAGCACTGAGTTGAACTAAAATTCTTGAAATGCAAGCTTAACTAAAACAAGCTCATACTTTAGTCAACTTAAGGTTACATGTGTACAAATATTTGAAAAAATTATAGAGTTAATCGGGAACAATTAGAATTGAACATCATCAATAATAAACCTCTAAGTTTCAGCGTGCACAGCGTTACTGTGTTGTGGGTTCTGGCTTCATTTAAGACTGTTGAACAGTACTTGACCACGAACAGTATCACGACCTTCAGAGAGGATTGACTATCACACATTAAACAAATGTGATTTTTCTTTTTTCTTTGCAGGAAGCAATAATAGTTGCAATTAATTTAGTTTACAAAATAGTGGAGAAAATTTCTATTTTGATAATTTTTTGGCACTTTAACTTTCCTGTTTAAAGGCTCGAATAAATTACACCTCTTCATTTTCTCTTAAGTTTAACACCTATTTTGACTTTCTAGGCCACCACGCGTGAGTTTTCCATAGATTTCTACTTAGAAAAACAAACACAAGCTGTAGCATGTTCAACTTTCGTTTACAATATTATAATACTCCCGAAAACTATATATTATGGTCGAATATAATAATAGTCCCAAAAACTAGTATCATCCCTGGCTTTTATAACTTTGCTTTCTGTCTAGAAGAATGTAACATGCAAAAAAAATTGCCAAGAAGTATCCTACAAATATTAATTTCACTGTTAAATTCAAAACTCAGGTCATTTATTACCTTTTGAAATAATTATTCTTCCAACTTGGAAATGACACAAAAAGAGTTTTTTCCAATTTGATTTTAAAAGATGAAAATATTTTTTTTTAAATCATGCAAAAGTTATTAACAGAATTTTATGAAAGTAATTTTTTTAACGTCAGATTAAAAGTATTGCCCGACGTTACTGTTGTTGTAACCCAATAATGTGACATTTAAAAAAAATTAGTTTTTTACGTCATATTAAAATAACAAAAGCTTAAGAAAACCTTAGTATTGTTTTCTTTTATTGTACTGTCAAAATGACAAATCAATTTTAAATGCAGAACATAACTTATTCTATATGGAAAATATTTGCACTCATTAAGTAGCACTACACCAGTTCCAAGACAAATTTTAAGCTCACAAATAAGATAAGTCCTATCAATAATAAAAATTACCATCCGATCTCAATCTCTATTCATCCTATCTTAGCAATAATTAAACCTTCATCTGTCGCGCCAAATTTGGTTGAGATCAGTTTTATGTAAGGATTTCAAAATTTCGATTCAATTGGACTTTAAATGGAATTTAATTTTTAATTTTACAAACATGTTTCCGGAAATCGTGTATTTTGTAGAAAAAAAAGGAAATTGAAATATACAATTCAAAACATTTTTTTTCTTTTTTTCAACAAAAGTTATCTTAACTAACACATTGCAAAAGCAACAGCAATAGCTATGTATACTTACAGCAATGCAACACTTTCAATAACAACTTTTAAACAACATCAACAACAATAACTATATTTTTTTTTTTTGTTAAATCGTAAATTGAAAAGAAAATGAATGAAATTCTAAATTCTTTAAGCATTTCGATATTGGAAAATTAACTGCAACAGAAAATACTGCAATGAATAGAATTGAAAAAAAGCTGGAGAAGATTTTGATAAATCTATTGTTTTTTATGTACATTTTTTTAAAGTAACATCAAAAAACTACAACAAATTTTTAAAACAAAAATACTATTAATTAATATTTTTTATTAAAAAAAACTTTTAACATAGTTGCAAATTTTGATTATAAAATTTAAAAAAAGTCCTAAAAGTAAGTTGCCCTTATAACCCTAATTATAATAAAGGAGAGCTAGTTCCTTTGATAAACATAGAAGCACATAAGCATTTTGTAACAGATTAGGGAAATTAAATAATGACATTAAGTTCGGGATTCAACTTCAGACCTTAACCGCAAACTGATTGTATATATATATATATATATATATATATATATATATAACATTCCATGAAGGAACACGGGGATTTTTCTCAGTCAATGAGCTGAACCCGGTTCTATTTTTAGACTCATTGAAAGGAACCTACAGTTTTCGGCTCCGAACGGCAAATGCATTTAGAGAAATTTTCAATAGTAGTAATACTCATAACCAATTACTAGCTAATGTTGTGGTGTGATACCGCTGTTGAAAAACTTTTTTCTTTTTTCAGATGGTCGGGCCTGGTATTGAACCGAGGACCTTCTGGTTGATAGGCGGGTGTCTTACCTACCATACCATACGGCACGTTTTGAAGATATAGATAAGTATATACTTGTTTTGTATGGGCATGGCACCGCCAAGTTGAAATTTTTGAAATATGTATAATTTATAGTTCCTTTCAGACATATAGGGAGATACCGTAAAAATTTCAAGGTATTCGGTTCGGCCGCTTAGCTGTCTATAGACTTCAACCAACATTTATTTTCATATATAAGATAATACCTTTATTTTTTTGTGGGAAAAATCTTTCTACAATCACATATATATATATTTATGTTATGAACATATATATATATTTATGTCTTCAAAATAGTAACAGTAAGACTCTATAAATTTTGTGCAAATAGCTTTGTGGTCAATACAAATCATGAGTCAAAAAGTGGGTGGAATTGGAAAACTAGGCATGGTACCTGCATTTAGAACGGTAAAAGTGGAAGAAGGACAATACACATTATCAGTCAATAACTGGACGATATTGCATAATTGGGAGTAGCATCTTTCATTTATACTAAATATGAATTTTTTTTTTATATGTGGAGACAACAATTAAAACTTCTGCTTCTACTCACATCAGCCAAAAATCTGTAAATATTGGATAAGCAGGTATTACACAAAGCAAACTAGAAAAAGCTATATATTTACACACATATATGGTACTATATACAAATTAATGTGAGTTTTTTGTAGACTATATACAGCGGAAAAGCATTTTCTACAGTATCATTCTGGAATGAACTATAGGAACCGGAAGGGGACAAAATGAGGAAAAACTGTAAAAAGTTAGGTTTTAACTGATATATGTATGTACATGGCTTTCTAAACAAATACAAAGAGTATATTTTTAGAAAATTAAGTCCCTGGTTTCTGAAAATACTTGTTCTCTATTGCTATTTTTAATATTCTCCGTACTCATCGCCAACAGTCCACATATTCTTAAAAAAGGAATCTATATATCAGTTTAAGAAGTGAATTCATTTATTCAAAAGTCAATTGAGTACAAACTAACTACAGGTCAATTTTTGCATTTATATTTTACTCTTTCATCAACTTTCGTGTACAATTGTGCCATGTTCACACGAAACTTCGAACTACTTTGTCAGCTGTTTGAATCACTTATATGAATTATGCTGTTCTCTTGTGCTCTTTCTAAATGATTTTTACATTTTTCTTAGTTTGTATATATTGTGTAAATTGAGCGCTAATATTTTCTTTTTATTATTAATTGTTAAATTTTGTAAATTGCAAACGGCCATTGTTTTGTTTGTTAACTTTCCTTTGTTTATGTTATTTTTTGTTTGTTTTTTATGCTTGATAGCTGGTGATGACAACAAGTTGATAGAAATAAGATATTACATTGATGTTTTATTTAAGTAACTTATTACTGCGCCATAGCTAGAGTCGTTTAGCTATTATTATTGACTGACTCTTGTTTCTTCTTTTAAGTTACTGATATCAATACTTGTAGATATTGTTTACATGCATGTAACTCATCTCCGCCTTGTGTTTTCTTTTGCAAAAATACGTTATTTTTCAAAGTAAATATTCAGAGCAAAGAGGGAGTTAACTTTTGTAGATTTAACATTTTCTATAGCCAAAAGTGTTTCCGCACGAAAGTATTGCTTTGCCTTTAAGGATTTTTAGATTCAAATAGTCTCATCATATTTTTGTGGTAACAAACATACACATAAGAGTAGAAAACTTTTTGATACTGATTTATGTATTTTAAATTTTTTGTTAAATATTTAAAACTAAATGTTTTTACTTGTTTATTTGGTTATATTTTAAAGTATTTATTCAAATGGATGTAAAAAAATGTTTAATTTAAAATAATGTACTAGCTTTAGAAACCCTTTGAACAAAAACAATTTTTTTTGTGTGATGTTAAGGGGAAGTAATATGTTATAGTAAATGTAATGCCATTGTGTCCACACGACAAAGTTTTTTCGTAATTTACTCTCTCATTCATAATCAATCCCCAATTTTGGAACAAATTACACAATTCCCTACACAAAACAAATCACCCAAATTTTAAGTAATATAATTTCAATTACGCTGTGAATGACTGAATAATAATGTAATCTATAAATGAAAAAAATATTGCTGTCACCAAAAAAGAAAAAAACACTATGATGGGTTTTCTAAGTGGACATTAAAAATTTTGACTTATAGATAAAGCTCCTCGTTTCAATTTGGGTTAATCTGTAGGTCTTGTTAAATTTGCACGAATCTTAATATTGTTTTTGATTTAATGGACCAAAAATGATCTTGATCTTAAAGTTTTTATGAATTACTAAATTGCTCTCACGCTTAAACCCCCCCTAACGGGAAACGCTACACTATGAAAAGGTAAACCTTTTTTCATATTTTGATGGCTAAGTGTCATTGGGGACGCCATTATCTACTTATAGACTATACTATAGAATAAATAATATAGCAAATACAGAAACAAACTTTTTGGGTTGCTTTCTGGTCAACATACATACAGTGAGTGTCACTTAAAATCGTACAGCACCATTTTTTAAATAATTTGATATTAAACAGGCAATATAAATTTATTATATAAAAAATTAAAAGACACATCAATAATTAGAACAAAAAACATGTATCTCTACAACAAAAGATATAACAAAATTTAATTCTTTAACAAAATTTAATTCTTTAAAACAGTATTGAAAAAATTAAAAAAATATCGCAAAATTCATGCTTTACTTAAAATCGTACAATTATATAAACTTAAAATTAAAGCAAAAAATTAGAAAAATATTAATGTGAAATAATTTTAATATTGTGTTGAGTATTCTTTGCTACTTTTAAGAGCCTTCTTGGCCCTTACTCAACAAGATTTTTACACCTTTAAGGAGTTATTTTATCCAATTCTTTTTAAAGTGTTTTCTGAAATATGCTTATGGTAAAGATTGGTATTCCCTAATTCTTTTATCTGGTGACTGGGACTGCGTTTGAATTACCTTTAGACAGTTATATAACGTCTACAGCCGAACAACATGTGAAGATTGACTTAAAAGTATTCGAAGTACCCATTTTTTCCAAACTTTTTTTTAATAGACAATATAGACAAGTTTGTACATATTGCCTTCAACAAATACTAAGTTACCCATTCCAGCAGCTGATATAAAACCCCAAACTATTTGCGATATTCCACCATGTTTCACAGTTAACCGCAAGCTATCCATTACTTTATTAAGTTTTATCCACGCCATTTCTCTTCCATAAGAACAAAATATACTAAATTTTTAATTTTCAATGAATTACGTCGTTCCAGAATTTGAGATCGTCATTGGTGAACAATATTCTTCTAAGTCTAATTTAGTCACTAATATTTATATTAATTCGGCTATGATAGCTGTTAAGATGGAATAATTTTTGAATCGTAGACGCGCTTACTTGCTTTTCCAAATATATTTTCTTTGGGAACTCTGGAACTTTGCATTATTTTTCTGATTATCTAACGCTCACCATTATGAATTAAGTTTAATTTAAAACATTTTTTAGTTTCATTTGTTATCCGCTTTTCTTTTTCGTATCTCTTAATTATATATGTATAAGACACTATTACGATTACAATTAATTATTTCTGATGTTTAGGATAAAAATGTTCCTTTTTTATAACGAAAACTTACCAATTGCCTCATATTTTCACAATTCAGTTTATGTTTTATTTTTTTCACTCAAACTCCTTTGAAATGCAAATATGTTCATTTAATAAAAACTTTAAATAACCAATCTATTAACTGTAAATTACAGTGAAAAGTCACTTTACTTGATTTATTAATATTTGAAATTAGTAAAAACACCTATAATTTTTTCTGTACGATTTTAAATGATGCATGATATTATACGTTCTGACACTTTTACATACTTTTTTTTGAATTTAGACAGGATAAATTATGATTGTACCATATTTTGTGATAAATAATGGCACGCACAATATAAAAATAGCAGTTTAAATAATTTCCAAACCATAAAAGGCCTAACCTTGAATGAATACTTTTTCAACACCATAGTGTACGATTTTATGAGACACTTTTTAAGAATTATGAACTTAAAAGATTTTTTAGGGATGTTGTATGCTTGTATAGGAGGTGAACGAAAATATAATCCAATTCTATACCAAAAAAAATTAAATCTTAAAAAAGAAAAATTATCGAATTTCATTTCATTTCATTATCTCTAAAATTACCAGCGTGAATTCAAAATACATCGATAGACAAAAAGACATTTTTTATTAGACTCATGAAGATCACGTTTTTTGCAGTGTAAACACATTTAAAAGTTGCTTTTTTTAAACCTCTGTGAAGTTGCGTCGCTTTTGTTTCAGTTTGCGTCTCAAGGCTTCAAAGTTGCTTCCTTAGTGCTTCGATTTGCACCGATAATGTAAAAATATTTGTATAAAGCTAAAGCAGAAAAAGGGGATTTCCCATTTTTATGGGGGGTTATGTATTGTTGTATAGTATATTTACATACATATTTTTCTTTTAAAAAACTGTTTAAAAAGAATTGTATTTTTTATTGAAGAGACCTATTTTTTCAGCTAAAATTATGAATTTCGGAACCAATTAAATGAAAATCAATACAAATATCAATATGAATAATTGTGTTTCTTTCTGCGTCGTTTCGGTTAGAGATTCTCTGGTCCCAAAGCATGGCATTGGTGTATGCAATCGCAAAGTAGAGTACAAAAGCTATGCAATTTTAATTTTTTGCTATGGTTAATTTTTTTTCGACACACTTCCTTTACATTGTTTTGATTAATTTGATTATCCTTGAAAAAAATGTATCAATTTGTTAATTCATTAAAAAAAATTGAAATACTATTTCCATTTACACATTTGTAATCTGCAAAAATATGACGATGCAACACAACAAATTGGCAAGCATTGATATCTAACTACAAAAATATAAAATCTACTCTTTTGTTTAAACTCGATATTGTTAGAGAAAATAGTTACTTGTACAATAAAATGAGATAAGTGTGTATGTATACATACATAAGCATGTATATAATTAAAAATAGGAGAAAAATATGCATTGTTTATAATTTTATCCTGACATTGACCCTTTACATTCCGATTAAAAAAATAATGATTAATACTTTTTTAAAACAAACAAAAAATAAAATTTTTCTTCAGACATAAGGTCGGAATTATTTAAATTGGAGATTTAATAAAAATGTTCCGAATTTTTCCTGCGTTAATTACATATCATCACTGCCTTATTGAATTTATTTTTATACTTACCTTGATGCCCTCATAATTTTGCAGTTATTTTACAATGGAAGACTGTGTAAATTTCAAAGAAAAGAACAAACATTATTTTCTTATAAAAATAAATTAAATTATTTTACAACAAGCTATTATAAAATTTAAAAAATTTAAAATTCAATTTTGTAGAATTTTATACATTAACACATGCTCATGCAATAACTACTAATTGTAAATAATATATTTTCTTGTAAATCATGTTAAGAACATACATATATATGTATGTATGTATGTACATATATGTTACGAAATAACTTATCGCAAATATTTCTTCAGGCGAATAATACCTATCTCAATAATTTAACATTTACGGAAATTACTTTTAAAAGAGTTTAATTAAGTAAATACTTTCATGTGAATCCAACAAGCTGAATGACACATTCATTGGAAGAATTCAAAAGTGTATGTATGTATTTGTATCAATGAACTTGTAAATATTCGGAACAATTAAAAGTGATTAAATATGTATTTACAAATTACAACAGATTTATTTAAGAGATTAACAAAATTTTACATATCGCTCATTTACTTCAATATTGTCATAAGTCAAAGACCATGATTTTTTAGTTAAGCATCCAAACATAAAACAAATCTTTTGTAACTCTGTCACTGTATATAGATCCGTATTTAGTTCTACAAATAAATTATAAAAATGTGATAAATATTTGGGATTTTTTAGACAGGCATACTGATCTATTGTTTTTACCTATGAATTTTTTTATCATAATGTAATTTATAATTGATGAAATAAGTTTTAGATAAGATGAATTAGCAAAACTTTTCCTAATTTCTATTAGATTTTTTACATAAAATTGCAACAAATCCAAAAAATCTCCTCGGTGAACAGCTCCAATAATAGTGATTAAGAGTTATATTTAGCTGAGTGGTCTGTAATTTCTTAAAAAGGTATAATTTAAAAAAGTTTCTTATAATCTTTGGAGTGAAACTTATGCCAACTTCCCTGCAAAGTAGAGTTAAATTTGTGTCTTTGTAGGAAATACGTTCAATTATGAAGATTAACGTATTTCTTCAGAAATTGTATATCTTCAGTAGTAATCCCTAAAAAAATCAATACACTTACTTCTACATACTTACGAACATTTTTTCCTGATCTAAAGACAAATTTAAATTGCATAATTATTTTTCTAAAGTTGCTGCAAAGGACACCCACATTAAGTGGACGATAAAAAATATTACTCTGTTTATAGGAGAAAAATTTCGTACATAAATCAATATACATAAAATATACAAAAGCCGTGCCTTCTAAAACTTTTACAAGTTAAACAAAAAACTATATTAAGAAGGACTTTAAGTCTCATTTTTTTTTTTTTTAATTCGATAGATTTTAAATTCCAAATCAGTTTTTTGATTGCTATTATTAATAACAACATTCATTTCCTCTAGAACGTTTACTCTCATATAGTAAAAATTTGATATTTTATCAGCGAAATTCAATATATTTTGTTTTTACTGTAAAATGGTAAAAATTTCAGTTAAATTGTTTTGGATTATTTATTTTTTAGACAATATAAAATCTACCGTAAAAAAAATTTTAAATTTTTAGACATTTTTAATACCTATTAAGTCACTTATTCAATATTAGAATGTAAATCTTAATTTTTGTCTAAAACTTTTTTACTGCAACATCCTTAAATATAAACGTCTTTGTGTCATTATTTAAAAAATTCATTTGATAAATTTGTTAACATTTTAATTTTTCCAAGGCTATACATCATACTATCTACATGGAAATTTACATCATTTACCATGTTGCATGCCAACACCTGTACGGACAGTCCTACACGGCATAAGCCATTTCCATAAATAAATGTGAAACAATTTCAACTGAATTGTAACTTATTTTTCTTCTTTTATTTTTTCATTTCTTCGCTTATTTTATCAACATCAACAAAAAAACCTCGTACAATGACGACCAACCGACATTCCTTGCATCCAATGAAAAACAAAAAATATTCGCTTTTGTCCAACATTCGAAAACAGTACCGGAAGATGTGCTAGATTCAAGAAATGCCCAGGGCAATGTATATCGTTGGGTAGAAGCTTATCGCAAATATGGCCACAAATTGGCAGCCGTAAATCCCATAAGCATCAAGAGTCAACAAAGGTAATAAACAAAAATAAAACAAAACAAAAATCAAAATAAAAGAAGAAATATCACACAAAAAAATGAAAACTTTAAGAAAAATAAACAAAAAAAAGTAAATTTCTATATGAAAACGAAAGGAAATGAAACAGAAATTCTTTAAAAGCAAACATTTATTTCCATCTAAAGCTGACCAAAATGGAATTGTTAATAAAAAATTACAAAAATTGCTATTGCCGCCATTTTTATTTTCTTCTTTTGTATATATTCATATATATTAATGTTTTATATATATATGTATGTTTTGTATATATTTATATATACTCATATATATAAATATATATATATATATATATATATATATATATATATATATATATATATTTTAAAGAACCATAAGTCGTTTAACCCTTAAACGACTTATGGTTCTTTAAAATGGCAAACTCTTAATTGACAGGAAATAGACAGTGAAAACAATTTTGATTTACCACAACAACAACAAAATTAAATCACTTCAGACTATGTGCATCAGGAAAGGATAAAAATTTCATTACGATATTTCTGATAGGTTATTTAAATGTTTCCTTAATTTTAACTTAAGGATTGAAAAATGCCAGGAAACAGATACAGTCAGATCGAAATTAATAGTTTAATTAACCCTAGACGAAAATTTCAAAAATTTGAGCACTCCTCTAATAAAGCAAAGCTGAAGCTTTTTTAGACGCGCTTAGTACAATGGTGTCAGCCGTTTTTCAAAGCTAGATCTCATTTTCGAGATAACAGCATTTTTAAATTCTGATACTTAATTATCTTAAAATAATAGTAAATAAATAATTTTACAACTTATTTCGCTAAAACCCAGCGTGCTTCGTTACCCGAATTATAACTAATATATTTACTATTACCTTAATTATCACTTTCATCCTTTTCTCCCATTTGATCGCCTTCCGATCCAAGTCCAAACATTAACGATTACCTATAGTTCTTTCGAGAAAGACACTGTAAAAATGTTAAGATAATCGGTTGTGATAGAGGTGAAAAACCTTGTGTCGTTACATTTTAAGAGACTTTGAAAATCCAAATACATCATACATAGTTAGCAAAAAAATTACACCTTTTTTATGAAAATATATGATACATTTCTACTCGTATTTCCAGGTTTGTATTAACCAAAAATAATAACTTTTTGCTGATATAAAGGTAGTCACTACACTCTCACGAAAATTGTCTCATATGTAGTTTTCGAAAGTAATCGAAATACGTTAAAATTTTTACAGTGGATAGATATTGATGTTGTTAGTTTCTTGCAAAAAGTGAAATTTAAAAAATTTTGAGTTAGTACCCTCTTGTTTATCAAGTGCGATATGTATGTACATATGTTTGTTTGAAGTTTATAGATAGCTAACCCGATTTTATTGAAATTTTTACAGTATCTAAATAATTTTCAAAAATTCCAACTAGATTGGGGGGAGGGGGGCTGTAGTAGTGTGGTAAGCAATATGCTACTATGGCACCTGCGATTTACAATTTTTAACATAGCGTTTAACATAGCATAGATAACTACAATAGCGTTTAGAAAACGACTTTTTTACTTATTTGGGAATCTGGTAAAACTTATTTGAAAATCTAAAATGTTGCAATTCATACAGTCCGATCCGTTAAATCGTGGATTCCGATTCAGCAAAAACCTAACACTCTTGTATGGCCACCTTATTTCTCCGGCCTAAATTTAATCAAAAATGTATGGAGATGGGTGGCTAGGAAGGTGTTCGAGTCCGGAAGACAATAAAACACAAAAATGGATTTAATGGAAGGAGTCAAACACACTTGGTCCACCATTTCGTTTAATTATATTGAAAACCTTTACAATTCAATTTCCAATCGAATTTTCGACGATATTTCAAACAAGGGCGGTCCCACGCATTACTGAATATACTTAATACTATTTAAAATATAGTATTTTAGAATTAAAATGCTATATATTTGTATTTTAGAATTAAAATGCTATATAGCTGCTTAAAATACTAATTAAATTGAAATTATTGTGGTGGCGCTATCCTGGTGGCCAATTTTAGTTTTTAGTATAATTTTTCGGAAAAAAAAATTATTAAAATACTATCTTAAATGGTACTACATAAGAATTTTAAGGTCATATCTCAATTGGTTTAGATAATATTTAACATTAACTGTCAGTAAAAGGGGGGGCGCTATCCTGATGACGCGCAGTGTATGGATTTTTGTATATCTCGAATTTGGTCGGAATAAATTAAGATCATTTTTATATCAAGAATATCTCCAATGCAAGCGCTAACTTTGAAAAATTAATTTGTGTTGTCAGAAAGGTGCCTAATTGTTAAAAAAAAAGTTGTCAAATACGAGCACGATGTAATTAACTTATTTAGCTCAAATTGTAGTACGACCATAATGTGCTCATTTTCATCAATACACTCTCGGTTTGTTACGATCGATCTGCAATTATTCACAAAAACCTTCATATAATATCTAAACTATAAAAACTCAACCGAAGAAGTCTATACAGATTTGAGTATATTATATTCATCAAGGATGTACGAACAAGCCCGACTATAGATGACAAATATATTGTGTATGTATGTGTGTGTTTAACAATATGTACTTACTTTAATGAATTTTTCAAGTCCAATATAAAAAGATAACTTCGACTTAATTCGGCTGACAACCAATAATGCACATGACTTTTATTAACTTTTAGTAAATATGTTTGTGGCCACTAAGATCCATTATTGAATGAATATTACCAAAATTTAGAATAGTTGTTGAGATATAGAAGAAGTCTTTTGAGAATCATAAAAAAAAATTTGTCATCCTTTAACAATACAAACAAAAGGTTTAAAGTAAAAAATAGATTGATAGGTTTATAAAAATTGAATCAAGAACAGATATATGAACCAGAACAAACCAGAACAAACCAGAACAAACTCACCTGTATTAAAGCAAAAAAAATATTTGTATGCAATATGTATGTATTAATGTAATAATATACATATAACAAGGTATTTCTTAATTAATTCCAAACACAGTCCTTTAGATGAACTGAATCCTGAGTTTTATGGTCTCAAAATACATGAAAACATTAAACCACAGGGTCTGCTTAACGCACCAGACATTGTTGGGAACTCTACAACAACTGTGGGCGAGTTGGAGTCGAAACTTAAAGAAATTTATTGTGGAAAATCAGTGAGTGCAGAATTCGGTTATGTTGAGGCAAGTAAAATTTTTTAGCGAATAAAAAAAACCGAAATTGTTTTAAATTATTTTTAATTTTTCAATTCAATCTAGAACCTTGAGGAACATGAATGGTTGGCCACGCATTTCGAGCAGCTTAGTGCGCAAACCGAACAATATCTTTCGAATGAAAATCGCAAACAGATTGCTGAATTACTAATTAAGTCACAAGCATGGGATAATTTTATGGCTTTAAAATTTCCAACTGTTAAACGGTACGGTGGAGAAGGAGCTGAAAGTTTAATGGCATTCTTTTGGCAATTACTGCGCGATAGTGTACAAGGTAAAGTTCTTTTAAATCTTCATTAATCTCTAGAAAAATTTCTGCATACCTACTAACCTAAATTATATATACTCAACAAAAAATGATTAAAAGTTTAGTTTAAAACAAAAATCTCTCTTCTTTTTATATTACAAAAAAAAACTAAGCGATTAAATTAAGATGAGTGTTAAAAACAAACTTTCAGTGAAAGTAGACATAAAACTTGGCAGCTAAAAAGTATTTAAAGAACTGTTCAAATGAAATTATGATAATTATATACCGTAAATATTTCACTTTGTCTGAAAAATTTTTACTGTTAAGACAAAAGAAACACATGAAAGAAATTCTTACAATTTATGGCTACAAACTACAAGGTGAGTGCTTATACTATATAGGAAGCATACATTCATTAAGGCAGGAACAAAAATATTGGTTCTAATATCAGCTTTTACTATACTGATTATTTCATATCAAATTTTGAGATCGAATCTGATTAAAAAAGTATAGGTAGCAAATTCTAAAACGATTCGATAAGTTTTTGCAATTTGCCAAAGACGATTTCTACGATTATAAATCTAAATCTTTTAAATAATCATAAGCACTTCTGCCGAGTTAATTTATATAATAAGTTTCTGTTCCGAATTTGGTTTAAATGAGTCCATGTTTTATCATATCAAAGTCGTATATGATACTTTAGGCCATGTCTGACTATCCTACAAAGTCGTGCGACTATGTCAATTAAAAATCTGATAAATTTCTGTCCTACATAAGAAAATCGAAACAAAATGTGTGATTGGATGCCACACTTTCATACAAAAAAGTTGCAAAAACATATGCTTCACCAAAAACAACTCTGATTGCACAGAAAATATGTACAATTTTTTTTAAATTTTCAAAAGATTAACAATTCCGACACACTTGTCAAAATATCTGTCACACAAATGCACTTTGTGTGGTGTGGATACCATTATACTTTCTTAACACTCATAAAATGTTTGACATATCGAACGACTAAATCTGATAATCAGACATGGCCTTTAATAAGTACATAAATGAAATGTTTTAGCACTATAATGAATTTAGTGAAGATTTTTTTACCCAAAAAATAGAAACGATCAAATATTTCTTAGCTGTCGTACACATTTTTACTCAAAAGTTGGAAAAAGATAAAGCTGCTAAGTTTTACTATAATAGTGAAATTAGTTTCATAATTGACCTTATTGTTGAAAATGTTTTTTCCATTAGCCCTCTTGGGAGCACATCACGTTCCCAAAGCTTTTCAATCTTACTTGGTTTGCAGCTGTTGTTTTGCGCCTTCCCAAAATATGTTATACTCTCTAGATCTGAGAATATTGTGTATCTCCAAGTGTTTTTTTGGCGACCGCGGTAACATGAGCCCTGAAGATTCCAACCAGTGCCATCCTTAGTATCCTCCTCCTCCTTTCTGATACTATCGCCGATACACCTCCATTTTCTACGTTTTTTTTTTTTTTTTTTTTTGTTTAAGTGTGGGTTCATCATTAGTGTTGCTGATTTTTTATGTTTTTAGACCGGCTAATCTTACATATGGTTGAGAGGGACTTGTTGATAAAAAAGATTGACTTGGCATAGGCGTTGAATATTCTAAGCTTGTTTAGTCTGGATAATTGTAAACTGTTCCAGACTGATTATAGTCGATGTTATCCGTACTAAGGGAGATAATCCTGAAAGATTTGGCTTTCTTGATATTTATCTCGGGACTAATTTAGTTTGCATGTTGGATATCTTCTGCGAAAGTAGACAAATATCATCCGCATCATTTTATTAAGGTACCTACCCATGAACTTATAGAAAAGAGGGGAAAAGAAAATGGCAGGAAGTGGTTTAAACTTGCGTTTTGTTTTCCTTTCATAAATAAGTCTTGGTATACATTATAAAAGTTTTTTCAGAAAGTCCAAGTCTGTAGGTACGAAGGGATAGTAGAATGAAAATTCTATTCAACCTGAAGTTGGTTTAGTAAAATAAAGGAAATATTAATTCAAAAATGTTGCTGTGACTTAAAACTGACTCAAAACCAATATAAAAACTGGTAGCTGAAAGCTTCGACGTGTTTAACTTAATTAGTATAATTCTCTTATTAAACTATTATGAAAACAAAATGTATAAAACAAGAACTTCCAAGTTTAAAGTTCTAAAAAAAGACACATACATGCGAAAATAGCAACTTCATCCTTTGAAACATACATACTCACAGTAACACATATTCATAATTAAATTTTGTAGTTTGATACCCAAACTCAAGGTTATGACATCATCCATTAATCAGTTACCAAAAAATTCTCGTTCATTCATTTCTACTATCACTTAAAAGCTAACAAAAGAAAATAAAATGAAACTGCAATCCCTATGAAAGTCAAATAAAACTTTTTTTTTGTTTTATTGTTTCCATCACATTCTCTGCATTGAATAATTTTCCATATATTCATTCTTCTTTCGTTATAGATGATCTCAAACAAATTGTAGTGGCAATGCCACATCGTGGTCGCACAGAGTTACAAACGATTCTGTTTAATATGAGACCGGTGAAAGTTTTTCACAAACTCAGTGGAGAATCTGAATTTCCAATGGATTGTCAAGCCATGTCAGATGTAATAAGTCATTTTCGTGAGTAATTTTCTTTTATTTTTTTTGTTTATACAAAATGAATTTTGATTTATTGCAGTTTATTTCTACGAATAAATGTAATGCACTGATAAATGTTTGTTTTATTTAACGTTTGATATTTTTTGTTTTTTTTATTAATAAATCATATTTGTTAGATATATCCGATGATATAAAAGTAAATGGAAAAACTATACGTTTAAGTATGGTGAGGAATCCTTCGCATTTAGAGGTGAGTCGTATGCAAATTTAAACATTTTACTTTCTCGTCACTTGTTACTTTTTTATTAGGCTGCTAATCCAGTTGCTATGGGTAAAACCCGTTCGAAACAGCAGACCTATAAAGATGGTGCATTTAGTGATGAACCAGAAAAACCTTTTGCATCTTCTGTCCTGAACGTCATTTTGCATGGTGATGCTGCTTTTGCTGGTCAAGGCATCAATCAGGAATGTTTGAATATGGCTTATGTACCACATTTTGAAATTGGTGGCAGTGTTCATTTGGTGATCAATAATCAAGTTGGTTTTACTACTCCCGGTGATAGAGGCCGTTCGACGGAATATACAACAGATTTAGCTAAAACTATACAGGCTCCAGTTTTTCATGTCAATGGTGATGATCCCGAGATGGTGGCCTTAGTTACGAAATTTGCTTTTGAATATCAACGACAATTCCGCAAGGACATCTTTATTGATATGAACTGTTTTCGTCGTTGGGGTCATAATGAATTAGATGATCCCACCTTTACTAATCCTCTAGTTTATGCTATTGTTAATAATCGCAAGTAAGTGAAAACTATAATATAATGGGTTTTTATTTTCAAATCAGCAAGTTGGTTAAACTGCTTAGCTATCTTTAATAAACTAGGCCCTAGTTCGAATTAATCCCATTTGTTTTATATACTACCATCTTTATGATTTTAGTTTTTTTTTTTCTTGTTCCCGCTAAATTGGCAATATAGATAGAACACATAGAGATAGATGTACTCTTGGCTACGTAGTTTTTGCAAATGTCAAGTTATGACGCTAATATTTCGCGAGAATATCAACAACAGATGTACAAATCTAACAAAAAAAAAATTCAAATCGGAACGATGGGACCGCCACACGGGGATTATTTCGGAAACTTTTTGATCAAAGTAGTAAGATGACAAGAGTGATCTAATATACGATTAACACCAAAATTTAGTAAAAAATGTCCGTAGTGATTTGGAAATTCTAGCACAGCTCTCTTTAATTTATTCAGTTTACGCTGTTGTTTTCGCGCTTTTCCGCCCTAGATCTTTAAGTATTCAGAAATTTTTTACGACCGTAGCTTCTTAAGGCCTAATGATTCCACTGTAATGTCGTTCTTGAGATAGTTAGACCAATTGCAGATAGTTAGACCAAAATATCCTCCATATGATTCTGAGGCAACTGTTAATAATAATAAATACATGTAGCATTTGCGTAATGATATTCAACACTAAACACCGCTGAATAACAGGGTTGACTTTATACATACGTATGTACGTTGAAGATTCTGATCTTAGTTGGTCTGAATATTTATTACCTATACTGATTTTATGGGGACTTTATTGAGCCTGTTGTTTAAGTATGTTTCTATGCCGCCATCCGGTGTCACTATTTCGACCACTATTTCAAGACCCACATTGCGAGCTTTAGATCTTTTAATTTTACGTGCCTGCTGAAAATCTTGTACGAAGGTAGACCTATATTATCCGTATAATCCAAGTCCTTAAATTGCCGTGGAATCTCCATGTAATTCCTTCTTTCTCTGAACAGACTTCGCTTGAAGAATTGAAACTTCAGCATCCTCGTACATGTCTCTAATGATTCGAATCATTGCTTTCCATATGGCTGTTTCATTGATAGTATCAAAAGCCCTTTTGAAATCTAATAGTAGTTACATGGGAGAACACCATTCTAGGGATTGTTCTATTATGATGCGTAAGATGTTGGACTGATATACGTAGCTTCGTCTTAGCTAGATACATGCTTGTTCACTTGTATGTTTTCTCTGTATTATGACTTCTAGTACCTTGTGTACGGTATTAAGCAATGTAATTCCCGTTAATTTAACCACTTCCCGTTAATTTTACAATAATGATTTTTTTGAAACTGGAGGCATTCCAGACTGATGTGATGTGGGGTTGTAGAAGTTCAGCTGTAGTGTCGGTGTCAACCTGTAGAATTTTAGCTGTTATGCCACCCTCGCCCGCAGCTCTACTGCCTCTCAGTGTTCTTATGGCTTCTTTGATCTTATTCAAACTGGGTGGGTTACACGATATTTCTAATTTTTTTTCCTACAGACTGCTGCTGTCTCCCATTTCATTGTTCTGGGCGGTTTCATCCACGACGACATTTCTGATTTCCTCGATTTGTTCTATCCACCTTTGAGACTAGGCATCATTGTTTTGCAGTAGCGCAACACTGAGAATATCAACTGCTTAGGCCTTACTACATCCTCGAATGATGAGACAATATAGCAACTGATGTAGTTTTCTCATGTTGGCTTTGCTAGCTGCTTCTTTAACTATTGTGTGATGAGCAGAAGAACCTTCGTACTTACTGTAAAATATGCAGTAAACACTGTACTTTATACTCATTTTACAAGCAACTCAGCATAGTGCAGCAAAACTGGCACACATTTAATGCATTTGCCAATTTAGATATATTCAGGCGGATGTCTATTTATCCATATTTCTTATGTAAATATATGTTTTTATTTAACAATAGATCTGTACCCGATTTATATGCAGAAAAATTAAATGAACAGTCAATACTTTCGGCTGAAGAGACTAAAAAAATACATGATGATTACATGAAATACCTTAATGAAGAACTCAAATTGGCTCCCCAATATCAACCTGAACCAACGTATTTCCAAAAACAATGGCAAAACATTACTACAGCTTCTGACAATATAACCTATTGGGATACTGGCCTTGATTATGGTCTACTCAATTATATTGGACAGCAAAGTGTAAAATATCCTGAAGGCTTTGTAAGTAACAAAAAAGGCACAAAATAAATAAGAATAAATAAGACAAAATAATGAAACAGTAACAAAATTGGTTTCTATAGGAAATAATAAAAAGTTTTAAATAATGAAACTGCAATATATATTCCATATTCTTACAGAACGTTCATCCACATTTAAAGAAGACGCATATTGAGAACAGAATAAAAAAACTGAATGCTGGTGAAAAAATTGATTGGTCTACAGCAGAAGCCTTGGCCATAGGCAGTCTTATGTATCAGGGTTACAATGTGCGCATAAGTGGTGAAGATGTTGGACGCGGCACCTTTTCACATCGTCATGTTATGTTGGTGGACCAGGATAGTAATGAAATGTTTATACCTTTAAATGATTTGAAAGGAGGTAACGATGGTAAATTAGAAGTGGCCCACAGTATTTTATCCGAGGAAGCTGTATTAGCCTATGAATATGGCATGGCCATCGATAATCCAGATAATTTAATAATATGGGAAGCGCAGTTTGGTGATTTCGCTAATGGGGCTCAAATTATTATCGATAACTTTATTATATCGGGTGAAAGTAAGTATTATTTCATCTAATCTGCTATAAATTTGTAACGATTCCCGCAATTTTCTCAAATTTTAAGCGAAATGGATGGATTCTAATGGATTAGTATTACTTCTACCCCATGGATATGATGGTGCTGCCTCTGAGCACAGTTCCTGCCGCATTGAACGTTTCTTGCAATTATGTGATTCCAAAGAATGTGCCACTGATGGTGACAATGTTAATGTACAAATTGTTAATCCTACCACACCTGCTCAATATTTTCATGTCTTGCGTCGCCAACAATTGCGAAATTTCCGCAAACCTTTAGTTATAGTGGCCCCTAAAGTCTTATTGAGATTGTCGGCTGCCACTTCCAATCACACCGACTTTGCTCCTGGCACACATTTCTTAAACGTTTTAAGTGATAATACTGTGCGTCCTACTGATGTTAAAAGAGTTATTTTGTGTTCGGGCAAGCATTATTATAATTTGGTCGATGAAAGACAGTCGAAATATATACAAGATACTGCCATTTTACGTTTAGAATCATTATGCCCATTCCCTGCCTATGAATTGCAACAGGAAATATCTAAATACAAGAATGCCACGAGTATGTTTTAAATATTAATAAACGATTACTTAGCCAAATTTTTATTGTATTTTTTATATTATAGCCTTCGTATGGAGTCAAGAGGAACATCGTAATATGGGTGCTTGGAATTTCGTTAAACCACGTTTTGAAAATCTTGTTGGCATACCGGTACGTAGAATATACTTAATTCTCAACCAAGTTTGTGGTTGTAATCCAGAAATTTTGCATTTGTAGTACTTTGCTTGTTGTGTTGCGTTAATGTTTAGATACTTGATTTGGTATTCAGTTCTGTATCAATTTAACTAATTTTATTAAGTTTAGAAACCAACTTGACTTATCACTAGGAGAGGGCATTTTCTCCCCTTCTTTGGACTCTTTTAATGACTCTAGAACAAGTCAATTTCGATGCAATCGCCTATGCGGATGACGTTGTTCAGTAATAACACCGACAACAACGCTGAGTGTGCTTCTTTGAAGATTGAGCAGATCTTTTGCGCACTTGATATCCAGCTTTGGCCAGATTTGCTGCGCTGCAATGCAGCGTTGACGGAGTCCATTACTTCATTGCAAATCATGAGCTTCAAGCAAGTTTTCAACGGTATTCTTAACATGGAGAATTCACTCGTGTTGTCACTTACTGTGGACATGCCCTTCGTTATGTGGCAGGAGAAAGAGGCACCTGGGCTTCTACCGTGCGACTAGGCTTACGGAGCTGTCGAGTACGGACATTTGTGGGCTAGGGGTTTTATTATAAGTTGCGAGTGGTTCCGGGTATAGGGAATGATGACCGACTGCCGCGTTACAACGGGCCTACGTGTGCCCTTCTTTTGGGGCAGCCACTTCCTACCTATTAAGATTAGGAAATTTTCTATTGGGCTAAAAGTTAAGTTTAAGTAATATTTATTCAAAGACCTAATACACAATTTTTAACAAAAGGGCATAAAATATGTTACTTGTAAAAAATTCATTAAATGTTACTTACAACTTCAGCAAAACTTCTACGATTAAGGAAAAATAAATTTTTATTCAACTTTTACATTGAAGCTGGCAGCAAAAAATAAATTATAATTGTGCTCTGATAAAAAGAATTTACCAACAATATTCATAATGATTCATATGCAGCCATACTCTCATAATGAAAAATAATTTATTTACTTAGAAAGATAATTTCAGTCTTCGCACACAATTTTATTTTATTTATAATCTAATGTTTAATTTAATACGTAATCTTATTTATTTTTGTAGCTTCTCTATTGTGGACGGGCTGAAGCACCAACATCTGCAACTGGTATAGGTAAAGTGCATAAGCGTGAAGTTGAAGAAATTGTGCAACAACCATTTAAAATTAAATTCAATAAATTAGAAAATCCAACGAAAGTTGAAAGATAGATAATTAGCCGAAATACTTAAAAAAACAATTTAATTAAATTTTTAACCAGCAAACAAATATTTAATTTAATCTATGTAAACATACATATGTAGTATGGTTATATGTATGTATGTTTGTAATATACTTATTTCCAGCCACTTACTTCCTTCTGGTACTGTTGTTAACCGGAAATTTAATTAATAAAAAATAGCACGTCTGAATGCCTGTAAATATGAATGTAAATGTAAAAAAAAAAACATTTAAAAATAAGCAATATAACACACATAGTACAATATACATATGCATACACCCATGACCACTAAAGAACCGGATGTAACCCTGACATTGCTCCCTAAAGTATGCTATACAATACAGCTGGCTTGAATACTAAAAAGGATGTTGTTTTTGTGGAATTATGTGTGTGTAAATGAAATAAATATATTATTTTTCATTTTTTTGTTCTGTTTCTTTTTGCTATAATTATTTTACATTAATTTTAACTGTCTCTTGTATTATAATAATAAATTATAGTTTATGTTATTTGCTGGGCTGGTTTCTTAGAAGCAACATTTTAATACATTTACGTAAATACATACATGTGTACATTAAAAGGAGCTTGATTTAAATATTTTTACTTAATGTTTTAAAATTTTAATAAGGTAAAAATAATGAAATAGTAAACTCTTACCAAAAATCTTTCGATAATTTTTGGTTGAAAATATAAGGTAATTATTCGAGCTTTAAATTTATTTAAATTAAATGAACGCTGCAAAATCAACTGCATCGGATTATCTGACATACTCTTACGAGCACCGCGACCTTACGCATCTCCGCCTTTATGTAAGGATATTGGTTCATCGTTCAACTCAAATTTAACTACCACACTGCAAATAGTCCTCTCGGTAGGATGATTACGTATAATGGGCAAACCGCAGAATGTTGTCTGAACAGAACATACATTTTGATAAAACAATTTTATTATTCGCATTTGTGTTATTGAACGGTTATTTGGTTATAACCTTTTAACCAAATGCCTTGTGCCAACTTTAATTATTATTATTCAATAACTATTTAAATTACTATAAAAAATTTTTGGTAAGGCAACCAAATTGACATAATATTTGACCTATTCATGTTTTCGCAAATTTATTTATATTCCATCTGACTGAAATCGCTTAAATCAATAAATTTTTGAATATGCCACTAGTTTAAGTAATTTTACTGTGACAGAAATTGGATATAATAAAACAAATTTAATCGGTTCCTAGCTACAACAATTAAAAACGTATGTATATAAAAAAACTTGCAAAGTCATAACTTATTTGACACTACAGTGAATTGCAATTTGGGTATGTTCTGTGAACTACAATCGAGTGAAATTGAAATCGAATGAAACTTCAGATTGCTATACTTTTCAACTCTGACAAGATTTTGATATTTTTTGTATTAATTCACTTTATTACGTTTCAAAATATTTATTTGATTGTCAAAACTTTAAAATAATTTTCGCAATTAAGGTTTCGGTTCACAGAACATACTCAACTATTTAAGTGGTGCCGAGATTTAGTAAATTTTTACATTACGCAGTGTACCTTTAACAGGTTTATTTTCAACTAACGCAAAAAATCGCACTTTTTAGATAAATTATTATCTAATAATTTAAACTTCCAATCATCATTCACCGACAATTGGAAGTCGAAAGAACATCAGTTACTAATATATGTACATATTAGTAAGTGCTTTTGGTGATCTAAGCATAAACAAGCCTACTGGGATGGATGGCTGGATGGCACACCAACCCATTAGATAACCTTCTCAGTGCATCATATTATGCCAGTATTTCTATGTCATACTGAAAGTTTGGTAATGTGAATCCATTCCTTAAAGAGAGTGATACTAACAGCCAGCATTTCCAAATGTGCAGATTTACCTGTATTTTGCAGGTTTTTTAAGCATTGAACAGTTTTGAAGTTTTTTGTTGAAAAAATCAGTTTTTTTTTTTTGTTATTTGTCCATTTTCCAAATAACGGTATATCTCGAAAACAAGAGCTAAGCTAAAAAACAGGTTATCACCACATTCAGCGTAGTGGAATTTGGTTTACCCGTTAGAGGCCCCGCTTATCGGAAAGAAAGCGTCAAATTCGTGCGCAGAGTCATTATATCATATTATTTATGTCACAATTAATTTGTTGTGTTCTGCTTGAATAAAAAATACACTATGAAATAAATTATACGGATATATGTATATTTTTTACTTTTTTAAGTATGTACAGTTTTTTCACTTGAAAATACGATTTTTTCATCTGAATTTTCAGTTTTTCTAAAAAAAATTATGGCAACACTGCTAACAGCCCTAAAAACTCCAACTTTTTCAGTACTCTCTACAGTTTTGTAGAAATATTACGATTAATTACTACCTTGTGAAGTATTAATAATAATTAATAATTTTCTGAATGATCATCAGTATGGTTTTTCAATCTGCTTAATCTCCTAATTTCTGATATTCTCTAACAACCTTCTTCTTATCCCATCCTATTTCCTCCTTCGTAATTGACAACAAAATTTCTCATTCATATTTAGAATGAAAGTGGGGTAGTGACACCCAAGACCCAATGTTATTGCATTTTTGGGCAAATTAAATATTATTTAGGGCGTAGGGTACCCAACTCTTTTGATTAATTAAATAAAAACTTGTGTTTTACTGTTCTACCGATGCTGCAATCGAATGTTTTTGAAAAAATAAAGGAACATTTTCCTGTTCACTGCGATGTAAATAAAATCAAATTAAATTCATAAACACTATGCCCTATTTACTCATTCACACAGCCTGTTTGCGTAATTTATCATGGTGATGCTATACTGTATAGAAAAAAATTTCAATTTTTAATTGCTTAGATTCATTTGGATAAAGTTCTTATAATTTATGTATTCAAATGCATATTAACCCGGTTTATCAAAATATTTTACTTTTACTCCCAAAAACTCGAGTTTTTAAAATAATAAAAATTAATAAAAACATTTTCGTAATTATTAAAAGCGCTGTATATATTTAAAACCGATTATGTGTAGAATACAAGCTATAAGATAAATATATATTGCATGCCATACTTTAAATTATTATGTATGGTTAAAATTAGACAACTAAATAGAGTATAGAGTAAAAGATAAAATACATATGATAGATTGGATAAGAAAAACGTGAAGTATCTTAACAACTATGTATTTATGGTATATCGAACTTAATTCGTTTATAAAAATATATATTTTAAACTTAGTGACAGTGATTATTTAAAATTAGGGCACTCAGTTTGTGAAACGCAAACAACGCCAGAGTTTGTATGAAATATAAAAACGTAACTTGAATATATTAAATTTATTTTTATCTATAAATCTGTATGGTATGTATGTGTTGTTATATATTGTAATATGAAATATAATTCAGTGCATTAAAATTTTTGAATTGCTTTACTTAAAGATTTTGTATGAAATATAATATAAAAAAATTTTCTGATATTTTCTTATACTAATTTTGGCGTTTTACACAGGGAGTGCCTAAAGTGTGTACGTATTTTAAAGCAAAATATAAAAAAGAGATCTTTAACGTTGAAGCAAAGAGAGTCCAGGGTACTATTAAAGTCGTCATCATTAGAATATAGAATTAGAAGGTCCTAAAAATGTATACCTTTTTGAAAAAAGTAACAACGCTTTCAAATAATCTCGATTATTTTCAATTTTTTATCTTACTAGTAAACTATAGGCATTACTGCACACACTATCAGCACTACTTTCTTCTTTAATAGAAATGCATTTTAAAGTTAAGACTAAAACCTTAAAGTATTTGATCGCCATAGACCTTCTCTAAGACATCGAAGAATTCAGACGATGTCTCATAAATGAAATACAACAGTCACATCCAAAATAATAGACCGACGAGAGAAAAGACTAAAACTATAAACGCTTCTCGACAGGTCGCATTATCCCAACCGCATTCCAAATCGAATTTTAGGGACTGCAAATTAAATAATAAGATATTATAGCAAAAAAGCATAAAGACAACTAATTTATTTAGCTTACCTCCATTAATTGTTGTCCACCTTTATTATCACAACGTGTTTCACGTAAATCATCATCATGATCATCACACATATATCGTCCATATACCTGGCAAGGTGAATTCATAAATGTCCGAAATACTGTATCGGTCCAAGTTTGCGAAGAACAAATGTATTGACGTCTCTTGCGCTGCCAAAATTCGACCCATCTTTAATGTTCCCGTACAAGTAGTTTTTATGAAATGGCGTTACTGTTCAAATTCATACTCACCCCAAATCGCAATCACAATTCAAGTCCGAATTCGACATTTTCAATTCAGTTAAGAAAACACTATTAGGCAGATAGGGTACAGTGCCAGTATTAGGATTGGGTATTTTTTTTAACATGCGATTATTATAGCGTATATCCAACGATATATTACGTACACGTCCCATATTTTTAAAGAAATTCTTTGGAAATTCCGGTATTGAAGTGTTAAATAGCTGAATGTACAAATATGGTGACTGCATACCCTGTAACAATAAAAATAATTTCCATCAAATATGCTCTATACCATCACATTGTAATTTATGAAATGACAAACTTTTAATATATTTTCATTAAGACTTGAAAACTGCGGTCCACTAAATGTAATATTTGTTAGTTTTAATGGTAAATGTCCTTCCATTTCACGTGACAAATCAGTTGGCATGCCCATTTGGACGGTTTGCGTTTCCTGTGTTGATCCGGAACCCTTTTTCAATATACGCGTAAATGGTTGCGGTGCTTCAATCCATAATTCACGTATATTATGATGGTGATGCAAAAGATGTGGTATATTAAAATGTTCCAGATGTGAGTAGGCTGTTAATTTAAGTGAACGCAAATGGGGCAAGGCATCTAAGCAACCATATTCAAAGTAATGCAAACGGAAATTGGAAATGTCTAACATTTCAAGATCTTCATTGACACCATCAAAACTGTTATTGTTAAGTGAAGTTATAGGATTACCAGACAACATTAACTTCCTAAAAAAATCATAAAAAAAATATAAAATAATTCAAACATTTGTAATTAGTAAAATTTTGTGAATGATATTGATATTTTATATGCAAAGCAGTATTTATACGCTTTATTAACTACAGTTTTAAAGTTGTTTATGAATATAACGAAGCGTAAGATTAAAGTTTTATTGATTTAAAATCAGCATGCGTTGTTATATACATGTGTTAATTTTTCTAAGAAAATTATCGTACACACACACACACATGTTTGTATATACCATACGCACGAAATTGGAAATTGTTTTAACCAAATTTGATACGATAGTAAATATATATTTGCGAATTGCAATTTTTTTTATTGTTCTTTAGCCCTCTGGACAGTCCATCTGCTAACATCGACAGTACAGGCAAAAACTGCCTCTTTCGTGATATTTATTTTGCCTGAAACAAAAGAACGTCCAATAGCTCTGGCTTCAGTATCAGTAATTGTTTTCGTCTTCCATTTTTTGTTCTGGATTAGAATTTCTGTACTAAGTAATTATTGTAGCCACTGACCGCTGTCCAATTTTTAGAAAATTTGCGATTTTTCGAGCTCAATCACCATATTTAGCTTTTCCTAAAACTGCGTTTCTTAAAGCAAAAGATAATGGCTTAATTTAACTTTTTATGTTTATTTTACATTTCAGTATGCACACAATCTTTAAGTTTTCCAAACTAATAATGTTAAATGCAAAAACTTTTCTACTAAAGCACCGTTAATTCAGTATTTTTTGGCTGGTGCAAAAGAAAACCAATGCAATTGAGTTAAAGAGATTGGTATATATTAATAAAAGAACCCAATAAAGTAATGCTTGTTAGTTTTTAATGAGAAGACAAAATATTAAATCAAAAAATTCAAAAAGTCTTCTTTTTGTAAAACAAGCAGAAAAATAGGAGAACATTTACACAAATTACAATTTACTTATATTGGCTCACTTTTGCACCACAGTGTACTTTGTTTTTCTTTGGAAGTACAGTTTCTTTCGCATTTGTGCTTTTCAGGAAAATAATGTTGTAATATGCGACACATTGTCTCATTTGTATTAAAATTCCGGTTAGCACAGTGACCCGAAAAATCTGATGGGACAGTATATCCCAGAATAATTCAAGGACTTTCGAAAAACCAAAAATTAAATTTGATTTTCCAATTTCGTTTGCCAACAACTTGGTCCCGATTTTCATTAAATTTGATAAAGTCGATCAGGCATATAAAAAAACTTATTTCTCCCATCACATACATGTAGTAAACACATACAGTTATGCCAAAAATAATAGAAATACAAAATTGTTTCAATATATTAACCGTTTATTTTGAAAGTGGTGCAAATCAGTTTTTGAAAAAATGGAGATAACGATAGTTATAGATAAAACTTATTATGATCTTTTCATGCGTAAACAATTTAAAATACAATAAAAAATCAGATTCTAATATTTATGAAATGAAATTTTTAGTTTTTAACCAAATATGTTTATTTTGAAAGTGGTACAAATCCATTTCAAGAATCCAATCTTATCATATATACGTACATACCTCTAGTTCGTCATGAATGTTTTAAATTGTAAAATCCTAAATAAAATTATAACGAGAATTAAACTGGAAAAGTATAATTTCATTGAAATTCTTAATAAAACAATTTTTTTTTTTGTTGCTACATATTTTCTTCTAAAATAGTTTTTGTTTTTTTTATCAAATAAATAAATAAAAATTAAGAAAAGCCCAAATTAAATGTACAATTGCAATAATTCATCAAATTTAAAAATGAGGCAAATCCATTTATTTATAATAAAACTTTAATTTTTTTTGTAAGCACTGTCAAGACTATTGGACTATAAAACTATTTCGTACGTTATCTAGTATCACAACCTTCGCGAAGGGTGGTCATCTTGTCGCGATGCGAATGCTTACGTGCAAGGACTCATGAGTCTGAGCTGGTAGGGCCTCCCACAACAGAGTGGCTCATGGCGAGCACTAAACTAAGAACTAATAGCGTCTGTTTTTTCCCACATGGGGCGGCTATTAGACGTTACCTTCTTGGTAATCTTTTTCCAATTCTTGATCAGGTTTTGACATCAAGAAGGTACGGTCCATTGAATCCTAGGATTCTCCGTCCACTGCTAAACTGTCCGAAATCCACCAGCGTCTGTTTCCATATTGGGCGGCTCGGTGGTCGGTCTGCTTCCAGATAATGTATAAAACGCACAACTTTTTGTCAGTCCGATGAGTGAGGGAAAATCGAGCCCCATGTATCCGGTCGGGGGCCTTATTCCCACGACGACTTCCTTGGGTTTTGGTTAATCGAATGCTACCAAGATCCAGGTTAGTCTGATGGAGACACCAGGTCAGGCTAGTTTGCCCCTGCTACGGGCCCTGCCAACCGAAATCCTCGGGCGGTAGATAACCCTGTGCCTATTGTGAATAAGGGAAACGCGAACAAGTCTTCGGTCTCCCAAACTTCACCAACCACTGCCAGTGAAGGAAATGCGAACAAGTTTTCGATTTCTGGATCTGTGCTCTCAGACAAAAAAACGTCCAAAAGGCACATAACTCTTCCCAGAAAGGCCTTCCTGAAGCGACGCGCTGCTGAGCACTTCATGGATAAATTGGGTAAGAACCCAGAACCCTAACCTCTGGGGAACTTGCTTCCCTCAACTGGGCCAAATACTATTTGGCCGAACAGCCTAAGCAACCCCCTCTAGCGTCAAAGGACACTCCTAAGCAGCAACGTTCGGAAGAGGAGGGACAAAGGCAGGGCCAACAGCCCGGGACTAAACGTCCGAAGCTATCAATGAATGGGTCATATAGTAAGGTGGCCAAAGGTCATCTCATACGAGCCATCATTGACAGAAGCGGCGCTGATTGAGAACTGAGAATTAGCGCGGGAGAACTGAGAATTAGCGCGGGAGAAGCTAATGGGAGTGTTCTGGAGAGTCCAAAGGGAAAATCCAGGCCCTTCCTCTCAGTATGATGATGCTGGATGGTATCGCGGGCGCGTTAAGCTTATGGCCTGCTCAAACGAGCGATCGGTTTTACTTCTAAAGCAGGCGATAGCCCTTTTGGAAGGCCTATGGGAGAGTGCTAGACTCGACGTAGGGTCTCTTGATGAGATTCCACGTCGGCCTAGGGCCATTGCCCGAATTCCCGACGAACCATCCGATAAGAAGGAAATCCTGGATCTCATACGGTGTGATAACCCAGACATCCCTTCACATGACTGGATGGTTGCCAGGGTCTCTGCATCGGATGGCTCATTCAGGAGGATAATTCTCCTCCTGAACAAGGAGTCTCTGCCACCTCTACGGAAGAGAGGTGGAAAGATCTACTACGGTTTTGAGTCGATCTTCCTACAGGTCTACCGGGGGGCCAGAGAAAAACCTTCTCACGACGAGAAAGATCCTGCTGTGGAGAATATGTCTTGTGACGAGACCACTACCTCTTTCGTGCAAGAAGAAACACTTCTAGGTGATCCTTTTGAGCCAATGGACGAAAAGGTTGACGGGGACGCCCTCTTGGACTCTGACCAAGACGACGTCAACGTCACAGTCATCCCAAAAGACAATAATGGTGAAGGTAACACAGGTTAACCTCCATCATTCTAAAGCAGCATCGGCTGCGCTTCTCCTTCGCTTAATTGAGAGAGGAGTGGAACTGGCACTAAGTTCATGAACCATGGATAGTTGGTGACAGGGTCTGTGGACTACGTGCGAATAACTATAAGCTGCTACATGTTGCGGAGTCGGGTAAGATCAGATCATGCATTGTGGCAAGCAAGAATTTGAGTATCTTCATCCTATCTGATTACAGCGATGAGGATACGATTGCGGCGCCTTGGGAGACCGGATCTGGCACCATTTTTGTAGTCTCAAGTTACATGGCCTACTAGCATAGCGAACCTCCACCAAATGACGTGGCTTGACAAGTGCGGCGAGGATTGGAAATAGGCCGCTTATTATTGGGGCTGATGCCAACGCACACCACATTGCTTGGGGAAGCTCGGACATAAATGCAAGGGGTGAGTCTCTTTTTAATTTTATCCTTTGTAGTGGTTTAGATATAATGAACACTGACAGGGAACCTACCTTTGTAGTTTCGAATAGAAGTTGCCGCGACATTAAGGCTTGTGTTAAGACCTTGACGGAAGCTTGCGATATGGCAAAGGGTGAGGCATGCAGACCAAGGGTCTGTAGGTAGGCAGCAACCACCATGGTGGAATTCCAATTTGGCCGACACCCGCAGGGAATATCGCCGGCTATTTAATGAGGCTAAGAGGGGGGGGGGGGGGGGCGACTGGTCCATTTATAGATCCTCATGGAATAGATTTTAAAACCGAATTAGAAGCGCAAAGCTCAAATCTTGGAGATCCTTCTGCAGCAGTGTTGAAGGACACTCCGAGACGAGCCGATTGCGGAAAATCTTGGCATCATCAACGGAGATTTCTGGTTTATTCAAAAACCATGTGGAAGCTGGACCAAAAGCGGATATGAAACCTTGAATGTCTTGCTGGACGTACACTTTCAGGGCAGTTTTCCTATGAGGGAGCGTGTGGACAACTCACACGATCACACCGAGTCCCACGTTCCAATTGCGGAGAGTGGGCTGAGGTGGGCGTTGTGCAGTTTTGCCCCATACAAATCCCTTGACCCGGATGGCATTATTCCTGCCGATCTTCAGAATAGCGCTGATTTGGTGATTCCTTGGCTGATGGCTATTATCTATAAGGCATGCTTGACATGGTCTTATATTCCTGAGCCTTGGACCTTGTTGTATAGGGTGGTATTTATTCCTAACGAGAGCAAAACCTCCCACACGAGTCCAAAGGACTTCAGACCCATCAGCCTATCTTCTTTTCTTCTCAAGGCTCTGGAAAGTTTGGTCGACTTGCATCTTCGCAGTACGATATAACCTGACATATTATATGCATCCCAACATGCCTACACTAGGGGCAGATCTGTTTAAACTGCGGTTCACTCGCTTGTGGGGTATATTCAAAATGCCCTCGAGCACAGGGAGTAAGCTCTAGTGGCATTCCTGGATATAGAGGGGGCCTTTAACAATGTGACACCGGAGATTTATAGGGAGACTCCTGACCAACAGGGTCATTGTCTCCACTATAGGATCAAGGTGGCTGAAAGGGGCACTCCACAGGGGGGTTCTTTCCCTTCCCCGGTGGAATTTGACCGTTAACACTTTGCTCGTAAGGCTTGATTCTAACAGATTCAAGACTGTAGCGTATGCGGATGATGTTGCTGTGGCTGTGTTGCGAAAATTTCTTGACACAATGTCGCAGCGCCTTTAAGCATCTCTGGGCCTTCTCAGTCGGTGGAGTACTGACAGTGGGCTGAAGGTTAACCCGGGAAAGACGAAATTGATACTATTCACGCGCAGGTACAAAGTTCCGTCGTTTTCCCTACCCGGCTCCAAAATACACGTGCGAGGGCGGCGAGGGCGAATCTTGCGCTATACGCCTGTCATAGGGCCGTTGGAAAGTCCTGGGCCACCCGGGGGAACTGTGTGGCGGACGGACTTGCGAGGGCTGGATCTCTCCTCAGAAATGAGAAGATTGACCACTCAGTTGGGATGCCACTCTCCTCTTGCAGACTTATGGTCATGCGGTACATGTTGGGTAGGGCACAGCTACGATGGGATGATGAACCCACGTGCTCTGTATCGAGGCAAATCTGGACACTATATGATCGGGATCGCTCGGAGTCTGTAATAAGGGTGCCGCGACTTAGGCTGCGAACTCTTGTAGCTGTGATTACTGGGCACTGGGTGGCTAGTGCGCACGCTAGGAGATTGGGTCTGCCGTTCAATGACTATTGTAGGGGTTGTCAGGGTGAGAAGGAAGAGAAGACTGTCGAGCACTTCCTATGCCAGTGTCAGAGTCTTTCGGACATTAGGACTGCTTTCCTTGGTAGTCCGTTTCTGGATGGCTTGTCAGATCTGGCCGGTGTGAATATCGGCAAAATCTCTTCTGTTGTACATGCGTCTGGTGGGTTCGAATCGCACTGGGACTCGGACACATAGATTGTCCATTTTCTGGACTACTGATGGGTATCACAGTGGGATCAATACTGGACCCAGTTGGGCTGGACGTGTCTGGCTATCCGTCGTAACTAACTAACTAACTAGTACAATAAAACATCAAAAATATAGCAATTAATACTTACTACTATTTTTAAATTTATTGAAATGTAAATCTTTAAACACATATCTTGAAATAACAAAATATGGACTTGTCCCACTTTCAAAATAAATTCATTAAACTTTGTTGAATTTTTAAATGGGAAAAAAACTATATTCAAATTTTAAGAAAATTTAAATATCAACTTTCTTAAATATTTACTTTATATTTTCTTACTTTATTTGGTTTTAAGACTTGTAATCATAATTTGAAGAAATTATTGCAAATTTATTTCAAAAACAAAGACAATTTGTCGTAAATTACAAAAAAAATCAAAAAAAATGTAAAATTCATCTTTTCGGATGAAGGTCCGTTTATAAGCAAAATTGCCATATTTTGGGCTTAGAAAACCCAAACGTGGTATTACAGAAGCCAATGCAACCATTATGAGTGAATGTTTGTTGCGGCTTGTAGAGCGAAGGCATCATTGACCCATATTTCTTTGGAAATGAGGGCGGCGCAACGATTACAGTCAATGAAAACACCTATCACACCATAATAAAAGATTTTATTGTGCCCGTTCTTCATGGTATTGATGTGAACGATGTTTGGTTTCAACAGGATGGTGCAACCAAGGACACATCTCATGCCACAATCGATTTATTGCACCAAACGTTTGATGGCCGTTTAATTAGCCAACCCCATTGCACTCAAAAAAGTTCTCAAAAATTGGTCCGATCGAAACGGGTACTGTGAGGCCAGCTGCGGCAGCCACAACAAAAAAATTAATATGAATAAATTTCAAACCGTTTTTGTTTTATTAAATTTTTAAATTTAAACTTTTAAATGTCCCACTCTATACTATATATATAATTTTGTGAGATTAAAATTTTGAGATTAAATGTTATTTTACAGGAAGGAACCCACTAAGACCGACCGATCTCCAAGTGGAGGCGCGGTTTTGTGATGCCATCCTTCACAAAGTAGCATATGCTATTTTATTTTAAGTTTTATGGCTACGCACCCAAGTTTGGATTTAACATACTCCATTTCTCTTCAAATTAAAAAAATCCAAAATTTCATATATGTATATTTATATATGTATTTATACAAAATATATCTCACCTTAAGTGCGGCAAAGACTGTGTCATCAGTGGTACATTTGTCAAATCATTATTTGATAGATCTAGCATTCTTAAATTCGACATATTATGAGCCAATTCCTGCGGTATAGATGGCAATTCATTATAGCCCAAACGAAATTCACGCAAATATTTTAAACGTATTTCCGGCACCGTACTCAGCGAAACATTCTCCAGCCCTAACTTAATCAAACTATTTTCCAAGCCCATAAACGATTTATCCATAACTTTTAAGTCGCGATTATGCGATAAGTCCAAAACAGCCAATTTGGGCATTGTGGCAAAAACAGCATCGTCAATGCGCAACAGATAATTGTAAGAAATGTCCAAGTAACGTAACGACTGTAGAATTTATAGAAAAATAAAAAAAAAGTCGTTATAGTAATGAAATTTGCTATGTAATAAAGAAGTAGATAGAAAATAAAAATTTCACCCGATATTTATGTGGCTTATTTGGTAGGTGGAAATATAAGTAGTTAGTTAAAGAAAAGTTAGCAGGTTAGTTTAATAGAAAGTATTACGTTAAATGAAAAGATAGAATAGATATTTGTTTTAATAAATCTATTTAAGAAGGGTAAATTTAAGAAAAGTTGGTATATATTAAAATTTTTAGTACGCCATGGTTTAAAGATTTGTTCTAAACTGTTGTCTTATTGTTACAATGTTGACTCTGTGATACCCGTATATACGAAGGCACGCCGATAAGTCCATGACTTTTTTTTATTAAAACACAGGTTTTTGGATAAAAACAATCATTTTATATTTCAAGATAGTCTCTTTTCAGCTCTATACGCTTTGTCCAGCGGATTTACAATTTTTTTATCCTTACCAACAAAATAAGATTCGACGAGGTCATTATAATATTCGCTATTGTCTTACCCTTTTAAAGGTAGCCATTCTGGATTATACCTCGTCCATCCCAAAAAATATCCACCATGACTTCATTGGCTGACAAACCAAAATTAAACTTTTATACGTCGATTAATCCCAAGAAACTCACTGTTTTGGCTGCTATTTGGTCTTCGAAGTGTTGCGGTGTATTCTCGTTTCGTCCACAGTTAGGAAACAACGCAAAAACTCGTTCATATTGGGGTTGAATAACGCGACAAACGTCTGCGAAGATGTCACACGATTGCGTTTGTAGTCGATTTTAGGCAAACGTGGCAGCCAACTTACGGAGCGCTTTCTCATAACCAAGTGATCATTCAAATTTTAAATTACTGCGCCATATGAGATTGCTATGGCTCCACAATAGTTAGTGCTTTCAATCTCCTATCGGCCGATACCACATCGGATATTTTTCAATTGTTTCTGGTGTAGAAACTTGAACTAAGGGCCCAAAACATTTGGCATCTTCCGTGCTTGTACGGCCATAACGAAAATGGATAAAGCACCTTTTTACCATTGAAATTGATGATGTGGAATTCCCATAGTATTAATCAAGCTTAGCTTAGGTTTGAGTGATGACTTTTTTCCGCAAAAAATATTGATGAGCTCTCGAAATTCACTGACACGATAGTCTGCTGTCAAAAACAAACGAAATGAAGCAGCTTATTAAAATTTTGACGGGAGTCAACTGACAGATGCCTGCTGATTTTGCCATTGTGCCCCTTTCAGTTAAGAGACGAGAAATTCAAAAATTAAAACGTCTTGGACTTATTCATCCGCCCTCGTATGTTGTCATAAATACATGCAAACGTAAAATTTTTTCAATTTTTAAAACTTATGCACGAACAACTTTAAACCACAAAACATAGTATAATGAACATTAGCATTTTAACATTTAACATAAAACTTACTCTAAATTTATTCGATAAATCCATGCTGTGTATGGTTGATATAAAATTATTCGATAAATGTAATTCGCATAATGTCAAGGCCGCTAAACTGGACAAAGATGATGATGGTATCTTAAGTAACATGTTATGTGAGACATCCAATCTGAAATATAGAGCATTCGTAAATTTTATATTGTTATTGTTGAATATTATGTTTCAAATAATTACTTTTCCATGCCACCATTATAGAATAGATTATCTGGCAGACCTCTCAAATGATTGTAAGAAAAATCAACAACTCTTAAAGCCTTTACACTCTTAAAAACTTCTTGCGGTATATCGGTCAAGTAATTATGTGATAAATAAATGAGCTTTAGAAATAAAACGAGATTATATGAATAATGTAAAAATATTAACACATAAAGAAAAATATGATGAGTGATAAAAAACAACCTGTAAATCTCTAGTATTTTTGAAAGCATCGAAATCCAATTCATGTATATAATTATGAGAAATATCCAACCATTGTAAATGATTCATATTACCGAAAACATCACGTGTAGCGTTCTGAAAAAAATAGATTTTGTTTGAATATCTCTTTTTTTGAAATTCTTAATCTTACCATCAATGCGTTGTAACCCAAATGCAGATGAGTTAAAGAGCTTTCAGCTGGTCTAAAATAACCGGGATGTATAAGTGATATATTATTGTGTGACAAATCTAAGATCTTAATATTTGAATGATACATGGAGCCTGAAAAATGATAGTCTGAGTTGGAAAAGTTCTTTAGAAATATGATAGTGAAATATATAAAACACTTTACCATGATCTCCCCGTACACTCCAGGATGAATTGTGCATTAACATTTTGATTTGATTATGACTAACATTGACGTTTAGATTTGATAAAGTACCAACCTATTAAGTAAATTGAATAATTTTTGCTTCTATGTTTTAAAATTAACGACAAAATAATACCTGATCAAAATAATCAAAATTAAAATTCGGTAAATTATTAAAGGCCATATCTAAAACTTCTAATTTTGGTAAATTCTGAAAAAAAATAAAATAAAAGAAACGTTGTATGTTGAGATAATTGAAAAATATTAACTAGCTTAACTTTATTTTAATTATATTTAAATTGGTTAATTACGAACAGAAACGTTTAATTATTATGGCATATACAACCGTGAGTGTGTGTTTAGTTTGGAACATCTTAAATATATATATATATATATATATATATATATATATATATATATATATATATATATATATATATATTTTATACTCATTTTAAGATCGAACTAGAACCTATTTTCAAAAAGAAATATAGCATGTACGTCGCTATTCATATAAATTCTAAGCCGATATCCACCAAATTTTACGATATCCACCAATTGCTAACGATGTGCTTAATATCTTAAGCACCTTAACAGTATAGCTTTACGTATATTGTTCTAAATACATTGAATACAATTTAATTAGATATTTCTTTCAAATTTTCATACCAAGCATTTTCTACTTGACGGAAAACTTCAACTTTATTATCAACAAACCACTCTTTTATGCACTTAGATGTCTGTTTGGTTATCGTTGTTAAGAGGATATCGCCACTTAATGAGCATTTTCTCCGCAGCAAATGGAAGCACAAAATTTTGCTTAATATCCCTGGACATAAAACAGCCAATTATTATACCATCTCTTTCCTGAAGTAACCCGACGCCAGAAAAACGTTCCCAGACCAAAACATTGCATCCTTCATGTTTTACGAAGCCTTTAGTTTAACGTGGAGTTATTTATTCCATTCTTAGTCTTCGAACTATATATTTTACTAAAATTTAGATTCATCAAAAAAAGAAGTGGTTTTCCATTAGGTCATAGTCCAGTTTATTTTTATTTTTTTGCAAAATAAAAGGTTTTCTTGCAATTTTGTAAGATGTTAAACAACCTTCTACAGCTCATCTTTGGATGATTCTGGTTGTAACATTTAAGGATAATATACTAACAGACACAAAAATTAAACAAATAGTAGATTGGACATCGCATTTACTGGTTTTTCGTAGTCTTCCACCTCTATGTACAGCATACAAGGAGCCCGAAACTCTAAAAGGTTTCGCTATTCTCGAAATTATGCTCTCATGACAACTTAGTTTTCTTGCTATGTAAGTCACTTTTGAATACTTTTTTGAAGCCATTTCTTTCTTAAAATTTCTTAATTATTAAAAATATGTATCAATGCACAAAAACAACTGATAAAAAATATCATCATATTTTAATATAATATCATATTTTAACATAATATTATCATATTTTTTAGGTTGATCTTCAAAAAACCATAATAAAAAATTACGGTATTTATTGTTAGTAACTTGTTACTATTCAATTAAACAATAAATATTTAATATTACGTGCTTTAGTTTTGTAACTGCATTTTTAAACTTATTGCTAAATCTTTGTAAACAATAACCATTCCAACAACAAAAAATTTACTTTTAATTGTTATTAGTATAGTGTTAATCCAAGATATTTTCATTTATATTATACTTTTTAAAGTTTTTTATACTTAACGGTCTCCACTAAATTACGAAATCGGCTATTTTAGTCTATTGACGCCGTTAAAGATTATTTAGAGACAATGGAGTTCGTTTTTTCTCTCAGCTGTTTAAGCTGTACACCAACAACTAAATTTTTAGCAAAATAAACAAGAAAAAAGGCCGGATAGAAAATATACAAAAAAAATTGGAGAATTAGAATTTTCATAATCTAAAGAAACATGAATATAATGCAGCCATACATTAAAGATTATCGGGAAATAAAAATCTGCCGTCTGTGTGGCAGTGATGATAAAGAAAATGTTGATATTTTCTCTAGCAAACCACTTTCGTCGAGATGCGATGATTTATTAAAGAAAATTTTAACCGTCTACCCCTTGGTGGTAAGTGCTCTTCATACACGAGTTTTAGAAATTTTTAGCTTAATTTTTTTTTTTTCTTTTTTGGATCGTAGTTATATAAGGATGATCCTCTGCCACAACATATTTGTCCAAAATGTATTGGCAACGTCAGCACAACTTATCAAGATATACAGCAAGTGCTAAGGCAACAGAATAAATGGATGAGTTTAACAAAGGCAGTGCAGCCAGAGCACAAATATTTTTGTGTACTCAATGCAGTAGAGGTGAGTGTGTATGTATAATTGTAAAAGCATGTCACATCGCCAATGCGTGTACATCTAATCCTGTTTTTACTCGTATACATACCAGGCATTTAAATTAATGTAAATTTTCCCTATTACTAGTAGTTTTAGTCGACATTAAGAAGGTAAACTCCAATTAGATATAAATTTTTGCATATGTAATTTCAAAATTTTAATTAAGAATTCAATTTCAAATGTGAAGTTATTATCACAAAATTCATTTTAATTATTTATAAATAATCAAAAAAAAAATAATTTCAAACGTACTCATTTTAAAAATCTTTAAATTGCGCTTAAATATTTCAAAATTTTAACATTTGAAAAATTCATTCTGATAATTTGTTAAAAAAATTAAGAAAAAATCAATCAATCAATTCAAATGCGTGCTAGTAGTCAGACTAGCACGCATCATGTATCCTAGGCATACCACATATGTCTCATTAAAAACGTGGCATTCAACATCTAAATTCTTTAAAAAAATCATTTGCACTACAAATAATACATTCTTGAATTACACTTTTTTTCAGTTCACACTATCAATAAGAAGAAATTATGGCCATTAATTGAGTGATTTAATTAATGGCACCTCTATCAAGCAAGCTTATTTTAACGAATTAGGGATTAAAAATATAATTTAGTTGAACATTTATTTGTGGAATTACATTTTTGGCTATTGCATCATAATAACGTTACTGTAGCTGCAATTGATTTATTGGGCAAGAACACAACAATCACGTCTCAGCCACAACTATTATTAGATTTCCAAAAATGTTCAAATTTCAAAACCTGAATTAATTCTTGAAAAGTCGGAGATTTGCAATCTTTAAATCTATATCAAGAATTGTGTTAAGCATTGGAAAGAAAACGTGTGTTATATATGCACTTTGAAGAAAATATAATTAATATTTTCGGAAAATTAAAAAAAAATATTGTTTATTTCGATGCATATATAAATTCATTCTATCTTTATACTTATGGCTACAAATAATGCAAACCGTTAAAAAACAAATATATATATTATAAAATAAAAAACTGACTTCGATATACATATATTTTTTTTTCTAATTAAGGAAAAGAATGTAAAATATTCGCGTATTTTTATTCGATACCAACCACTCGATAAGGGACTTAACATGCAACCAATAAAATTGATACCTATTGACCAAATTTTTAATAACACGATTAAATGGCAAAAAAAAAACGTAATTGAGAAAAAAAAATTTATTTCGAAAATTTGTAAACACAAAATGTCTACCATGTAATAAAATTATCGCTACTAAAAACGTTTTCATTAGCTGGTTTTTGAGACCGTTAATCGGCCAGCATTTGTTTGAAAAGTGGCATTTTAGGTAACATATTTTGTACATACCATTCACTAACAGTAATTCGTGGCTTGTGTATAACACGACATTCACACTTGACACTGAGATCATGACAACGTCAAACTTGTACCAAGTAAATAAAATGTTGCATATATATATTTGCGGCAACGCTGCATTTATTTGCATAAACAGATTCTAGATTAAAATAATGAAGTTAAGCTGTTTTAGAACACTAAATGTCATGATGCAGGGCATGTGGGCTTAAACACAACTAGATACTATAGAAGTAACACAAATGTTCTTATAATATGTTTTCAATTTTTCTTTTACAAATTACAAAAAACTTTAAATTATCCCAAGAAAAACGCAACGTAATGCAATTTTGCTATAAAAATGTGAAATAAAACGACGCAGAAACAATGTGTGTGGACAGAATGCTGTGATTAAATGGCTGAACTAAGAGTAGTTTGCTCGACTGCATTCCGAAAATTTCAATCAAAGGTTTTTGCGACTAGTGAAGAAAAGCCGGCACACACGCTTTCAGGATATTAAGTGAAAGAAAAGTTTTGCTGCACCCACCATATAGCATAGTCCGTTGAACTACAATTTGTCGAACTGTGAGGGATCGCATAATTTAGTTCATTATGGAGGTTCATAATCCATAATAGAAAAAAATGCAGAATTTTAATTATTCATTTCATCACGATTTTATATATTCATCAATATTCAGCAATGAACTCTTATTTGCGTATTTTAGGTAAAATAGACATGTTCTTCATAATATTTTTTACTGAATTTTCTTCCAATTAAATAATAATTGATAAACTGTTAACGACAAGTTAGTTAGTTATAACCAAATTTTGTTAAAAAACGAGTTCGACGGGAACTTATATATAATAAAGAAAATTTTAGTTAAAATGTTTAACTCGAAACCGCTAATTCTTTTACCTTCAGATAGTAAACATGGTTTCTACAAATTTTAAAAATACATATATTAACAGAATTCTTACAATTTTTTATTTTTTGAGAATAGAGTTATTACCGATAACAGGTCTATAACCTACATAGAAATGTATTTCATGAGATTTTAAATAAAAACTCTCATTAGTTTAATTCATTCCTAAGTTGCACATAACAGGTTTTTTTAATTCTGATAGTTAATTCTTTATACGCCTGAATAAATTTATGTAATAATTGCGTTTCTTTTACCATTTAAAACAGGGACTTAAGCCAAACCCGTTCGGGTTCAGGTTCACTGTTTATAAACTTTAAAGCAAAACTCGTTGAACTAGGGATGCCAGATTCTAGAGAGGTAAAAAGAGTACATTCAAAAGAAAAAAGAATATAAATGCTAAAAAGAGTAAATTTTTAAGTATCTAACTGAACTGATTTTTGTAATTATCATTATATTTATTATTTCATCTATGTTTTTACAGAGTAGTATTAACGTTATCAATTTCTGCAAAATCAGAATGCAGCAAAGCCTCACAATCGATTAACATTCCATTGTAGATATCTGAGCAAATAACATTAAATTAATTTTATATAAAATTAAAGAAATTATTATGTAAATGCATATAAAAATGAACACTTTAGAGATTATTTTCACATTTTTAAAGTACATTTTGTGTACTCTTTAAAAGAGCACGTATGGCATCCCTAGGCTGAACCCCTGTGAGAAATCGTTCGTATGGTTCATAAAAAAATAAAATATCAATTTTTTATAACGAAAAAGTAACCATCATATATTCAAGACTGGGAAAAGGAAAAAAAAAACATTTAATTTATTTTGGGAACAATATTAAACGGGAACAGAGAACAAATTTTAAAGAAAAAAGATTAAAAATATTAAACGAATATTTCTTTAAAAATAAAAATTTCATACTAATAAAATATTTGTACTATTTTAAATTTTTAACCCAACCCGAAACTGAACATTTTGCTTTTATTAAACCGATTCCAAAACTAAACCCATTTTATATAGGTTTTCAGTCCCTGCTTTAAAATGATGTAGAAAAAATACTTTAAATGTTTGATAAATTATTATGAAAAAATTATAATGGATTCGAAATAAATATTAAGATACATACAATTATTCTTTGTTCTAGAATTCTACTAAAGCAGCAAAAGAATCCATAAAAAATTCATATAACATTGAGATAAACGATCTACCACTGAAAAAACTACTGGCAATGCCTTCAAGAGAAAATTCAATGACTAGCAGCAACAATGCAGACAGCAAAATAAATGTTAATGAAAATGTTGTTAAAGATATACAAACAAAATTGGAATCTAATGGTTTTACAATCAAACGCATAAAAATTTCAACGTCTACAGAACAAAATGAGATTTCTAACCCTGCTAATGAAACTCTTGATTTGATAGACTGCTCTGAAACTGAGATCAATACAGTAACTTGTAACTATTGTCACCAACAATTTTCGAATCTCAAAGTTTTAGCACAACATCAACTAATCCATTTGAATGTAAAAGCAAATAAAATTTTCCAGAAGCGTTTGTTATCTAAAAGTTTGAGACGTGGTCGGTTAATTACTATTAACGATAGTAAATGCATACGTTGCTTGAATTGTTGGCGTATATTCAAAGATAATAAAGCTATACTACAGCACTGGTCGGGTGGTGAATGTGAATTCTTTTGTTGCATATGTGGCAAAGAGTTTGCCAATTCGCCTAAATTATTAAGAGAACATGTGCCCACTGTACATGGCATAAGTTATCGCAGTTCTATAAGTTGTAATCATTCACATCGTAATCAATCACCTACAAAACTACTGTCTTCTTCAGAATTGCTTTTTAAAAAATCACAATCGTATCCACTTCCTAAAACAATTACAACAGGAATTGCTAAAAAAGTAAATAAATATAAGAAACCATCTAAGGTATGTTCAGCTTTATTTAAAGGTATTACTGAAATAATACGTATTACAAACATATTTTTATATTCTAGACGTGCATTAAAAATGATGATGGAACTATTACGTGTAGAATGTGTCACAGAACTTTTACTAATTTTCGATCTTGTAATTCTCATATGCGCAAACATAAACCCACATTACGTTACGGTGATCAAGTTTTTGCTTCTTCTAATACAATATCTGATAATTATAATACACAAGATTTCTACACAACTTTACAACCGTCAACTAGCAATCATCTTTATGGTACTAATAACACTTCTTTTCCTTCAAACCAAAATTATCTTCATATGAAATTTCCCAGACCCGCTTATCGGATCCATAATAAACATGTTCCCTATCACGGTATTAGAACTAAAGTTGTTGAAAGACGTCATGATTTTATGGCCAACAATGGAATTAACTCCCATCCGACAACTCATCATAGACAAATGTCCAATACAAATGAAGATAACACTGATCATGATGATGATGACACTTTAATTATACCAGAATTAATGTCAACATTCATAAAGAACGAACCAATTCCACACGATGAAGGCGAAAATAGCGGTGTTGGCGAATATGTAGATCCAACTTTGGAACCCGTTGTAAAATCCGAACCTATCGATAATGCTGAAGATATGGATAGGTCAAAAAATAGTATGTGTTTTATATGTAACGAACAGTTCGCAAGCAGTCGAGATTATAATTTACACGCAATGTTTGTCCATAACATAAATTAAATGTCCACTTCCTTTAAACATTAAAAACTACCATTAAGTTTATGAACAAAGTTTAAGTTAATACGCATATATTTGATAATTACATTTAAAAAATGATCCCTTGCGAGGTTTTAGAAAAAAATTGTGGAGGAAATTCACAATTTTATGGCCGACGATGGGACGAACACTCATGCGCCAACTTCCCGCCGACAAATACTTTTAACATGCAATAAAAAAAGCCAACACTGATAATAATAATGGTACGTAATTATAACTGAATTAATGTAAACTTTAATTAAGAACGATACAATGCACAAAATAAATGTAAAAATGGCGTGGAATTTGTTGTTAAATCCTAACCCTACGATGAAACTGAGGTGATGTCAAAAACTAGCATATATTTTATTTGCAATGAACACTGCAAGCAGTCGGGGTTTTAATATATACGCAGTGTTTGCGCCATCAATCAAAATTTGATTTCCTTATTATACATAGACATAAAGCTGTGCGTTAGTCTCACTAAAATTCAAAACAACTCGACAAATTTAGATAATTTTTTCCTTTCCTTTGTCTCCTTAATACAGTAGTAAAAAAATTATAAAAATATCCGAAGAAAAACTGAAATGTGCTATAAATTAGTAAAGGTAATTTTGTATGAAAAATCGTGTCAAGTATTTCAGTTGCTCAAGAACGATTCAAATATAGCCGACTGGAAGTTAACATGAGAGTGTTTTAAAAACAATATCAAAGTGCAAATGTGTTTTCGAGACAATGAGAGGAAGGAAATGGGAAAGTCGCAGTCGTTAACTCGATTCATAACATTACTCACAATTGAACAAGACTAGATGTGATAGATCTAATCTCAATCATTATCAAAAATAAATACAAAGGAGTGAACATAGTTTATCAAGAAAGCTTCACATTTTTTAACTGTTATGTATGAATATAAGTTATAAGGTTGATTAAGATTGATAATACCTAATCAACAAATCAATCAAGCCGTTCAGTTTTATCGACACTAATGAACAGCAATTTGATATAGGTGAGTCGAAGTTGACTGGGTCATCTAGTAACTATTAAAATATAGTATTAAGTGTATGAATATATTAGTATTAAGTTAGTTATTAGAACAAAAACATACACATATTTTATAATAATTATGTTTTATATATGGTATACATATTTCATCATGTACATTTAGTTTTTATACCAGTTCATTTTTGCTTGAAGTACTATTTTTATTAATGCATACACATTTATTTGCAAAAAAGCGCAATCTTTTACATAAACTGTAAATATTTTCATAAAATACTTTTTGAAATAAATTTTTATTTAAATTAAATTACTTGTTTTTTAATTACTTTTTCAATAACTATATTTTACCATGAAACAGCGTTGCCAGAAACTTTAGAAAGAAAATCATCATTTGGCGAAAGAAGAATCATATTTTGAAAGCAAAAATCATCACATTTTTATTCAAAATTTTGTTACAAAAACATAAAAGTAATAATTTTATAAAAACAAAAAAACAGTCTTATTATATAAATAGATTAACAAACGAACAACGCTTGTAAATTGAATTTATTTTGCAAAATTTTCTGTATTTTCTGTATTTCAATATATACTTTTATATAAATTGACTTTTGACAATATTCGACCAACGTTTTCTAAGGAAATAGGAAAACTCATAAAATTTTAGACAAATTTTGAAAAAAATTGGAAATCTAAATTTTTTCTATTTATAATTTTTAAAGGGTCAAGAAACAAAATCTCTTATTAAACTAAATCATTAAAATCAAAGTGTCTACGTATTCAAATCCATTAATTTTATAGTTTTCACACTGTTTTCATCTTAAGAAGTTTAATCAAAAGTAATTAAATAATATGAATGAACATACAATACAATGCTATATTTACAAAAATATACATACATACTTATATACATACATAAGTTTTACCTTTCGTATTAAATACTTATACATTTCTAATGTATGAAACTTTAAAAATACGTGTTTTTTAATTATATTCCTTAAAAAATGCTATTTCAGTTACTACTTAACTAAAAGTTGACTGACACAATATGTTTTCGTTTTAAAAACGGTTGATTATTTTTAGAAAAATATTTTATTCAAGCTAAAAAATAATAATTTTTAAATTTAAAAAATCATCATTTAATATCAAAAATCATCAAATCATATTTTGGCCAAAAAATCATCAAAAATATGATAAAATCATCATTCTGGAAAAGCTGCTATGAAGCTTATTTGACCAATTTCTTGTAGCCTAAACCTTAATAAGTGTATTAAATTAAATCAGTACGCAGTCATCGATCATCGGTCAGTGTATACAGGCGTTTTTTTTTCTTGCATTTACATAAACCGGCTCAGGGTTATACTTCTCCTTTTGGTGTTGTTGTGATAGAGACTTTAACCATTTGAATTTTTATATTACATTTTTAATATAAAACAATTTGTATTGTGAACTTGTATAAATATTTTAAAAAATGGACCCAGGAATAGATCTCCATTTTGGGAAATGGTCTAACTCCCGCTAACCAAGCTGCCTTTGGAGCCGGTAGTGGTTGTACTGACGCACTCCTTCACATGGATTATTATATAACTAGAGTAATATCCTGTCATAATCACGTATCAATAATAGCGGAATAACTTGTTTTCTAAATTTCAATCAGGATTTAGGAAATAAATAAATTTTCTGATTAACAGATGGAAATTTATAGATAAAAAGAAAAAACAATGGCATTATTTTTAGACTTTAAAAGAGCATTTGAGACCATAGACAGACAAATATTGCTTCGCAAACTATATATGTATAGTATTAGAGAAAATGAATTGGATTGGTTGAAGTCATATCTTACTAATAGGAGACAAATAACAAAAGTTAACGGTATAAGATCATGGTAAATAAAGAATGAATTTGGAGTACCACAAGAATCTATTTTGGGCGCGTTGCTATTTATAATATATGATATGCCAAATATTCTCTGATAATGTCGGATTATTATATATGCTGATGACACATTAACATATGCAGAAGGTGATACAGATGAACAATGTAGGCAAAATGTATTATATGACATTAGTAGAATAAACAATTGGCTAAAAATGAATAAATTAAAATTAGACGAAAATAAAACCAAATTACTTGAAATAAATGTGAGCAGTGACTCAACGATAACCATTAATAATGAGAATATAGAAAAAGTGAATAAAACTAAATATCTAGGCTTTATAATTGATAAGGACCAAAAATTATTCTTAAAGTGGATTAGAAATAAAATATCACTAATTACAGCGATCAACATATATAACACAATGATAAAACCGCATTTTGAATTCTGCTCTATAATATTATACACCTGCTGCACAGGAACGCAAATACAAAGACTTTAGAATAAAGCCATGAGGTCGATACTAAAATGCAACATATACGCCCCCATTCAACATATGCTGAACACGCTAAAGTGGTTAAATATTCAACAAAGGCTAGTTCTAAACACATCGAAGTTTATCCAGAAAATGAAAATGGGAGACGCGCCGAAATATCTAACTGAACAACTCGGATATGTGGGAGAACTACAACCATATTGTCTCTGGAATACTGGTGATTTCCGCTTACCAAGGGCAACAACGACAACTATGCAGAGATCTCTATTCTTTAAGGGACTTGAACTATATAATATGCTACCCGATGACATTAAAAATGAATTAAATATTAATATATTTTACAGAAACATAATACATTTTGTAAGGGATGGTAATTTTATTCGCACTTTATAATTTTTTTTTATAATTTAATTTAACGGATGTTTTTATAATATTTATAATACTTTTAAATAAATAAATAATAATATCTATAAATTTCGAAAAAGCAATTGACAGTTGGAAAGTTGGACCGAAGATATTTAATTTTGTTAAAATGTATTTAAGTAACCGTAGATTCCATGTAAGAATTAACAATACTTATTCACAGCTAAATCCTCTTCCCCGCAGGAATACCCTTTATCTGTTATATTATTTACCATCGCTTTTAGTCAGATAAGTTTATTATTTGAAAAATGCTAATATGTGGATCACTGCATTTATGCAGATGATCTTTACATACTCTGCAAGAAAATTAAAAACTTTGATGCTGCTGAAGTCTTGTAAACGGCTATGGTAAAATTATATCCATCAATAAAAGCAAAAGGCTACACGTGTGTAATAAAAATGGATGTAATATTGATTCTTATCATTATAGCGTTAATGGCTTAATATTGGACATTATTTCTTAAATTTGAAAAAATAGTTAATACTGAGACGATAATTATTTTCTGATCAAGTAAACGATCATTTATTCACATTAACATTCTTATATAACTTACCAAAATCTTAATTCTACATAAAATTGATTATGGTCTATATTTAACGGGCAACACAAATAAAACAACAATTACCATCATTTAAGGAATTTACTGTCTATAAGTAAATAAGAATGGGCATATACATATGCATTTAGAACAACTCTTATAAACAATATATTAGCGGAGTAAGAATTATCGTCGCTTGAAAATAGGATCTATGAATCTAAATTACAGCTAATTCATAAACTAACATTTCAGAACAACCCAATAATTTCAATTGATGTTCAAATTTTCCTTAATTCAAAACGTACGTACAGAAAGCCTCCGCATTGCACAATTTCCTCAATATTGCTTCATCTCTGTATATTAATGATATTAGTAAACCTACAAAATACTTAAACTCCCACTAGATTCACCCAGAATATTTATGTGATCTTTCTCTCTTCATATAAAACGTAAATAAAGCGAAATACTTCCACTAAACAGCAAACAGATTGTTGTACGAAGAATGGAATTTATTTTATACTGATGGCTCAAAAACTGAATGTGTGTCTACTCCATATGCCATAATCAACTCTAGAGGTGCAATAATACAAATGAAAATTCTTCCATCTTACTCAATCATAATTTCCGCTGAGGCATTGGCCGTGCTAAATGCGTTAAAAATATCACTTAAATACAACCTCAAAAGCACTATATATACTGACAGTTTATTCGTTGTAAGATCAATAAATAATGTGCGCTCCTGAAGTTGGAATATTATAAATATCATACGTGATCTTATTATTCTTACTGAACAGCTAATAATTCTTTGGATCCCAGGCCTCACTAGCATTATTGGTAATGACAAAGCAGACATATGCCTGTAAAGCCCCGATATATGCAGAGTTATTACGTGAAAAATTAGATTTAAAAAATCAAATTCATCAGCAAAAGGCTTGGTACCAGAACCATCTCCCCCACTACAAGAAGATTAATATTAATTGCCAACAACCTATTTATCCTACAACTGCTAATAGAAAGCGATCTATAATTTAAAAAAGAGAGTATACAACAATTTTGTATTTTCATTACATTAGCGTGTAGAATTATTCGCGTTGGCGTTGTTTTTGCATGAGTTACTTCACTTAAAAATTAAATAACTTCGTCTATTTCCAAGTTATTAGCTCATAAGTGCAGAAAGTTATGAAAAATCGGTTTTTTACCCGTAACTCAAAATTTTGGAAATGTTTCGAAAATTTTAAAAACAGACTCTTGTTGTACTTGACAGTACCTATTAAAAATGTAATGCACTTCCCTGATATTTTCTTGTTGTCGCACCGTTTTATTGAATCACTTTTTATAAGCATTAAATTTGAAAGGATTACAATTTGCTTATTTTTCTGTTGTTATTTCATATGTTCCATAGCGAAACAACTAGTTTTGTAAATATTATTGTTTTCTTCTTTTTCTTTTTTAGGATCGTAAGACTTTTGCTTAACTGCAGAATAGGGGTGAATATCTTCCTTTAAAATATAAAATACCGACAATGTCAATTTGTTCCTTTTGAAACAAATTCGTTTCAGCTTACAGCTTTTTAGTAGTCTAACAGAAGCCAATGCACTCAATACGAGTGACTGTTTCGTGTGGCTTGGCTTCGCAACCATAACAGTTAATGGAGATACCTATCGCAGTATGATAAACGTTAAAGATAAGTGTTATGCCAATAAACCAAAGACAATTGAGCATTTGAAGGCCAACATTCGTGGTACGATCCCATACACTGGAAAAAATTCTTGAAAATTTATCCGATCGAAAAGGGTATTGAGAGGCCAGTAGGAGCAGCCATATGTATGAAATAATATTTCATTTCTAACCGGAACAATTGTACATCACAACAACAAAATTAATTTGCAAAATTTCAAACCGTTCTTGTTTTATTGCATTTTTAAATTTAAACTTTTTAATGGCCCACCAGATATAAGTTATTATTATGTATATAAATTTCGTATAACAAAATTTATAAATATGGATATGCCTTTGGCGACATGGAAGAGTAGTTTAAGTCGTTTACTTTTTAGCTAACGTTTGAATTTGTCAGAATATCTTATGTCCATATAGTATTTTTTTATTATTCCCATTTTTCATAAATTTTAAAACTATTGTAAAAAACTTAAATTGTTCTAAGCTTAATAATTTTACTTTTTTAAATTAAAACTATATAATAGAGCTTAGGTATGCTTAGTTAGTTATAAAAGGCGTTGTATGCTCTCTTTTTAGAAACATTTTCTTTAACTTTTATATTTTCTACTTAATAAGGTTGCTACCAATATGTTAAGTTACATTTTTGTTGCAAAAAACAATTAAGACACAAATTACACAAAATTGGGAATATCTCAGATCATCACTTTTCGACTTAAGCTATTCTTGCATATCGACAAATATGTAATTTAATTAAATTGTAATACTCACCTGAAACGATTCTTCAGCTAAATTATTTAATTTATTGCCACGTAAACTTAAATGTTCTAGCTCATCTAAATTCATAAATGCTCGTCGTTCAATTTTTTCAATTTTGTTGTCATCCAAATGAAGTTTTCTTAGAGCCTTTATATTCAAATAATTTTAAAGGAATAAAACTATACTTATGTATTTACAAAAAATAATTACTTTTCAAAACAAACCTCTAAATCAAAGAACGTATGTTGAGAAATTTGTGCTAAATGATTAAAACGCAAGGAAATCTCCTCCAGTTTAGAATGTATATCGCCCTATAATAAAAAATATTAAATATTTAATTTAATTTATAACATACAATAGATATGACCAAAATAACTGTGTAACATTAGTTTTATATTCGGATATGCCGAAGATGATTTCAAAAATTTTTGAAAAAAAATTACTCATTTTTTATTTTTGTTACTCAGTGTTATGTTATAAAGAATAAAATACCTGAAATGTTCCTTTCATAACTTGTTCAATACGATTATCGTGTAACTCTAATAGTCTTAAATTTTTCAAAAAATGAAAACTAGTATCACTCATACTCTGTATTTTGTTATTGCTCATATCGAGTTCTTGCAACGAGGTCAAATGACGTAGAGGTTCTGAAGGTAAAGCGGTACCAGAAAAACCATGAGCAATTTTCAATGAAATTAAAGAGTGTCCAATCTGTAAATTTTTGTTTGTTAGGTTATTCAATTTCTCACATTTTGATTACCAACCTCATCAAATGCGTCATTTTCTATGCTTGATATTGAGTTCTCACTGAAATCCAAACGTTTTAAGCCTCTTACATGTTTAAAAGCATGCGATTGTATATTTGATAACTGAGCACGCGTTATTTGTAAATCCTCTAACTCGACACCGAAGTCCTTAAAATCATCTGGTCCTATAGAAGTTGTACTCATACGTGACATAGATAATGAACGCATATTCCTCATTCTGGTCATACTTTTTGAAAATGAATAAAAATACTTCTTTTGGTGTAATAAGGGGGAAATATTAAACTTACTTGCGTAGGGTTTGTAAATTCGTTGGATCATTTTGATCTCCACTTAAATCCAATTTCAGTAGTGTATATTGCATGGCATTAAACGTTTCTGTGGGTTGTTCAATTTTGATTTTATTATCACGCATACTTATAACTCTGAAATATAAAAAATAATAATTTATAGTGTGAATTTAAATAATAATAAATATTTTTAATATTCTTAATTAAAATCAAACACAAGTTTGGTGTTTAGATTACAATCTCCTTATCATATGCTTGGTGACTTAGTGTTTTTTGCAAGAAGACATTTCTGATGCTATTGCATTTTTGTGGTAAGGTGCATTTATGAGCAATGTATTGAAATCACTAAAAAAAATCAATTTCTGAAAAATAAGACTTTGGGCCTTTCTACATGAGAGTAACGATATGTATGTATACATACATTCCTTTTGACGTTTCATTAAAACAACCCATGGAGTTCACTTGAAGGTTCTATGGTTTATCCCAAAATCGATCAGATATGACACAGATCATGATCATCTTTTAAAAATTTCATAATGTGTGTGACCAATAAATGTGATAGCGCAAATACATACATACATAATTCCCGCAACATTCCAAATGGAACAAGGGGGATTTCTCTCAATCATTGAGCACCCGATTTGATATATAAATATATATATTTTTTTTCTCTTTGAAAGAGACCGTAATACCGTTGAAAATTGTCAGTTTGTCAAGCCTGGGATTGAGCTCAGAACCTCTTGGTACACAGCGGCACACAATCAACGCAACTAAGAAGTATAAATGACCCTTTGATCAAGGCTTATGCCAGAATCAGCTAAATTCGACACGCAATTGTTCAAACTTGACCAGTGCATGGATACAGTTGAGAAGACATTTCGATCTAATTACATTGTAAATATTCATAATCGACATTTCAAAATGCAACTTCAAATATTTTTCAAGACCTCTGCCTAGAATGCAGTATAGTCCACAGACAGTCTGATAGAGACCAATAAATTATATGCAAAATAAATCTGTTAAGCCATACGGTTTGTCATCAGAAGAACAAAGTAGTCATTACGAGTAGATACAAGTATACTTTAAAAATAAAAATTGAAATAATTTAAGATCGAGTTGTCATGAAAATCGAGTTGTCAGTTCGCGGTCTAATCGTCATTTCCCCAATGGTTCAATCGAAATTCGGTGTAGATAAGCTTCGTTGTTACCGAAAAATTAGCCCGTCTATATTCTGTCGGATAGTGCATATAGTTTTACTGGCTTCAACAATAAAACTCATGGAGCCAGTAATAGTAAGAAAGACTAGTTTTTGCACCTTGTGAAGAATGAATAGGTATCTTAACACGCGCACTTTCTACCAGACGACAACGCCATAAGAAAGAATTCGTTCTATGACCGCATTGCACATGCAACGCTTTAATTTTAGCTTTAATTCGCGCTTTGCTTTGGTTTTGGGCATACAAGTTTAAATTTCAATCAACCACTCAAAGAAAGGAATGTTATGTTACCTGAACCATTTAGATTGTTTTGCAATTTTTAAAGAACAACATTTTCCAATTACATACCTAGCTAATATATCTCCATTTCTATTTTGCAATACAATGCCCCTCTATAGAGGTAACCATTAACTTAAGTATTTGTATTCGAAATACATTTCTTAATTATGCATGCAGAAGTGCAAGATACTTGTCTATGAGTCTAAAAATAAAGTCATGCACTTTTAGACCCACTTATAGGAAGCCATACAAAATAATACAACCAAACAAATATTAATATTCTTGTATACAGTATATTATATTTCCTTCTTCCAATTTTCATCACACATTGTTTCGAAGTAAAATACAATTACATTTTTTCTACGTTTCCTTAAAATATTAACATGTCTCACGAGCATGTGATGACAACAATCGGCTTAAGAGAAAAATATACAATAAGTATATATAAATCTATATTGGCGCCCATTGATGAATATTATAAATACCTAAAATTCTTATGAAAAAAGTCCTATGTACAAATGTACTTCCAAATATATTATATATTTGTATGTATGTATATATGTACAAGTAAATGTAAATGTCATATAAATATGAAAATCAATAAAAATAAATAATAATATATTTATTTAAATAAAGGATCAATTACACTATGCAACAATTTCATTTTTAGTTTATTAATTAAAAAATTCAAAGCTAAATTGTAAAAATTTATTTTAGAATTACTTTTAAAATGAGTTTTAAAAGCCAATTTTGTTGTTAGGATTAAAAAATAGTGTCAAATAAATTCCATAAAACAAACGCCAAACCATAATAATCTCCTTATGTTTATCAGGGCCGAACGAATTGCGATCCAAAGGATTTTTTGTGCAGTAAAAAGTGTGCTTATAATATGTTGAACAGATTTTAGTCTACATTATCTGATTTCAAAGATCAATGGAAAAAACTGCACCTACTTAAGAATATGTTGACAAACCAATTTTGTCAGATAAATCTATCATCGGTGTGTGTCGCTACGGTATAGTAGGTAAGACACCCGTCTACCAACTAAGATGTCCTCTGTTAAACCCCAAGGCCAGACCATCTTAAAAAATAATTCTTCAGAGGTATTACACATAACATTACCTAGTAACTGGTAATGAGTATTACTGCTATTGAGAATTTCTGTAATTCTTTTGCCATTCGAAGTCGGTCCCTTTCAATAAGTCTAAAAATGGAATCAGATGCAGCTCATTGACTGAGAAAAGTGTCAGTGTTTTTTCATGGAATGTTATGTGAATTATTAATATTATTATTGTAATCTATATTCGAGATAAAATATTGCTAAAAAGTATCAAATCAAAGATTTAGTAAAAATAAACAGCAAAATGGCAGTTAGTGTTTATACAGGGTGGGCAAATTTGAAGTTACGAAGTAAATTGGCTGTCAAATGATGAAATGTCAAGAATTGAGCTGTCAACCTTTGACATTTATTTAGTAAAATATTGGGAAATTTTAACAATGGAACGCTACACTCTTGAACAAAGAATTAATTAAATTAATTAATTAATTAATAAAAATTAATTTTCACAATTAAAATTATTACTGTTTGAAAAACTAATCGAAAACAACGCATTTTTCAACTAAATCATCTTTAGTGATGAGGCCCATTTTTAATTAGGCAGTTATGTAAACAAACAAAATTGTCGCATATGGGGCTCACAAAATTCACAGACAGTCCTCGAAAAACTATTACATCCAAAGAAAGTTACCGTATGGTGCGATTTGTAGGTAGACGGCATCATCGGCCCGTATTTTTTTAAAAATGCGCAAGGAAACGCAGGCACTGCGAATTCTCTGCGCTGCCAAACCATAATAACCTATTTTTTGTGGCCACAATTGGCTAATGTTGACGTCACTGACCTTTGGTTTCAGCAGGACGGCGCCACAAGCTACAAACCAGCCAAACAGTTATTTTTTATCACGCTATTAGTTACATCACAGTTCTGTATAAATTTTGAAAATATATATTTACAGAAGCATAAATATCTTAGTTACTTATAGTTACTTACAATTGATGCCTAGTGTAGTTGTATTTAGGAATATCCAAATTCATATTAAAATTATTAGTAATTCATTTGAGATTTTTGTACTTCTATACAATTGAATTTTTCCAACAGTTTGGTTTTTAATTACCTTTAATTATAATTAAAAAATTCAGTGACAAATTTTAAGCAATTGTATTTCAAATGTAATTAAGAATCATATTCCGTTGCATAGTGTAACTTTTATTTGCGTCAAAGAGCAATACCAACCACTCACTCTCAAAACAATTTAAAGTTCAATAACTGTTTAAGCATTCATTTAAAATACCTACGTATTAATGAAAACTTACCTTAAGACATCAAATTTATTAAAAAGTTTATGATGTAAATGTGTTAAATTATTTCCGGATAAATCCAAAATTTGTAAGCTATTGACCAAACTGTCGAATGCCATTGGAGATATATGAGTCAGACCGCAATAGCGCATGTAAATTTCGCGTATTTTTGCCGGTTTAAATGCATCATCCTAAAAATTTATACAAAATATGTACATATATTGTTTAATTATTATTATTTTTTTTAGTTTCTACTAATTTTTTACCTTCATCGTGTGTATTGGATTGCCATCCAAAAATGTTCGATTAACTATGTCAAAATATTTAAATGAATTTGGTGGCAACATACTAATATTGTTATATTCCAAATGTAAATTGTCCAAATTCAACTTTGTGGTAGATTGTATATCATAGGTTTCATTGCCGCTTAAGGACCATATCACATTGTGCGATATATCCAGGGTGCGTAAGCTTTTTAATGGTCCTAAAGCATCATACGGTATTTCCGACAATATATTATCCGTTAATAAAAGTTTCATTAATCTTGGCATACCATCCACAAAGACATTAGGATCAATTTCAAATAAATTGTTGCCACTCAAATCCAATGTTTCCAATATTAAGAGTCCTGAAAAGCTATGAGGCTGTAACATGGAAATGCAATTGTCGCGTAATATGAGAGTTTGTAATGAATCCTCGAGACCACGAAACGAATCATGTTGTATATGTGTTATGTGATTATGACCCAAATCTAAATGCCTAAGTTTTTGTAAATGTCTAAATGATTTTGAGGGTATTTCTACTAAATCGTTTTGTGGCAGTATAAGTTCCCACAAGGAACGTTCAAGGCCTGTAAAAGCATCATCCGGTATCTCAGTTAAATGATTTCCGGATATTTTAAGACGGTACATTCCTAAAAATGTTATATACATATATACAAAATTGTATTTAAAGCTATAAAAAACTAGTTTGAGTAATAACAACTACCTGTTGCCTGTAAAAAGTATGGTTCGATTTCTCTTAATCCGGTATTTTCCATGTGTAGCATAAAAACCTTCAATTTATTGATTTCATTTATTTTTTCGTTATTTTTTTTTATTTTAAATTAGCTTACCTTTGATTGATTAACCATTCTTGGCAATGCTGGAAATGGTACGTTTTTACAATAAACAATACCCAAGCCCGATGAAGATTTTGAGCACGTACATAAGGAGTTATATGTGCATGGTGGATATCTCATTTCTTCTAATTCTCTATGATTATAAAGCGACGCTCTCGCCAGTGACATCCATATTATTAGTAGCAGTGTTATAATGAGAAAAGCATAACCAAATTTGAAGAAAAATTCCAAGCCCTTAAAACGTTTAAGAATATAATTTAGATGCATTATAAAACAAAAAGTCAAAAAAAAGTTATAAATCCGCAATTTCGGAAAATCAATTAATAGTCTTAGAGAAAAAAATTGCTCTCTTTGTAAATGCATTCTATTGAAATTAAAGTGCTTAATATTATCAAATATTTTAGGTTTTATACAAGCTAAATGGCTATCTTTCGAGTTTAGTAAAAAAAAACCGAATTCGATTCGACACTTTTTAATTGACTTACTTATTTTTTTACAAAATAGGCATGAAAGCATATGTGAAAGAACATTTTTTACATTTGTATTTATTAATCAAAGCCCTATTAACAAAAAAAATAATAAAAATCAAATTAACACCACAAATTAGAGGCATTTCTTGAATGATTTATAAACAATTTAAAAAATTAAAATTTTCTACGAGATAAGGCGTACGTAGGTAGCTATTTTACTCTTACGGTCACTCATAAACTTTTGGACACCTTTTTTACCAATTTTTCCATTGTCTTAAACCACCTGAAGTACAAATATTTTACAGTTTTGGCTACATTTGACATTTCTTAATTTTACTTTAGTCAAAAATTTTTCCATTGAATGAGATACGAGGCAGTTTTTATTTTTATTTTTTCTTAACGATCGTACTGTTTCGTAGAAGCAATGGATTATTGAGATATCAGTACAGAATATTGACGACATGGTGTCAAGTTTGTACAAAGGCAACAATGTTCCTTTTACGTCAGATACCTTGGTGAATTGCTCACAACTGCAAATTGCTTGCCAAACAAGGAACTCTTTAGCAATTTATTTACCCTTTTATATTAAATTATTTTTGTTACACCTTCTTCCATGTATGCAGTGTAGCATTGAGGCTAATAAATAATAACGTTCCAAGCAGTTACTCGAGACGTTTTCGTTATTCTTCGAATAGTTACAAAGGAAGCATTTGGGTAAGCTAAAAAATGGTCTACAAAATTGAGTATATTGTTTTTCTAACTTGGTTGTTGGCCACGTAATCTATCGCTTTAAGCTAAAAACGTGGTAGATATTTTATTTTTTACAAATTAAGGAATTTTTTTGTTGTGGTAGGAATACTCGGACTTTAACTTGTAAAAAAATCGTTTACATGCTTTACTGAAGCTGAAGAATAAAGAAATATTCTCTAAAAAATATTATAATAAAATTGCTTCAGATGTTAAACCTTTAAGCATTAAAAATTTCACTGAACCTTGTGCTCAAAGTTAACGAATACAAGCAAAATCATTACTTCACTAACTAGAAATCGCATAAACTTATTTAAATCGTCGGAAATTCGTAAGTATCCAACCGTATAAGCTTACATAAAACGACGGCAACCAATAATTTAATGGTTGTTTTTATTAAACTGACGGCGGTGACATCAATACTAATCTAACTTGTGTAATATATTAAATACAACTTAGAAAGTATCCATGAATCCATTTTGCACCTAAATATCGACACCTTACATAGTTCTTTTTTTCAAAGGTGATAAAATGAAAATTTGTCTTGGTTAATACTCCTTTCAACATTATTTAAAATCGGGTGCCATATTCTATAAATTCTATAGCCAAATATTATGCTAAGTAGGTTTGAGGATTAAAAATTAAAATTAATCACACTTAAAAAAGCAAAATTTTTCTTTAATCTAGGACAAAAATGTAGAAAACCACTTAGACGCGTGAATCGTAATAAGGTTGAATGTTTAAAATGCAAATGAAAACAAACAACGAATTACGAAAAATATAGAAAAGGATTTATATTTCTTCGATTTACAAGGTTATCTCTTAAAATTACATAATCATATATTATTAAACTATGAAGTAAAAAAATTTAATTAATTAACCATATTATGCAAGAGCAAATTTTTATTAAAGAGATATGATTTTAAAATATTTGTTTACTATAAAATATAAATCAAAACTTAACTGCTGATCTTTTGCCATAGGGGTAGAATAAATATTGAGTTTGTGCTGATAGTTGTTGCAATATTATGTAGATCTTGATCCATCTTCAACTACATTCGAATTTGGTTGAACGGAAACAGAAATGATTTTTTTAATTAATTCTCTTATCCGAATTCGACATAATTTTTTTTTAAATAATGCACTGGTCATTATTTAAAGCACGAAGCAAGAATGAATCCTAGTGTTTTTTATTAAAATAAGTCTTTGGATACCTTCTATGCAGACCTACATCCGGAGAAGCACTCTTGTCACAATACGACTTATATAAAAAAGCTTCAAATAGTTTTTCAATTGCCTAATAATTTTACAACTTTCTATTTGCAATAAAAATGTTTACCCAAAAATCTAAAACAATAATAATGTTCTTTGGTAGATAACATGGTTTTTTGTAATCTTTTACTATTATATCGCATTAAGTGAAAATTAGCCCATAATTACCTCTGTCATGCAAATTTTAACTCAAAATCATAACAATTAAGGAATTTCTTGATAAGGCTGTGCGTCTGAAGTCGGCTGTATACAGGCAAAACTTGATCCAAATAAGTTTTTCATAACCTTTTACCTATCGGATAAATAAAAGATTGCCGTAGTTTTTCGGACAATCAGCAGATCTTATTCGAATTGAAACCGTATTAACTCCAGATATATTTTTGCTAATTTTATGAAAACAAATCCGTCCCTTTGATTAAAATTTATGACGATTAAGAGTTTAATACTACTCCGAACTGTGAATAAACCCTAATAACTAACTCCAAATAATAACTAAATCCAAAAAAAAACATTCACATTATATGTATGTAGAGTGTCGCTAAATTATTTAATAATTACCTCATTATCAACAATTAAAGCATAAGATCAACAGTTAACAAGTTTTACATTACGGATAAAGCTCTTCTGCAAGTACAGAAAATCTTAACACATTGCCCTAGGTTCTGTGTTTGCCCAATACAAAAAGATCAACTGATAACTATGCCTAGCTGCTACAAAATATATCTATTGTGAGAGTATATCTAATAGTCTAAGGGGTACCTTGAGGGCCCCCAAAGTTTGAACTCAATCATGAATTTAAATATTTATTAAGTCAGCCAACTATAGCCTCATCTCTTTACAATTAAAACTCTAAACGATTAATTCCAGACGCTCAACCGATACACTATTTTTAGCATCATTCGCAAAATCAACTATCGTGTAGAATTAAACCAGTTTCATTGGCAAAGACAACTTTTATATAAGAGTAAGCAAATTCGCTTGACTTAGGAAGTTTATGTAATGTTCAATAATAAAAGTGTAATGTAACCTCTAAAACTGACAACCCGATAAATGCAATGCATAGACTTTAAATTACTATATAATACAACTTTAAAATGGGTTGATGCGTTTTGGGTATTCATTGTTAAAGGTAACACTCCTATCATGGTACGACAGGGAGCGGAGAAGAATATCCGTAGATACAAAATCCGAAGAATACAAAAGCTGAAACAACTCCCACTCCACTCCCACACTCTTGGAGTGTGGCTTTGACAACTTGTACAACATTCCCTCCCAATCCTACCAAACACAGATCATAATCTTCTTTGGATAAAGGTCAGGTTTTCACGTCTTTCTTTGCTTCACATTTATGTATAGGGTCCATTTCTCATCTCTTGGAATCTTGAAATTATATAAAAATTCAAAGTTTCATAAAAAGTATAAAACAAATTTGGAAGGTACTTTCCATTCAAATAGTCAATAGTTACAGTGTAAAGAAAAAATTTACTGGAACAATAAACTTAACCCTTTATTGCCTATAGCTCTTTATCATAGAAAAATTATTATTTATAGAATCTTTGCTCTTGACATAATTTAAGCTCAAAAAAATGTTTCATATTTTTGCCAAGCCGGGAAGTATATCAAATAGTCCTGGTGCTCAGAATTATCGAGGGCCTATAGATCTGGATTTTATTTAACTTTTTTAGAAACAAAAGAAGTTTAATCACCTTTGTATATATTACGTTTGTATATGTATTGAAATAAAAATTTAGAGTCCACACTCGAAATCCAAAATCATCTCTAAACACTAGAACTGTTGAAGGATAACTGATCTTATGAGCAACAGGAGCAAAAAAGGCAAAAATTGTTTGTTGTTATTGAAAGAAAATATGTTACTTTATAGAACTGATAAATATACATCTCAAAATTATACCAGTATAATAAGTAAAGCACAAAAAAAAAGTAATAAGTACCGTCGGGCAATAAAGGGTTAAAAAAGAAAAACAGACTAAAAAAACTCTCTTTGTACTTTGAAATTACTCCAATAAAATACTTTTATTATTTTCCTACTCATAAGACAATAATAAATAAGTTGTGTGCCACGGTAATCTAGTGGGTAAAGCCAGAGGCTCCGGTTTGTTACACTACAACAAACATAAGATCTGTGTCTCTCCGCTCGTAACAAATAGAATATAATTTGTAATTATATTGTAAATTGAAATAATAAATAAATAAAATAAATTCTGTAAAAAATTGTTTAGTTTTACTGACTCATAACATCAATACAAGACCTTATTAAAAATCTAGCTTTATCCCTTTCTGACATTTTGTCCAATATATTGGACATTTCTTTTTTCTTTTTGAAATGATGTAGCGTTGACTCTAATAAATAGATTTTTGCAGTAATTACCGTTATTAAAAGAGTGATTACTAGACTTTATAAATATGTGATTGAAACATTTAATTTTTTAATTACTTTTTGTTAAATTCAGTGATTTAATTGAAAGTGATAATTACATATTTTAAGTATAAATTCAATTTATTATAGTCGTCAGACAAATTTTAGTGCACGTCCATATATTGGACAAAATTACTCTGTGGGTGTAGTTTTGTTCTATTTGCAATTGGAATTTGGAATTGAACTTAGACTCTTGGTAGATTAAGTTCCATCCAAATTACTAAAAAAAAATATTTTATGGAAAACTATGCTCATGCGAAATTGAGAACTTATTGCATTTGTCCCGCCTAACAATAATGATATTTCAATATTTTCACAAATATTTTAACGATGAATATTTTGATAAAGCCTATATTATACGAATTTATATTTATAATGCAAGTCATCCTTCAAGTCGTCCAACGTAAGTGAAATGCGAACATTTTTTGATCATATTATAAAGAATTGTAAAAGTGGAATGCTCTAGGACTTCGTTGTTTACCAAAGTTCTACAATACTACTGAGCGAAATATTAAATCAAATTAACATGTCTAACGACCACGAAAATTTTGTTTGCATCACTGTCTCCCTTACATTATAAATAATTAAATAATTTTCTTTCACATAAATAGTGTTATTTCGAGTTGTGACGCTATTAAAGAAAGCATTTTTAAGTTAATCAAAACATATTTCTAGTTAAAAAGGCATAATTAGATATAGTACTAATTCAACTAAATTTTCAACTAAACAGTCACAACCCAAAATTACGTCTTATTTGCAAAATTATTGCACAAAATCAAACAAAAATTAAGTAAACTGTTTTCTAAGGCAGTTTACTTCAATGTGGAACTCAATTTGACTATATAATAATAACCACGTTACTAGAAACAGTTTTTACCTCTCCTGAACATTTACAAATTTTGAGTTGTGACTGTTCATGATTTAGTGTGCGATATGGAAAAGTAAATAAATGTAAAACAACGTGTGAAGTAAATTAATTGCTGAAAACAGATTATGATACTAGTAAATCTCGTAAAGGAAGACCATCTCGACCAGAAACCGCACTAGAGAGCGTCATGCTACCAATTAATAATGAGCTAATGTAAAATTTACTTTAACGCAAATAACCAAATTGAAGTGCTCCTGCTATAGAAGCTCAACACGATGGTTACAATCACTTAATAGAATTTTCCGATGGTCGTTCGAAAAACACTTTTATAATTTGCAAAAAATGTAACGCTCATCTCTATGTAAAGAGATGAGCGTTACTTTGTTTACTTTGTAAATTATCATACACAATAAACTGTTTCTCCAATTTATCTTAATTAATTTCGCTTTTTGTCTGAAACTTTTTTTGTAGAGGATATGTTTCCTCTTTGTAATTTTGTCCAATATATTGGACATCACCTGACTGCTAGGTGAGGTGACCTACCTATAATTTGATTTCGGATTCTTAATCAGCAACCTCAAATTAGCTTACAGTGAAATTTTTAGATTTTTATACTAATTATTTTTCTGTAATGTCTGAAATTAATTAATTTCATTACACTGAAATCTAATCATTTATATTTTAAGTCTTGCTTAAAATCTGGAACGCCTTTTTGACATTTAGCAAGATTTAAGTTTCATGAACTGAAGTAAAAAAGAAAGCAGTTACATTTTCGAATTGGCTTTGATGCCAAATATCGAATAAAACTGTTTTTTTTTAATTTTGTATATATGTATGTATGTTTATTTTATTTTTTTTTTCATGTACAAAGCTGTATTTGTTAAAACCATTTATAAAAAGAAACAGAACTGCATCACCAAATACTGGATTTCGGCTATATTTCAAAAAATTCTGGTGACGAAGTAAATTTCATTTTGTATGAGAAATCTAGTGAAGTAATTTCATTCTAATGACTTGTTAGTTAACGAATCACAACTTTGTATATATTCATTTAAATAATAGTGAACTTCATCCCAAAATAAAATAATGTTTAGGAAAGTATTCCAAACTTATTGCTTTCAAATAAAATTTTTAGAAACTTTCTATAAAGATCAGATAGTATATTATATGTATATCTATATTATACTTAACAAAATAATTTTAAAATATCAAATCCCTTTGAAATAGTTGATGGAGAGAGATCTTAATCCTTGTACTGTTATACTACTTTCTGCTTAATCATGATTATTTAAATTACTTTATCCACTAAACTTCTCTTTCAATTTTCTTATTTTTTTGCACAACAATAGCTTCATAGAAAAAGCGAAATAATAGTGAAGCCTTAGAAAAAATCATGTTTACTCAATATTCCAGATTGCAATTGTAAGGTATTTTATAGTAAATGCAACTTGCACTAAATATTTACGGTCTACTTAAAGTTTGCACTTTTATGATTTCAGTAAAATTTCTGAATTAAAATTTTTTGTTTCTTTACAAACTTAATTTTTTCAACAAATTAAAGATAAATATTTTAAAATGTTTAACTCTTTATTTGCGATTTTTTTGTTTAAATAAAATATTTCTTTTTTTACAGACATAATAATTTAATTTATCTATTTACACACCATTTTTTTATTTGTTAATTGGATTAATTTTCACTATTTCATACAGAAATATAAACATTTAACATTTGTTTTCTTTTTAATTTATTTAGTTATTATTTTTTGACTATTCTTTCCTTTAGATATCCTTTTTAAAAAATTTCAATCCTTACGAGAGAGGACAATTTAACATTGTTTTTTTAATTTTTTTATGTAAATTCTATGTTCCAAATTCCGCTATTGTGCTAAGACACGTCCGAACCTTAGCACACGTAAGGTGTATCTGAATCGAATTTTCGCAAATTTGAACTCAAATAAACCAAGAAATGTTTAAATCGCAACTAATTGGATTGTACTATATTTCAATGAACTAGGCGTCCAAAACTAGAATGCAGACTGTAGTCTTCCTCAAATATTTATCTGTTTTATTGGTCTTTTCTTATTTCCGTTTTGGATTTACCGCTAAAGTTGATTAACCTTTTCTGTGCGCATGCCTCGGATTTCTCCATTTTATACGCATGTCTATTCGTCATTGTTTAGAATAATGTGATCAAAACAATTCGGCACTTGTAAAAGGTATAATGGCAATGTAAAGAAATCAAGTTCGATGTACATAACTGGCCGTCAACCGAAAAAGCCTAGAAAAAAAGGTTGAAGTGAAATATTTGAATATATTTTTATGCTTATTGCTTTGGTAATTTATATTTTTATTTTTACTAAGTAGACAAAAGTGGTACATATATGAAAACTTGATTAGATATTTATTTTGAAAATATATCAAGTAAAAAATTCAATTCAACCCAAACATAAGATCTTGAAATATATTGTACACAACTTCATATCTCTTTATGTATTAGAAACACAAAATACCTTCTGTACCATTACAAAATCATGTCATCGCTGAGAAATCGCATTTAGAAGGAACATTGCACAATGGGACAAGATTGTACCAATTTTGGAATCAATTAAGCCGCTGGTTTTAGGTTTAAGATATGGGTATCATTGGAAAGGTAATGGTCTTGCTATTATGAATCAATAAAAAAAAATACTCTTGGTTGAAAAATATAAAGAAAGATATAAAATAAAATAAAAACTATTTTGATTGGTTAAAATCACTAAGCTAATGTCAATAATCACCAAATTTCAAAGGCTACAATACACATTTGACATTTGTAAGATAAATTATTTTATATTTCTTTGTAATCACTGTGTTTCATCAGTATCTTCGACAGTGTTTAAGTGGAAAACCACCTTATCAGATTATAAAGCAAAAAGACATTTTGCTTCCTTAGACACAACCACTTGTTATGTCATGAGATTATTGTAAGTAGGCGCTATCTAAATTTGGTGGTCTAAATTTATTTTAAAAAATTAGAGATAACTTACAAATTATTAATTATACTACATTTCCTTTCGCTATGCTCTCTAAATTTTCAAATATTTTATTAACAGGTTCTTGCGCTTCTTCAGAAAAAGAACCAACAGGAATTTCGAACTACTTGCAAACTATGAATCTACAATTTGTGTAGGGTAATACCACTGATAATTTGTAACGAAAAGTTTCGCCGTTTCTACATATACAGTTTGTAAAATAAATCTTTTCACAACAGTCTGTCTATTAACTTCAACGCGTCAACATCATTCTGTTTATTATCGGATTACAGTACATAGTCTAACGGTTCTTTAATATTTCTCTTTACTATTGTTTGTTTTCTTTTCACGTGCTTTATTTTTAAAAAAGGAAAAAAGTATTGTCTGAAATCTGAATAAAATCTCGATAAGGAAAATTAATGATGGCTCCGGGTCCAGCCCCCCGGATAAATACTCCAATAATATATTTCATCTATTGGAAGATTATATTACTAACGCCCCAAAAAAACATAAACATGACGATTATCCCATACTACAAACACTAAGACCAGAGACAAACTCAAACCCAAAATATGTAATTATTTCATCATCCGATCCCAAAAAATCACTGTCTGACTTTAGCCCATTTGTACTTCAAAAAAGCATAGAATCTATTAGTAAAGAAATCAACTCGATCACCCAACTACGTGACGGCAATCTGCTCATACTCGCTCGCAATCAACGTGCTGCGGACAAATTCCTTAAAACCAAAGCCTTGCGATTATTATGTGCGGTATCTTGTTATCTTCACCCTTCCCTGAACTCAGTGAAAGGCGTCATATATGCTCCTTGCCTTAATAAAGTGCCAGAAAAGGAAATAGTTGAAAGGTTAAGGAGTCATCGATGTATACAAATTCACTAGATTAGAAGATGATGGAAAATCTCGTTCACCTACCGAAAAATTAGTAATGACTTTCAATCTCTACCGTCTTCCCCCTGCAATTGACGTAGCCTGGTACAAATGCAAAGTAGAACACTACTTCCCTAATCCTATGCGGTGCAAAAATTGCCAAAAACTCGGACATACTATGAAAAGATGCAACGGAAACCCAATATGTCCACAATGTAGCCTTCCTCCACATGATAACGTAACATGCACCCGTACTCTTTGCACCAACTGATCTGGAGAACATCCATCTACCGAGACGAAATGCCCACGTTATATCCAAACAAAAGAAATACTCAAAATAAAAACTAAAAGTTACTGCACCCTAGGCGAAGCTCGCCGTCTATACCAAGCTAAAAACCCAATACCAAATAATAAAAACACGAAAACATACGCCTCAGTTGTGACAGAAGCATCGTCAAATCACAAGGAAACAGCCAATCGGCAACCATTTAAAGAAAAACACTAAAACACCACTATAACCATTAACCAACCACCAACCTCACAATCCAGCGCAAACTATATCCGCACTATTAATTCCACCACAAACACTAACAAGCACACAACATCAACACAAATAACACAACCTTCAACAAACCTGCTACCAACGACAAGTATTACACCCTCTTCCAAAAAAACCATTGAATCCCCACCAAGAAGCAAACAAAACAACATTTCCTCACAGATTCAAACTGGAGTATTTCATTCACCAATTTCTAAGTCAACACAACATTTAATCAACACCAACTCTTATTACATTCAATCGGAGCCCCTCGACGAGACATCTATGGAATCACAGTCACCATAACTAATAGCAAATTCGTCAAATTTTCTATTTCACCATTATTTCATTCTACACATTCGCATTTTTCTTTTTTTTTTTTCCTAGTGTCATGGTTTTCAGCATCATTCAATGTATATCAAAGGCTTCTTCAACAACTTTTGTGACCTGCAATTAATCATGAGAGAATTTGATCCCAGCTTTATTTCCCTTCAGGAAACACATTGCTCTTTTAATTTCACCCTAATACCTCCAAAAAATTATATTGCATATTTCTCCAATCCCCCACATACTAATACCACCGCAAAACAAAGCATTGGAGTATTGATAAAAGCCAACATCCCGCATAAACTATTACACATCAACACCACCTACCATGTAATTGCCGTAAAAATCTCCCTTAACGTCAAATTCACTATTCTTTCATTTTACATACAACCCAATGAAGATATTGATGCCTCAGAATTATCAACAATTTTCTCCTACGTAAATAGCCCTGTAATAATAAACGGTGACTTCAACTGCTGGAATACAATATGGGGATCGAGGCACAACAACAGAAGGGGAATCAACCTAGAGATGGCAATAGATAATTCTAACTTATGTATCCTGAACGATGGAAGTCCTACCCATCTATCAACACACGACAGCTTAACCCACACTGACATCTCTGCCTGCAACTTATCACTACTCTCTTTACTAAGCTGGTCCATCATTAATGACTTCCATAATAGCGACCATTTTCCAATAAGAATGTGTTTGAGAACTGTAGATAATAACAACACTTCGGCCAAACAATGCAATTACCTTTTGAATCGCGCAGATTGGAAAAACTACTCTCGAAAAGCTGATGAAATCCTCAGTAAACCTTTTTCTAAAGCCAGCAACCGCCATGCAGCCCTATTCACCAAAGCGACACTCAGCGCAGCAAATATTTTTATCCCACAGATAAAAAACAACATTTATTCACCAAAAGGGGTAGTTCCATGGTGGAATGATTCTCTTACTTCTTTACGCCGTCAAAAGATGCTATCATGGCATTCATTCAAATCCACCCAACTTTAGAAAATCTTATACTATACAAGAAAAACAACGCTAAATTTCGACTCAAATTGAAGAAAACCAAAAGGAATGTTTCGACAACTTCACAAAAACAATAGACAGAAATACACCAACATCCAACATCTGGAAGAAAATAAACAACATTACTCATAGAAACCAACACAACACCATTAAAGCAATCAATACTCAACACGGAACCCTAACTAACCCAGTCCTCATTGCTAACGCCTTTGGTACCAAATGGCCCGACTACGCGTGGGAATCAAATTTCTCTCATCTATTTAACTCAAGCAAACAATCTTTTAATGCGACCCTATCCAGCGTTAACGTCGACAAAACTGTATTACTCTGGGAAGAGCCAATAACGATGAATGAACTATCCTGTTGCTTAACGAAAGTTAAAGGTTCAACTCCTGGTCTAGACCGTATTAGCTATCAGATGATTAAACCACTGAACCTCAATTCCAAACGGAAATTATTAGACCTTAATAACACTATATTTGAAAGCGCAAACATCCCCTATAACTGGAAATTGGCCATAATAGTACCCATCCCGAAAGATAGTACTGCTTCCACCATGAACACCTACCGCTCCATATCGCTACTTCCCTGTATTTCGAAAATTATTGAAAAAATCATAGCCATCAGATTATCATGGTTCATGAAAAGAAAAAAATTGTTAGCCAAAGAACAGGTCGCTTTCAAGCCCAATAGGGGGTGCGATGATGATTTATTACACTTTGACAACTACATATCAAAAGCACTCTCCGCTAAGAACCACGTTACCATGACTTTGAAAAAGCTTTTGACAGAATTGGCTTACATGTTATTATGAAAACTCTAAGAACCTGGAAAATAGGACAAAAGATATTCAATTTTGTAAAATCCACCTCACAAATAGGTACTTTAAAGTAAAAGTCAATGGCTTCCTCTCAAATAAGTTCGCTTTAAGTAACGGCATCCCACAGGGATCTCCTCCTTCAGTAATTTTATTCCAAATTGCCTTTAACGAACTAACCAAATCTTAAACAACACTCCACATTTAGACCACTGCCTTTATGCAGATGATTTGTACATATTATGAAAAAGAAACAACAAGAATGAAACAGCAGACATCTCAACTAATGCCCTGGACAGTATAAACAATTGGGCCGAATATTCTGGTCCGAAGATTTCGTTACAAAAAACAAAAAAGTTTCATATTTGTAGAAAACTTTACTGTGATTCAAATAATTGTAACCTACAATCAAACGGCATCGTTATACAAAACGTCAACTCGCTAAAAATATTGGGAATGATATTCTCCCATAAATATAACTGGAAGGAGCATTGTACCAAGTTAAAAAATTCTTTGATAGCCAGAGCAAATATAATCCGCTATTTGTCATACAGAAGCTCCGTTCACATCAATACTTTGATTTATCTAACAAAAACCTTAGTCCTAAGCAAACTAGATTACGGGTTGTACCTCTATGGTAACAGTCCCAAAAGAACAATATTTTTAAATCGGCGTATTATAAAGCGGCTCGTGCCTCCGTCTACGCAATCAGAACAACTCCAATCAACAACTTCCTTAACGAAGCTGGCCTCCCATCCATAGAACACAGAATTCTGGAAGCGAAAGGGAGAGTCCTACAGAAAATCCTTACGACCACGAATTCTATTATAGACTCTGACATTCTAACAAACATCTCCGCTAAAAGGCCAAAGCGCATTAAACCGGTAATCACCTTAGCATTGGAAATTGCTGAGGATACTGATGTTCCAAAAAGAATCACCAAAAGAATCATAACCAAATCACCTTGGTATTTCAATAACATTTCTTTAGATCTTACGTTATCTAAACTCAAGAAAACCGAAACCACCAAGGAACAATTCCTGAGCCTCTTTAAGGACAAAACAACCACACTAAAAAACAACGGCTTCCGGTTTCTATACACAGACGGTTCAAAATCTCCACACACCCTGCCCGCCTATGCTGTAGTCGACGAAAATGGTAATAACATTGCGCTGTATACAATGTAGCACTTCGCTTCCATTTTCACAACCGAAATCTGTGCAATCCTTTATGTAATTAGGCACGCTATTAAAAGCAAAAAAAAACAATAATTTTCAGTGACAACCTATCGGTCCTCAGGGCTTTAAACAACCCCTTCAACAATAATTGGGACACTGTTATGAAAATCAGAAATGTCCTAATAAACAACGATGAGAAAATCGGAATTCATTGGATGCCTAGCCACAGGGGCATCTTTGGCAACGATATGGCTGATATTACCGCACGATAGGCCTCCTTTGCCCCAATCATGTTGTATGATACAGTTGAAAATATTGATCTACACCGATACGTCACTAGCTATATGCGCATCAGATTCAGAAACAGCCAGACTCCACACCATTACTACTCAAACATTAACCCAACCCTTGAGCCACCCACTTTTCCAACAAACGTTAACAAAAACAAAATTATGACCTTCTCCATACTTCGACTTGGCCATACAATTTTTTCCCATGGATATATTATACAAAAAAACAACAAACCCTATTGTGCACGATGCAACAGCAACCTAACCGTCAACCACCTCCTCAACGAATGCCCTTCATTTCAGAAAATAAGGCTTAAATACTTCAAAAACACACCAGCCTCTCACATTCTACAGGACCCATCAACTGCAAACATCAACATCATATTCGATTTTATTATAGAAACTAAAGTTTAAATATAATTTTTATTCCATCGAGCTGATAGCCCTGGCAGCTAATGCCCTTTTCTTGTAATTTAATCTTAGAATTTATTCTTAGGATTAAAAGAAATAAATAAATATATAAATCTTTTCAAAGTAGAAAAGTACATAAATGAAAATCCAGTAAGAATTAGTAAGATAGTAAAATAACAGCTGATTGAAAAGTAAAAAAAAAAAAACAATAAATAAATAGGTTTAAATATTTAATAATAATAGCTAAATAATAAATAACTAGAATAATACCTCCCGCGTTGCTGGGAGCCTTTGACTAACGTGGATAGATAAAGAAAGCTTTAACTGTTACCGTTCTTTACACATGCTAAATTTCATTCAGAACCTTTCATTCTAATCGTTCTCTAGATATACAAAAATCAAAACTTAATATGTATGGGAGATGCCACACCCACTTATTCACTTATTCGACTGATCGAGTGTATTAACTACTATATTATTTAGACCAAGTTCAGAACCTTCCACTATTACCATTCCAAAGATATACAAAAATCTATTTTTACTTTGTGTGAGAGGTGCTGTTCCCACTTATCTAATTCCGCCCGATGATTTGTATTGAACACAAAGTTGTTTGGCGCAATTTTAAGAATATTTTCTAACTCACACAAAATGTAAATGTTGTAATAAGTTTCGTTTTCAGGTAAAACTTATGCAATACAAATAGGTTTACTCTAATGTCATAACTCACAAACCAATGTAACTTGAAAAACCACATATACACAAAAACATTGGTATTGACTTCAACTTTCGTTTAAGAGCTTACAATTGGTTTATACATTTCAGAGACCATCAATTACAACGGATTTTATAGTCCTCTTTTATATATATATAGATAATAAGTAAATTTTATTATTTAAAGAAATACATTTTAATTTATTTAAAAACGCTTTTTGTATATATATAGGTCAGGTTTTTTATTTATCTTAAAAATTTTTACTGGCAAAACTTGTTCAGTAAAAACCAGTAAAAACCAGTAAATTCTCTTGCATCGAACTATCATTTTACTCTCTATTTTTCCTCTCTCCTTATTGAGTATTTGTGTAAACAATCCAGTGTTACCACTAAAAAATTTTAATTCTACCAAAATATCTATAAAAATCTACCAAAATTGATACAAATCTACCAACTTTTAAAAACCATTAAAAACAATTTTTGAAATGAATGCAATTACAATTGAATTACAATTTTTACTAACATTTAATAAATATAAATACTATGAACTGCAAAATAAAGTGTATATAAAGTGTATTTTCTATAATTTAGCTTTTATTTCAGTCTTTTAAAATACGATAAATTTAAACATTTTATGTTTTTTACACTGTATGTGAGGCGTAACAAAAAAACAAAAAAAAAAGTAAAAAACATTTTACTACAACAAAATTTGCCAAAAAAAAAAGATTTCCCATATTTTAGGCATCAAAAAAGTGTATAAGTAAACAATTCTTAAAGAAATATATAATTTAATTTTCGTTTTCGTTTCCTTCTGCTTAAACAACAGCTTCTAGTATTCGGGCAATAGATTTCACTAGGTATTTTGTAAATTCGGAGGAAATTTTCTGCCATTCCTCTGTTACAAAGAATTTTTTTCTTGTTACGAATAGTCGAGTTTGATGATTAAAATGCTCCCGAAAATGCTCGATTGAAATCAAATTTGGGTATTAGGAAGCATGCTAATCTTGCTTAGAAATTCGAAGGAGGACCAACTTTCCTCGCAATATGCTCAGAATCATTGTCTTGTTAAAATAATCGCATTTGTTAATTAATTTTCGTTTTCGTTTCCTTATGCTTAAACAACAGCTTCTAGTATTCGGGCAATAGATTTCACTAGGTATTTTGTAAATTCGGAGGAAATTTTCTGCCATTCCTCTGTTACAAAGAATTTTTTTCTTGTTACGAATAGTCGAGTTTGATGATTAAAATGCTCCCGAAAATGCTCGATTGAAATCAAATTTGGGTATTAGGAAGCATGCTAATCTTGCTTAGAAATTCGAAGGAGGACCAACTTTCCTCGCAATATGCTCAGAATCATTGTCTTGTTAAAATAATCGCATTTGTTACCAAATTATTTTTTGAATATGTTTAAACAATCTATTTCATTCATGGTGATTTGTATGAAAACCAAACTTCATCCATACATTCCCACGCTATTACTAAAATTACTAAAATATCCACCGGTCGTCGGTATAAAATTTTGTTCTTAAAGTTTTTTGTTGTTAGTTTTTCATATTTTTATTATTTTTTTCTGATCAAACACATAATATTTGATTTCATTGCTAAATAAGACATTGTTCCAGGAAGAAGCATCTTTAGTTTTATATTTTTTACATAATCAAAAAGTCACTTCTAAATTACTCTTGGTATAAACGACTTCTTTATGTATGTAGTATTGGCTCTATCGCTAGCGTCTAATGTAGCTTACATTTCTTCTGATATTTTAACATCACTTTTTGATGGATTTGTTTGTACATCACTCATAATAGATCGTATTTGGGCATTATTTGAAATTTTCAGCCGACTATTACCTGTAAAATTTTCCTTTTAACCGAAACTGTTTGTGTTTTTTTATCTTTTTCAGTTTTTAGAGTTTAAATTTAATTTAAAATTAGAACTAAATTATAGGCATTGAGGGTGTACACTTTATTTTGAAGCTCATAGTAAATTTATTCCTGTTTTTTATAACTAATGCATTATAACTAATTGCGTAGACTTTTCTGATACTTTTTTGCTTTTCGTATATAGAAAATACATAGGATGGTGAGTATAGTGATTTTTCAACATTTAAGCTTCTGCAAAAATCTACCAAAAATCTATTTAGCCTACCTTCTTACCAAACGAAAAATATCCTACCAATAGTGGCACACTGAAACAAAAATAATCCAGTAAAAACACGTTGTACACGTTTTTAAAAATTTTTGAGTACACAAACAGACCTATTGCTAGCGACTGGTTATGAGTATTTGCGCTATTAAAAATTTCTTTAACTAAATTATTGCCGATCGGAACCAGTATTAAGCTTTTCAGTTACTCTGTGTCAAATGGCATAGTCAAATTTCAGGGCTATTTTTTAGACAGAAAACTTGCTACTTTTATTTTTTTCGTATTTTTTACAATGGGTTTTTGTAAAAATTAATGAGTAAAATATTGCGATTAGCGGGTGCGATACCTTGTTTTAATTCAGAAAGCGAGCGTGCGCATCGAGTTTCGTAATTTACAAAAAAAATATCACTTTATACTTTTATATATTTTATTACTAAATTTACTCTTTTTGATAAACTTGTGTAAGTATTTTAAAGGGTAATAACTACCAGTACATAAGAGCAATAAGTTATATCCCGAACATACATAGTTTAATAACGCTGTATTAAACTGAATAAAATGTAATCTATTCACAGTTACAAAGTGAAAAAAAAGATATTTTGAAAGTCAAAACCAAAGAAGTACCGAAAGATTTAAACTGTAGGTCATTCTTTCAATGAGTCGGGCGCAGCTTATTGATTGAGAGAAGTCAGCCTTGTTCTACTTCGAATATAGAGGGAATTATGTATGTATATATTCATATGGACTTGCGTTTACAAATTTTTCATTGACATTATTTATTAGTATTGGCATGCAACATCTATGTACATTAATTAGAAAATGTGAAAAAAAGAAAGGTCTTGAAGAAAAGAAAGAAATGTGTTTGAAATTTTGTTTTTCAAGGCTTGGATTTTTTCCCAGCAAAGTTTAGCAAATATATTTTTATATGGATTATTTAGTCTAAAATGTCTAGTTTCAAGTGATAGTCATTTCGTTCTGCTCACGGCTGCACGCCAGAAAACTTTTTTGAAATTTCACACCTGCTTTATTAGAATTTTCGCTTTGGTTTGTTTTATACAGGTAAATCACACCTGCTTTATTAGATTTTCGCTTTTGGTTTGTTTTATACAGGTAAATAACACTGTGCAACAAATCAACACCTGGGATGTGATGCTATATCTCTGATAGGCGCTATCGAGTACAACAAAAATCTGTTTTTGAAATTTTGGGAATACGTCCAAAATCTTGAGATACGGATAAAAAACCGGTTTTACTTACCTTCATAAACATATAAACTGATAACTTATATGAGCATTATCCAAAACAGACCTTTTAATTGATATAATTGATTCGCTTAAGTAGCCTTCAGGAATATCTGTGTATTTCTCAAACAATTGGTAGAATATAATTAAAAGAGAATTCAAAATGAGCTTAAAATAGCCTTTAGACTACATACAGTGATGAACATAAATATTGGCAAAGTAAGCTCTTTCAATTTCAGGGGTGATTTAATGTTCTTATTAAAGAGATTTTTGATAAACTAATTTATTTACTAGATAGGATTATAAATTTCCTACAAAATTCACTGTTTCATTCCAAAACTGATTTTATATTATTTATCAATAAAGAAATACGAAAATAATACTAAATTTCGGTTAACTTCGAATTACGTACATTAGTTTAGGTCAGGAAGGTAGACGCAATCTAAAAATTACAAAAGAAATAAAATGATCATTTTATTAAAATGTTCACAAATCTGCTTGTTTTTCTGCTTTTATTTCGCATGTTCCATAGCAACGGCTTTTGAGAACATTCACTCTTATCATGGACGAGTCGTAGTCATTTTTCGAAAATCTTGTAATAGACTCAGGAAATACTGTACTTGCATTCCTTAATCTAGAACAAAAATGTCGAAATACGACAACGTATACGCTAAACATGATAAGGTTCATTATTATCTTCTTCTTTTCGATCAATGCTTCATCGAATGCGGGAATGTAATAGAAATACAAAATAAGGGTAAATGAATTATCGCAATTTGGTTCAATTTCTCAACACAAATTTAGTTATGTTATCACTAAAATGCTTCCTTTACCTTTCGTCGCGCCCTCAGTCAATGAATCCCGTAGACAAACATACAATAGCCTAGTACTTTACCAAGTATATAGTGATATATACTACCTAACCATCTATATCGCTGGTTCTGTAGTCTCGGTCAGTGGCAGACAAGATGCTCTGTATTAAAGCAAAGTTTTTGCAAGACTATCTTTGATAAAGATGTAACATTTCCAGTCTTCAAGACAATAAAAACTAAAACAAGAAAAAATCGAATGTATGTATGTATGTACATAATAAAATATTGTAATGAATTTTATTTATTAGATTTTTTGAATTCAACAAGAAAAGAAGGTTAAAATAAAACGAAGCTTAACATTTTGTAAGACTTCGTTAGTAATTTTTACTCTTTTTTACATTTTTTGTTTTTTCATTTCACACAATTACATTTACAATATTGTACAATGGAATAACATATTAAAAACACATGCGTAATTGAACAGATTACAAACATACTTAAGCCACTTATCATTGCTTAAGTGTACTCAGTGAATTTTAGCAGTTGTTATTTTTCGGTATAACCAATTATGGTATACATTCTCTTTATTGTATTCATTTTTTTCAGCGTTAAAACATTCGGCTACATTAGGTGGACATACATTTTCCATGCTAAAGTAAAAAGTAGATTTCACTTCGCGTAATTTACTTTTTGATATCATTGTTATACGTCTTGACTGTGGATCTGTGCCTTCCAAATGCTCTCGAACATAATGGGCTGATATTTGTATTTCCATTTCATCGACCAGTGAATCGCTGATCATATCAACAAAACGCGGAGTTTTGCGCAGTAATTGATCACATACCACATAAAGGACATTGCTTGAGTTTAGATTAATATGAATCATTAATAAATGTTCTAAAGTACAATGAATTTGCCAAAGTTTTGCCAAAGTCTTAGCACTTTCGTGTTTATCAAAGTTACTATTTTTAAAACAAGCTACATCGTTTTTAATTTTATTACCGCTACTTTTGATATCATTATGAAATAATGTTTTGCGCAAAGCGGCATTATCTTGAATAACTACAGCATTTCGGAGAGATTTACGTACATTTGGTACAACCGTATCGATTTCTTTATTATCATGAGCAGTACTTAGAAAAGAAAAAGTGAGTAAACACATGGTGCAGCATATAGCCAGTTGTTAAATTTAATGCTTACCATTTATTTTTTAAATCGTTAGCACTACAAATTTTGCTTTCAACAAATATATATTCGTAATCTCTGTATAATTTCTCCAAACCAATTTCCAACAACAATTCAAGTGGTTCAGAACCCGAAAGACAAGGTATAGCCAGCCGACGATTTGCGACATCAGTTATAATTTCAGCTAAACGATTTTTATTGGTCGGTGTATTCTATAAATTTAAGATAAAAATACCAATATCTACATTAAAACAATAATCAAATTCAGTAACTTAAGTAATAATATTAGAAGTTATGCAACTCCAATAAACAATTATGTAATACAAATTATACTATTTAATATTTTTTATAAATATTAACATTTTTTTAATATTTTCAGCACAACATATTAGACATCTAAAAATTAAGTCTTAATACATGTGTACGTTTTAGTCTTCGTTTTTTTATACCTTCGTCTAAAAGAGCAACGGCAGAGGATTCATATGATTACTTAGTCTTCTGAGATATTTTTAGCTAAGTCTATTATTTCTTCTCTAAGATCAAATTTAAATCTTTACGTATGCATTGATTTCAAACAAACCACGCCGCTGTTGTTATTAGTCATAAAGTTTTTAATTGCTATCTTTGCAGAATGTCAAAGATCCCAAATCTGTATGTATAAGCTGATTTCAAATAGTTTTGTACTTTCTAACTTTATTAACTAAATTTTTTCGGTCTGTGGTCCGGGTAGCCACTACAATTCACGTGTTAAATTAAACAGAAATTTAAATCGGTACTTACCACAAAATTACAACATGCTGCGCATTGAAATAACATATTATATGCCATTTTTAAATCCTTATAAGAGGAGCTCTCTTATTTAATAAATATAATAAAAAATATAATATATCAACTATTATAAAAAATGTATTTGTTTTTTTTAATTTAAAGGATAAATGCCAAAAATGAAATATACTTACTCTTTAAAATTTCCCATAATTTATCGGTTACATTGTTTAGACGTCTTATCTTAGCATTCTGTATTACATCCAGTATATCACGTTTTGCATCACTGCTTAAGTCTGCTTCAGGTATCTCCGTCATAATTTTATTTATATTTTCACGTAGTTCCACCATATCGATTCCACTAAAAAGAAATATGTAATATAGTAATTAAATATTGCTATTTCAAGAGCTTTCTATATACACAGATGGACAAAAGCCACCGTCATTTCACCTTTAGGATGTTTGAAGTACTGCAATGCTGGCATAGTAATTTAAACAAAATTTTATTTTTTTATCAAAAAAGTTAACTCATTTTAATTCTATTTCCGTTAAAACCAATCTTTTTTTCTTAACCTATTTTACAAAAACAAGTATTAAACGTTCACAGTTTAAACATTTTGTGGACAAAAGTCACCGTCAGTTAAAGATATTTTTTATTAAAATATCTCAAAAAAAAAACTTAACAAGTGCGTTTTTATTACATCTTGTAAACGTTTCTCCACTGAATGTACGAGTTTTTTTGTAATCTCTGGACCAAATTTTTGCCATTCCTCCGGAAATATTTGTTAAAGCAGGTTGAGGTCCGGATATTGTAGGGGAGTTTTTAGAACTATTTCTACCATGTGCTTTGGGTCATTGTCATGTTGGAAGTCGTAGTCGGTTTCAAAGCCCATTTTTTGAGCCTTTTTCTTTAAATTACCTTTTAAAAATTTAAAGATAGTGTTTTGTCCATAATTTCTTCGATTAACAAGAGCACCACGACACCAGCTGCCGACATACACTCCCATACCACGACTGCAGCACCTCCATGTTTAACAGTTGCCTGTATATACTTCTCTAGTAAAGCATGGCCCTTCTACCTTCATGTCAAAACACGTCTGTCCGACTTAAAAATACAAAATTTATTTTCACCAGCGAAAATAATTTCGCTTATTATTGGTTTTGCACGGAACGAAAAATTCAACGGAAAGAAATATCTATCGATATACTAATTGAAATTATTCATTACTGCAGTACAGTTTTCCGTAAAATCGATTTAATTGTGTCAACAATAGTTAAAAAAAATTCAAAAAGTTTTTTAACATAAAAAGTTGCTTTAAAAGCGAAATTTATGTAAAATATGCACACAGTAGCCTTTTTTAAGGATCATCACTACTATTGACTGCTACTATTGATTGCTTTTACATTTAAGAAGAAAGAAAGTTTTGCGCTATAAATCTTAAGAAGTGTTACAGATAGGTTATAGAAAGTTGGAATAAAGAAATTTAAATACACGTTTAAGGTGTAAATTTGTTATGTATAATTTTACAGTTTTTTTTTTTAATCTTCGTATAAATAAGGCAACATTTAAATATATTTTATCTGAGCTCCAGTCTGCAAGTCTTGGAAATAGTCTTCAAGAAGAATTTTCTGCAAAATATATACTTTTGTCTTAAAAACAAATTGCCTCTGCAATTAGTTTATTTCTCTCTTTTTTGTAAAATTTTAAATTTTTTCCTTAATTTTTGGTCATTCCGTCAGCTTTACATTATAAAATTTTAACGTAAGAAAAATTAAGAAAAATATCTATTCTGCGGTATCAATAATACTGAAATACCCAAGTGGTACAGTACGGCAGTACGTAGCAACGGAAACAATAATTTCAAATTTTGTTCCGTACAAAAAATACTTTCAACAATCGCGGAACGGAATCAATTATTTATACTTTGCCTTAAAAACAGATGATATAACAAATGTTGACCGTATACGAACGATATTCATTTAATTACTTAACAAATCACCCTAAATACCTATCTTTTTTCTTTCAACTTACATGCCGCATGCATAAACAGGTTCCTTAGCCGTATCAGAATTTTCTGACAACTTATACGACATAATTTCATCGCGTATTGTCATAAGAATACGCAATTGATTAATTAAATCAATAGTAAAGGGATTGCTATCGTTTAAATAAAAAGATTGCTTTAGAACCACATCGCAAGTTCTTAGATCAATTAAAGGCGGCGCGAGCGAAGCAGATGACCACGAACATTTTATAGATATATTCGATTTAACATTATATGTGTTTTCAATTTGAGTCTCGACATGTACATCTTTTCCCGCTACAGCACAATGTTGTTCACGCAATGACTTGGTGGAAACTTCATTAGCTGCTAATACACCAATGTAATTAATAATGCCTCTAGACCTAAAATTGCGCTCAAACTCATATTGTAAAAAAAGTGTTTTCGAAAAATCAGCGCCAGTGCAGAGAAACCAAACCGAACCAATAGCCTCGGCAGCGATTGAAGACGTTTGAAAATCTTCACTTGTAATAATAGCTCTTGCTTTGTCTACAGAAATACCTTTATGGTATTCCTCTTCAGGTTTCCAAGGAGTTTTGGTCAACAAATTTAGATCTAAAGACATATCTGCTATCATATCCACCTCACAATCATCTCTGAGTGGACTACCGGTCAAGTCCAAATTACTATTTGATTTTATTATATTAACCTTGGAAGGTGACACAAAATTCAAAGCTTTGCTTTTGGAGCGGTCCTACAAGCAAAGGCGAAATTAAAAATATTGTACACATGTAAAAGAATATGTAATTGTCATTACCTCTATATAGAAAAGGATAATTTTTCCAAGATTTTCACTGGCCCCCACAATACTATTGAGGTATGATGGTGCTGCGGAATAAGTAATCATATAATTTTCGCCGTATTTTCTTAAGAGATTAGCATATACATTAGCTAAATTTGAAGACATTTTGAATATTTATTTTAAAAAGTATACTTTTAAATGTTTAATGTAAATTCTATATCAGACAGCGGGCGATTTCAAATTTAATCACCAAACAAGGCATTAATATAATCACTAGATGGTAGCTTATTGTTTTATAAAGTTGCCATATTTTTGTATTTATAAAATGTATGGTTCCTTAAACTGTAATATTTCAAAAAAAAAAAACAGGAGAGAATTTATCATAAGTTGAAGAAAAGAAATATAGTTTGATTGTAATATAAATGGGATAAAGACGGTTTAAGTTAACCACTGCACGGTTACCTACAAATTTCAAAACATATCCACTAACACCGTTGAAGTACATTGCCATAGTTTATTTCAATGCAAATGTAACGCTGCCAACCTAATTTAAAAAACAATTGTTGACAACCAACAGTGCTACTGTCAAGTTTTCTCTATTTGTGTCACAGTGTATACATTGTGATTTGTGTTTAGTTTTATCAGCCGCACGTGCGTTTTGTTTTGTGGAACTGTTTTTATTTAAAATAATTGAGAAAATATGAATGATTTTGATATGCATGATACAGAATCGGAATATTATTCCGAAGATGAATCCGATACAGAAGTAAGAATAAATAAAATTACTAAGATAATTTTTTTTACTTAATTAAATCCTTCCTAAAAGTTACAAGAAGCTTTTGCTCGCGGTGATCTTAAGCCCGGTCTAAATGTAGAATTCCAGAAGAGGAAGGAAAAAATAAACAATATCGTAAGTAGAATTTGATGAATTTCATTTGTCTGTAATAAAATAACCCATTAATTATAGCCGAGAATATTGGCAAAAACGGATGAAATAAAAACAGATTTACCCTGGGTCGAACGTATGGATATGATCAATGCTTTGGCACCATTGGCACCAGAATTAGCAATCGCTTTGGAAAAACATGAACAGAAAAGAGCCAATATGTTTAAGGGTAATGCTAAAATACCATATGTACGTCCCGAGGAAGACCCCGTTTTAAATGATTTTAAACGTGAGATGTTATTTCATCGTCAAGCTCAAGCTGCTGTCCTTGAAGGTATTAAACGTCTTCATGAACTGGGTATAAAGACAAGGCGACCGGATGATTACTTTGCTGAAATGGCGAAATCCGATGAACATATGCAAAAGGTCCGTTCCAATTTAATGGCTAAACAGGAGGGTCAAGCCAAATCCGAACGTATACGCCAAATCAGAGAACAACGTAAAATGGGTAAATTGTTAGCTAAACAAACTAAAGTACAACGTGAAATGGAAAAGAAGGAAATGCTTGACAAACTAAAGAAATTCCGTAAGGGTAAATTGAAGAATTTAGATTTCTTAGAAGACGCCAAAGCTTTGGAAGCAAAAAGTAAAAAATCAGCCGCTAAGAGGAAAGAACGTAATAAGAAATTTGGTTTTGGAGGTAAGAAAAGTGGTTCAAAACGCAATACCAAAGCCTCTTCTGCTGGTCTTGAGAAAACAAAATTGCCTAGAGGTAGAGTTGGTTCAAAGGCTGCCCCCGGCAATAAGCGTGTAGGCAAGGCAAGACGTCAAAAAATGAAATCGAAAAAATAAATGTTATATATAGATTAAGTAAAAATAATAATAAATAATGATTTTCGTTGTAAGGATTAATTGTATTCATATTGTGTATTATGTCAATTAGTCTTAAATGTAGAATATAAAAGGATTTGTTGGTAATTATATTTTTATTTTGAATTATTGATTAATGAAATATTCTGTTTGTAAAATATATCTTTATATTTAATGAGGATTCCTTTGAAGATAATAGCTCATTTTAGATAATTCTGATAAGTCGGAACTTTCGAATATTTTATACATATTTTAGAATTGTTCAAAATGCAGGTTGTTTAGTCTATTTTTACCAATTTTTTTCAAAATGAAATATTGAAAAATAGTGTATTGAAAGTATTGAAACTTTTAAATAATAAAAGAATGGAAAAATATTTACAACGCTGAACGGAAAATATATAGTGATTCATAAATACAGATAGTGACGACACAAAAGTCGATATTGAGTGGGAAAGATGTAAAGTTTTTGATGGTAATGATATGCAGTGTTTCAAAGTCAAGTGTATAACCATAAATTATCGGAATGCAAAAGCCAGGATATATGCTACAAATGTCATGGAGAACATAGATCAAGCGAATGCAACTAGGAAATTATAATAAAACCTATTAATTGTGTTAAAATTAATTATAATAAAACGTATTGTGTTAAAATTAACGAAATATTAATCCTGCGTCTGGATGAAAATTATATAACGGCGAATGGCTGAAAATTAATAAACTAAACGAAAGTAAAACTAAGATGACGGAGGTGAGAATGAGCAGCAATATTATTGTTAAGATTAATAATGAGAAAATAGAAAAGGTTAATCAAATAAAATACTTAGGTTTTATAATAGACAATAATTAGCGTCTGAAAAACCATGTTGACTTTATTTTAAAAAAATTGCCAAAATTTTAGTTTTTTCAGAAGATTAAGAAAACAAATATCGATAGTGACAGCGATCAATATTGAAACTATAAACTGCTACAGTTATCGATACATTGATATGATCATCACAAACAAACCTGATGAAATCTTATTAAGAAATGCATTTATTTAATAAAGGGAGATATACAAATTATTTCTAATTTAAAGATCAAGAAAGATACATATAATTTGGTGTTATTGGAATATTATTTATTAAAAATTTAAAGTATGTATGTATGTTAAATATGACAAAAGTGCTACAATTAAACTATAGTTATAGTATTCTACATATGGTACATTTTCTTTAAGCTTGCATGTATCTATATATTTTATTCAAAAACTTTCCGTTTCTTTTTAAGTTTCTTCTTCAGTTCTGGAACTTCTGCTTTATTCTATGATAAAATCTTCGTCCTATGAAGCTATACACAGGCCTATACACTCACTGACTTATTTTTTTACGTTGTACTGTTTGTTTCTCTAAATCGGAAGGATTTTCTTTGGCAATTTCTTCACAATGTTTTCGTTTCTTTTTAATTTTTAATTTAGAACTTTCTCTCTGAGGTTCATTAGATTCATCTTCTTGTTGCTTGGTTTCACATTCTTCCAAAGGCTTTTCCTTTTTTTTGTGTTTCTTCTTTGCAACCAATTTAGTACGATCATTCTGTTTATCCGCTATACATTTTGCGTTGTCTTCCTCTTGTGTTTTGTTTATGCTATTATAATTCACTAAAAAATTGTTTCTTTTGGCCATCATTTTAGCCAACAGTTCTGCTTCTTGCTGCTCAATTCTGGACAACTTTCCACTTAGTTTTAATCCATGACGAGCACCTTTGTGTGCAGTTCTACCACCACATGCTTTAAATAGTTCTTCGTCTGTTAATACCTTAACTTTTGTAACTTCAATGTCATCTGCATCTATTTTATCGGGATTATCTACTTCATCTCCTTGATTCGTTAAGGTAACAGCCTGTAAAAAGTTATCATAGCCCTTTTCTACTTTACGACTCTGCTTAGCCTTTTTTAATTTTTTCATGGAATAACCCTTTGTGGAAATTTCAACACCATCATTTTCATCTTTTAAGTCAACTTTTATTTGATCGCCATCTTTTTTGATGGCAACATTGCTAGCAGCTTCATTGAAGACTCTCTCCCACCAATGATTATTAAAATCCGCGGCAGCCTGATCAGCACCAAATCCGGCGTTATCAAATTTGAGTGTAGCCTTTAAAGGCTTTGCTATACCATCGTTATTTTTTCCTAAGCCATCTCCATCTTTCCAACCGTATTTTGATAGAATTTTTCTAGCAAAATCCATTAAATTTTATAAAAAAAGTTTCTTAATTAAAGTTAAAAAAAATAAGTAATGATATAAACGTGGAAAATCAAAACAACGAATATGTAAGTCAGGGTGGTATGTTCAGTCAGCGGTAACAAATATTTAAATTATAATTCTGTACTAGTGCTGCTAATGCTTCATTTATTTATTTAACGAATGTGGTTGTGTATACGTTTTTTTCGCTTCGCTAAGTGGGCCTGCGAACGACTTACGGAAGATGCCGATTTTGCCATAAAATCGTCTTTTCAGATCTTCCTGATCTTGGCGGGTATGAGAACAAGCAAAATTGTCGTAGTTGGTGTACAGAAAACCCGCACGCATACATTGAAAAGCCGATACACCCAAGACGAGTCACTGTTTGGTGCGGATTTTGGTCCAGAGGCATAATTAGAAAATGAGCAAGAAGTGACCGTTACAGTCAATGGCGATCGTTATCGGGCCATGTTGAACGAATTTTTGCTCACAAGAATTGAAGAGGAGGATATTAGCAACATTTGGTTTTAACGTGCCACACAGCCGAAGCTACACTCGATGTTTTGCGCCCTGTTATCAAAAAACAAATCAATTTGACGGACCCTAAACATTCGTTTTAATTATAAAATAATGCAGGAAGTCGGAAAGAATGAAGCAGAAATATGCGTGCGTGTTCTGACAATCACATTTCACCTAAAATTGGCAATGCTTTTTAAAATCGCGTAATTAATGTTCTGGAAATTTCATAAATCAACATGTTTTCTTTTGTATTTTATAAAAAGGGGAATGTTTTCAAACAATTTAAATTATTAATAATTATTATTAATTTTAAAATATGTTTTTAATTTTGAAAATCGTTTGCGCCAATTATATATGTATCTGTTGTACGCAACAAAGCCGTATAAAAATGAATTCGCCTTGACAGAATCAAAACGCGTAAACTACAGAAATAGGTTAAGCGTAGTCAGAACATGCCCGATAGTCTCTCTGCTGCTATATAAACAAGTATAATATTTGCGGGATTCCGCAGACCGCGAATATTTTCCTGTAATAACATCGCAGCTGAAGACTTTCGCCTTTATTTTGAGATTCGAATTGTAATTTTCTCCGTTTGACACATTTGGTATTCTGAGTTTCGATTTCATTTAGTTTTTTCGACTGTAGCTACGTTTTTCTAAGTTGTTAAAGTTGTGACGGAGATTTTTTTGATTTTTGTTTTTTAGTCCAAAAATTTATTATTTGGTTATAAAACTTACATTATTTATTTTTATTAAAGACGAAATGAAAATATACGAAATGTTAAAAATTTTTGATAAACATATTCACCCCTATCATGAATAATAATTCATGAAATGTTTTCTGATTATTCAGTAGGGAATGATAGCCCTGTAAGAATTCCCCTGATAGCGAACTTGTTGGCTGAATTTTAAAGTTCGCTCAAAAAAAAATATTCACCCCTATCATAAATAATTTTTCTCTCGGATGTTTTCCCATTTCCCACAAATGCAATCATGAATAATTTTTCAATGAAATGTTTTCCGAATATTTACTGGGGAATGAAAGCCATGTAAGAATTCCCCTGAGCGTGAATAGTATTTTCCCTCGATATTTGTTCCCTTTTCCCATTGATTTGTTCACATCATTTTTACCGGGGAGTTGCATTTATCATTTAAATATTTATTTATTTTATTGGATAATTAAAGTTTTTATTAACTTATTTTAGGACTAGAAGTGTTAATAAAGTGCAAAACAATATAATTCACTATAAAATACAGAGTAAAAGATTTATATCCTGTAGCTTAAGAGACGTGTTGGCTGAATTTTAAAATTCGCTCTCAAAAACAAATATCGACAACGGAATCGTCGGCTCCTCCGAGCTATCAGATTCTTAGCAACTACCGAATATGGCATTAAATCCATCCTCACCTTGTTCTTCATCGGTTCCACTAAGTTCTTTGTTTTGTTGATTTTTATTTTATTTGATAGAAGTTGATCGATGGGTATGTCATCGGGATAAATCTACACTTTTAGTTTTATTTTTCTATTTTTTTTTTTTTTTTTGGCGTTTAAGCCATTTTTAAATTGTTACTGTTTGGCGATAGTCACAAATTTCTTTCCGCCCATCTTGTTGAAGAAAAGTTTATTTTGTTTCTTTTCTTCCAGCTTTTGTTTGTGCAACTCTTTGCAGAAGTTTGTTTTGATTTTTTGTTAATTTTTTTTTTACAATGATCATTTATGTGTAAACATTTTATTTTTAAATAAAAATTCACAAATGTTTTCTTTATTTATTTATTTTAACTATCTTTAAGACAATTAAAATATTTAAAATATTTACATTATAAAAATACCTATAGTTTAGCGTTCACATTAATGCAGAGTTAGGAAAAAAGATAGGGAAAAACCTAGTAAAGTTTCAAAGAAATTCTAAATTAATCCTTCTATCAGCTTCATCACTGAAGTTGAAGAAGAAGTTAACATTACACATTTTTTATTAAATCATAATTTGAAGCTCTATTTCTAACTTCAAATCTTTGTGTTAAATTAGATATTACTGATTTAAACAAATCTTGTTTAAACTGTTGATGCGATCTACGTGTTGAATATCTTCTAGGTAAATTAAAAATAATTTTTAAATTTTTGTTCTGGATTATTTGCAGCTTCTTTAGATAGGTTTTGGTACATCTATTTGACCAAATTTGACATCCATATGTCATAATAGGCCGTATGCACATTTTGTACAATAAAATTTTATTTTTATAATACAAAGTTGATTTTCGATTTAACAATGGAAAAAGGACTCTTCCACATTTAATTGCCGTTTCACAGGTTTTTAGAACATGATGTCTGAAAGTTAATTTTTTATCTAATTCAATTCCAAGATATTTAATGGTGTCAAGAAGGGGAATTTCAGTTCCTTCTACAGATAGTGGTATAGAAAGAATCTTTTTCGAAGATTTATTGAAAAGAAATATTATAGCTTGGGTTTTGTTTTCGTTTATTTTCCATTTTTTAAAGTATTTTTGAGCATATAAAATACCATTTTTCATCCTTTTGACTATGGCGTTTGAAACTTTGCCTTTTGTTATAATGGCAATATCGTCTGCGTACAGTGCAGCTGACTGATCTTTGAGTATTTCAAAGTCCGATATATAAATTGAATACAGAACAGGAGATAACACCGAACCCTGGGGAACTTCCGCTGGGAGGAGTATTCAGTATCAATATTCACTACAAAAGATCTCTCGTTCAAAAAACTTGCAAATTATTGGATAACCAAACTTATGGAGTTTAAAAATTAGGCCGTTGTGCCATATAGAATCAAAGGCTTTTTCCACGTCTAACAGCACTATTCCAGTACTTTTTCGGTTACTTTTGTTATTTGACGGTGAATGTTCTTTTCGAAAACCAAATTGCTCTTTTTGTATTATATTACTAGTTTCGGTGTATTCATTCATTATTCTCTGTAGCACTATTTTTCCGAAGACTTTATCTAAGCAATTCAACATGCTTATGGGACGATTACTTGTAGGCGACTTCGAGTCCTTATGTTTTCTTTATTTATTTTTGTTAACATTCAACGTAAAATGGTAGCTTGTAAAAAGGGAACAAAAATTTCATGGGAGATTCATGATAATAATTTCCCCTTCGAGGGGAATGAAAATTTCATGGGAATAGAAATTTCCCATGTTATTCATGATAGGGGTGATTAATTTTCGCTTGCCCACTTGCATGAGACAAAGAAAAAACAAAAATTTTGTGTTTTGTTATTGAACCCACTACTTTTTATTAAAACTAAAACTACTTTTTATTAAAATTTGCTTATTTTTGTTTCTATTTCATACTCGGAATAGGGGTTTTATTTTTGGATTGAGAATACTTCGGGACTGAAACAAAGATTTTTTTAATTACTGGGTTCGGTTTACAGAAGTCCAATAAATCATGGTCCAATTTTAATAAGGTGGAAAGAATACAAGTGAACTGACTAGTGGCGAATATTGGTTTTCGCTCTATCGTTACGATCTGATACTTTTTCGTTTTTTTGTAGCGTTTAACTTTTGATCTACTTTTTTCATCTTGTAATTAATTCTTAAACTCGAGGTAGAGACTAACAATAGCTCCTCCACTCTATAAAATTATTTATTTTAACATTGTCGGTTAATTGTAGTTTTTGACATTTTTGTAAGATTAAGGAGAGAAAATGTTGCGTTTCGTTTAATCTCGGACAAAAATACATCAATAACGACAAATACGTCTTAATATATTTCAGACCGCTATCAAAAATGCGTAATATCGCGGTTTTACAAAAACTTCACAACTCTTAAATATGCGAGATCTAACTTCTAACTTCCAACTTTTACGTAAATAATTTTTATTTATCAACTCTAGACATTTGTTTATTCTTAGCTATTTCAAAACAATTAAATTAAAATATAATAATACTGAATAGAATGATTAACAAGTATTTCTTCGTGCTTTGTCCCTAATCAATATAAAAATTCACCAAGAAAATACAAACACACTCGAGAAAAACAATTCAGTTGAAAAAACTCAGTGCAAAATTTCGTTAATAGTGTGGTTTGGGATAAGAACCATCAGCCTTCAACAGTTATTATCATGAGAGCGCGCATTGGCTGATTTGGTAATTTTTCTCAATTGTTTTCCAATCAATTTTACTATTTCAAGTTTGTTACAAAATATTTTTTTTAAATAAAAGAATTTATTTAAAAACAATTAAAGAAAGTTTGAAAAAAAAAAAAACAAAAATTAAAAAATGAATTCCACTTTTAATGGAAAAAAAGTTAACTAATTCGACCTTAAATTACATTTCTTGCGAAAGCATACATACAACTCCGAACAAATATTCATAACTTTTCCTTCGAACTCCAAATAAAATAAACATAAAAAATGCAAACTTGCGGCGGTTAAGTTCAGTTCGTACTCTACACAACATTATTTTGGTTTGCTTATAGATTCTTGTTTTTAAAATATTTTCCAGATTTTTTTGTTCAAAATTTTGTATTTCTAATTTTTTATCATAGATTTTGTTTTATTTCCGTTTTAAACTTAAATAAAAAGTGTTGCTTTTTCTTTTTTATTACTCTTGGATGTTTTTTAAAAACAATAAAGATAATGGAGCTGTGGTTGTTGTAGTACAGATGTTATCAATTAATTATGTTGTTATTATAAGATTTCATGTCTTCCTAGGACATAAATACCCTTTAGAAAGCGAAGAGAAGCAAGAAAGCCATCATAAGACAGAAAAGACCCATAGCTTCAGAAAGGGCGAAACCCAAGATAGCGTAGGAGAACAACTGTTGTTTCAATGATGGATTTCTGGCATAACCAATGATGAGGGAACCGAATACTGTTCCGATACCGGCACCTGTCGTATTGGAAGTTCAGTAGTGTAAAAAAAAGAAAAACAAAAGATTGTAAAAAATAAGAATTCGTTTTGTAATAAGTGAAAAACAAAGAAAACTTCACTATTCGAAATTTATCATTAACACACATTTTTAATAACATACAGAACCAGGGTTGTGTTAAAAGAAAGTCAGTCACAGATTAGTCTGAATTGAGTTCTGTTTAAAAATAAGTTTTATAACTTATTCGCAAACAGCAAGCACATCGCACTTAAATAGCTGGTCACAAAAGATTTCAATGGTATTTATTTTGTAAAACAAAATAAAACCAGAATTTCTTGTCCCTTTGCCTTTTAATTATACAAGTTTCCTGCTAGAAAATTTATGTTTTTAAGTTCACATGTATAACCAAACATGTTTTAATTGAACTTTGACCAAATCTCAGACCTTCCCGAGGCAATATATAGAGTAATCAAATACTCGTTTGTAAGCCCCAGATGCTAGATTGCAACTGACTTTTTGTAATACACACAACAACTATTTAACTCAAATTTCAATAAATGTGATTTTAATGCGTCAAATTAAAAAAGTAAAGTTTTCTTTGTTTTTCATACTTTAGCCTTCCAATACTAACCGGAACCAGCTACACCGACTGTTGCAGCACCAGCACCAATGAATTTGGCAGCTGAATCAATGTCACGAGTGACTGGGGAGGTCTGGAATGACCTGATTTGTGGCAGTAAAGCAACTGGGGTTGTGTTCTGAGCGGCCAAGGTTTGGCTTTGGCTAATGACTGCGCTGCTCAATGGTCGCAAGTATTGCTTGGAGCCGTTAAGGAGCTGAAATAAAAAGGAGAATAAAACTCGTGTTTAATTATGCATGTTAAAACTAAATTGTGTATGTATAATTTAAAAGCATTACAACAAAGAACCATTTGTGATGTGAAAAAAGCTTGACAAAAAAGTTCAGTAGTACGCAGTTTCTATTGGCAAATAATAATTTTGATTTTATGTATAATAAAAGATTATGTATGTTCGATGTGTTTGAAAATAAATTAAATTTCAATTTCTAATAGCAAAAAAAAATTAAAGAAATTCCTCCCGTTATGTAAAAAAAATTAATAAACAAAAAATATATATATGTAAAAAATAATTGATTGATCCTATTAGTTACATTATTTAATCATTAGATAAAAGCGATTATTTAACCTTAAATGAAATACAACATACACCCCCCAACCTTAGAAACATGTAAATAATAAAAAACAGTTATGCAACAAATTTTGGCAGATGTTACCGGACAATTATTTGTAAAATTTAATTAAAATGTTGCAGGTGTTTACATTAGAATAAGAGCATAAAGATTATAAAAAAAAAGCTGTTTACAAAATAGCTACTTTTTCTCTTTCTGATCAACTATATAAAAAAAATAATGGAGTTAATCAGGAACTTTACTTAAATAATTATATTTAAACAATGGATTGCACACAATATCAATTTTTATTTAAAGATATATATATATATATATATATATATATATATATATATATATATATATATATATATATATATATATATATATAGATATATATATATGGTTTAGTTGGAATATTATACAATATTGTAAAAAACGCATGTTTATCTTTTCTTATGTCATGGGGATTTAAATTAATATACTTCTGATGCTTTCCAATTGTCGCAATTGCAAACAGTTGTAATTCCACATATATGATTCAAATTTAAACACTTTTTGTTTTCCAAAAAATTTTAGAAAATTTTCCTAAAAGGCATTTTGAACTAGCAAACTTAACCTCAAATCTCACTTATGTAACGTTTTTGTTTTCCATTTTTTTTAGATTTTTGACAACTACACCTTTTTCATCTTTAAGAGCGCGCGGTCATTGGAAATTCACCTCATTTTATAATAACGACGAACAGAGAACACAAGAGATTAAAAAATTAATGAAATGAAAAATGAGCCTATTCAAATGGGTTGGTGGTGTAAAAAAATCGATTCTATGGAAACTTATGTAATGCGAAAAATATTGCATTTCTTCCTTAAACGAAAACAAAAATTTTATACTTACAGCGGTCCTGGCAATGGGGGCAATACGGGAGACTGTTGATACGAACATTTTGATTTAATTTTTTTAAGATACTTTAAAGATCAACAAAGAATTGAAGCTAGCGCACGTGGGCTCTGAAAATTAAGAGAAAATATATGAAATTATATCAGTTTATTATAAAATTTGTTTTCCATAAAAGCTGTTAAGTTCTATGGAAATCTATCGAAAAATTGACTAGTCAAGTTTTGCTATGGAATTACGTAACCCAAGCAAAACTACTTCTTCAGATTTACATTTGGTTTTTTAAGCAACTTTCTAATTTTTGTTTACTTGTAACCAAAGTAAAACTTTTAATTTACTTCATTTAATTTAAACCACTATTTATTTCTAATTTTCTAACTTTTCTATACCAATTACTATTTCGCTGCTGAAAGCCGCCTAACTTGATTCCAACTGACAACTACTAAAATGTTGTGAGACGTCGTAATGTTCGGCTAGGTATTGGAAGTATAGCTTTCTCTTTTACGCAACTCTACCTCACCACCGAACAAGATGGCCGTCTTCACCACATTTTTTCTCTACCACACCACTATCTTAAAAAAAAAAAAAAGGAATATGAAAGAAATATTTATATCTTCCGCAGTTTACTTTTAGTTAACAATTTTAATTTCTTCTCTTTTATAGCAATTATTTAACAAAAAATACTTAACAAAAACACCTCAAATACATTCACGTTTTCTTTTCACTTGTACTGATTATTTAACATCAGTATGATTACATATCCAATCACATTAAAAGAAACTTGGTATTCCCTTCTACTTAGATCGATAATTTGTTTTTTGCGTGTACTCACTTCGAACGAACCCTGACAACAGTGGCTAAATTGAAATGAGAAGAAATATTACGTCGAGCTGGCTAATATTAATGTCTGCATTGGAATTTTTATACTGAGGTGAATTGGAATATAGACAACAATTTTTCGGTAAATGTCATATGTTAGTGTATGTTCAGTGCTAAGCCATAATCAAAAAGAACACAATTTTTTCTCCATAATCACTTAATAATATTAAGATTTTGCTTAGACTACTTTTTTCATCATAAATTGTTTCAAAAATACTTACTTTTGTTTTATATTCTATATGTTTACTAATAATATTACAATACTTTTATATTTCATTTGATCTGGCAACTTATTTAACACATTTATTATTCACTGATTTCCCATGAATGGAAATAATATTTCCAATCATGTGCCAAACTTATGAGATAATACGTACATAGTTGTATTTTTATGTTTTATTGTCATTTTACATTGATTGCATTACATAACTTTTAATGTTAATACTTAATAAACATTTTAAACATACGTTTAAGAAAATAAGAAGTGACAAACGATATAATATTTGATTTCTACAGTTTTTTCTTTTCATTATCATTATTAAAAACCAGCCTAAATATTGCTTGTTATAAACGTTAAATATGTAATCTTAATACTACACATATGACATTTATTGTAATTAATACAAAATATGAATTACAAACTTGATTAAAAACGTACTGAATTGGAAAGTCAATGGACAACGGACAGAAGTTTTTTAAACTTTTTAATATCTAACTGACACAGCTCAATTTTAAGATGCATTCCTTGTTGTTTTATATTAAAATAAATAAAATCAATACAAATAAAATAATAAATAAAATCAAGATTATTCAGAATACTTTTTAATAATTTAATACCTTATTATTACAATATTATTTTAAGAATTTTTGATGTATACAATTTTTTAAGATAACATGACTATCATGCTTTGAAATTCATTTCGTATAATAAGTATGGACTCTTGACAGCATTTTAACATATTTTAATTAATTTTACTCATGAATTTTCCTCTAAAATAAAAGAAGTTAAAATATTTTCTAGGTAGTTATTTCAATATTATTAATTTTTTATAAAACTGCTATCTGTACAGAGCATACATAGTCATATTACTTAATTTTTATTCATTTGTACAATTAATCAATAATTTTGCTCAATAATTACTTATTACCGACATAGCATAAAAAACGTGTAATATATAGATATAATAATTGACAACTCAATATAAGCTGCTCTCTTAGTCTCAATGATCTGCTATGAGTGTGGTATGTTCAGTGAAATCATTGTTTTTGAGAATTTATGCTGACCATTTTACATCAACTTTATTATCACTATAATCAATGTTGAAAAGTACAAAGTTTTGTATAATTAAAAATGTAACTAAGTACCATTAAAGTCTATAATAATTTTGTCTTCAACATACTTAATGACGTTTTGGACTGATTAAAATTATATAACATTGACGTTAATCTACAAGCCGATATAATGTAGAAAAAACTTGCTGAATACACATGAAACTTCATACGTACTATTTCGTAATCGTTATAATGCACAAATACTTATAATGAATTAATTAAAATGGTGTGAATTCGCCTTGATTCAAGTTGAGAATTTTTAAGTTGTTTTTATTGTGACGCTCTACTCATGTAGTAGAGATGAGAGCGTTCGATGAGAACGAATTCTCTCATCAATAAATCATTGAAAGACATTCCGAAGATGATCTAATGAATCAATAGAAGTGGATTCTTTCCCTCCAATAATTTTCACCAATTTTTTCTTGAAGCGCCAAAGCTTGAAACACTTGAAAACTTCTTTCCAGCAGACATCAAAGTTAATACTAACAATCTTAGAATACAAAGAGTATCTACCTCCATAATATTTACATTAGCCTAAGTCACAGATGTTACGACATCTATTATCATCACAACGTCGATATGTTAAAAATCAATATTGGTTCATTTCTATCACCCCAGTTGAAGATTTTCACAAGGTCACTTATGAGTGTTTCATTCTCCAAGAGGCTTGGCCTACGACCAAACGAATATGAATGACACGTGTTGTTATTTTCAAATTAAATAGAATAGAATAGGAATATATAAAAAGAGGGATATTGTTAAGAAATCCATATATCTTATGTATATATATAAACATAAATGTGTGTATGTTTGTTTAAAGTCTATAGATAGCTAAATGGCTGAACCGATTTTCTTGAAATTTTTACAGAATCTCATTCTACGTCTGGAAGGAACTAAAGGTTATATAAAATTCAAAAGTTCCAACTGGGCGTTGCCACGACTATACAAACTATTTATTCGTCTATGTTAAAATGGTAACAATAAGAGCTCCAAAATCTGGTCTACATAGCTTCGTGATCAATACAAAGCATCAGTCAAAAACGAGCAGAATTGGATAAGTGGGCGTGGCATCTTCCATACATATTGAATATTAATTTTTGTATATCTGGAGAAAAGAGTAATAGCCAAAAAGCGGAAGAGATTGGGTAAGCATGTATACACAATGGGGAAACTCCACCTTATAGGTATATACAAATGAATGTGTGTTTTTTTGTTTATATGAATGCTTTTTAAAACTTGTTTATACCTAAGAAGCAGAACCAATTGTCCCAAAATTTTAACAATGCCTTTCTGGAAGGAACTATAGGCTTAAATCTTAAATGTTTCAACTTTTACGTAAGGTTATAAAATGGGGAAAATGGGTAAAAAATTATAGCTAAGATGAAAATGAAGATATGGGTAGCGAGGCGCGCCGTGTTTTAGCTGATATTAAAATAATGATATTAAATGATATTGAATATTTTCGGTCATCTTCTAATGTGATTAAATTTTAAAGCTCAGTTAGATGTGACTTAACGCCATAACCGTAACTATAGTCGAAACAACCAAAATTCAATTGATCGGCTATGGCATTATGGTGTGTCACCACTAATCGAACACATTGTTGTTCATAAAGCTGGTTTGTTGGGCTGCAATTATATCGTTATGATAAGTCACTTCTAATTTTAGTTTTATTCACTGTCGCACACTTAGAAATTTTATGGCCTTACTTTTTTTGTTTTGTTTAAAATTTCTATGAACAGTTTTTATCCGATTTTATTGTACTAATGCTTCTATAAACTTATCTTTAATCTTCATAAATTATAAAGATATTTTGAGAAATTTTTGCTCCTTTCAATTTAAACATATAAACCGATAAACAGCCTTTGTAAAGAACGCCATTCGAAAAGCTACCTAAAAATATTTTTCGATTTTTAAGTAAAAATTCAAATTAAATTCTGTAACGCTTTTGTATGAGTTATGTTGACAAAAGTAATAAAAAATAGACGGTAATTGAATTATTTTTGAACCTGTACTTTGATAAAGAGGTTTACTCGAAAAGATAGATGAAAATGATCTATTCGGCTTACTGATTCAATCTGCATAATTAAAGGTGAATCAAGGCCTAATTTTTGTTGCTGTTTCAAATTATTGTAATATTAAATATACATATGTACATGCGCACGTATATACTTTACAACAGATTGGCTTATCCATTAAGTTAAAAAAAATTCAACAATTTACGTTGTATTCTTCTTCTTTCTTAAATAGTATCGTCTATTTGTTTGCCATGATAGACCTAAATAATTCAGAAAATATTACAACTTTCTAAAGAACCTTAATACAATTTTTGTTTATTTATTTTTATGTTTATAATCAATACTTTGTTTGTTTACTATCTCACACTTTCGATGGGTTTCCAATGTTTTTCAGACAATTGTATCTGTTTTGAATGTTTTTTTTTTTAATTCAAAATATTTTATGAAAATTTCAATTCTCTTCATATAAAATCGTGTAACGTTTTAAATATTTTGTGTTTTTTTGCAAAAGTTCATAATTATTATTAAAAAAAAACACCTCAATAAAATTAATCAGTTAAAACTTATTTACTCTCTTAAATAATTTGTGTTTTGTATATTGTTAAAGAAATCAATTGACTTTTACTGATGTTGATACATTTTGACAAAGGCTAGATTATTTCTGATGTATGAGAAACAAGGTAGTTAAATTTTCCTGTTTAGTACCTCTTGTTAAATTTTGTATTGCAGATAGTCAAGTTTTACACAATAAAATTTTTCTTCATGAAATTTTCGCTAATTCTCTTTTAAACTTGCATTCGCTTTTATACAGCGATATTTTTTTTCATGAAATTCAAGATTTTCACATCTACATCACATCACACATATGGTATTGTAAAATATTTATTGTTGTTTGACGTTACGATTAAAGAAACAAAAGAGAATTTCAGAGTACACGAAAGCCAATACGCCATTATATTTTATTCTCACCTCACTTATAAACTCAGATGTTCACAATGTTCATAATGTGAAACCTGACTTAAAAAAACTTCACTTAATGCGATTTGGATTTCTTATTTTTGAAGGGCCTTTGACGATGCAAATATTTTGCATCGAATAAACTCATGTTTCAAGGAAAACGAATGAAGTTTATGCTTGAACAAAAAAAGAAAAATATTTAAAAATATGGCTTGCATTTCGATTATAAACTTTACATAAATGGGCAAAATTTCAGTGCTTTTTACAAAATATAGGCATTTTTCCCAATTTTAGTGCTTTTTTTAAAGCTCACATCACTTGACACCGTCACCTATCATCAGCGTTGTCAACTAAGTGCTTTTAGGACTGTTTTTAGTGCTTTTTAAAATATTCGAATTAGTGCTTATTACTTTTTCCCTCTGATTTTAATGCATCAGATGGTAATAACAACTTTTACAAAAAAGTAACAATAGTAAAAAAGTTTAGACTGTACAAACGAATTAAAAATACTTACTTACTAAACGCCCATCGCGTGTTATTTATCGTCACCTTAAGTTCCTTAGCATGTACGCGTACGTCAGCAAATTATCAGCAAACAAAAAACAAAACTTCTTCCAAATTTTGGTTTCTAATGTAAAGACTTGCAGCATTGATACAGGCTTCCACTCTTCCTATATGTCTCTATTCGTAGAGAATTCAGCTTGCCCTGCATGTCGTTAAGAGACAAGTGTCTTTGGCATTCTCAGGGTTTTCCAGCCTTGTTTTAAGTTATTTTTACCCTTGGCGTCTTTGTAAAATATATTTGAAGGAAACGCTGACACAGCTTTGTCTAACGCCATCGTAATAAGGATTTTACATTAATTATTTACATATAGCGCACCAACAATATCGATGATTTTCCTAGGACTTCTCGGTGTCAAAAGCCTTTTCGAAATGTATAAAAGCAATATTAGTTAGTGAACGCCACTCAGCAGTCTGCTCTGCTTATTCGTTATTAGGGAGATCGGACGGTTATTATTCGACCGGTTTTAGCCGGCTTTTTGGTTTTGTCGAATACGGGTTTTTCAAAATTTTCATTTTTCGAATACCGAATAAGCCGGTTGATTTAACACGAATAACCGGTTAATTTAAATAAGTATAATTTTTATAATCAATTAGACTCATTGAAAGCCGGCTCCGAACGGCAGATATATTAGTTAGTAAAGTAAATACACATAACCAGTCGCTAATGTTGTGCGGTGATATTGCTGTTGAAAATTTTCAGATAGTGTGGCCTGGGATTTAACCGACGACTTCTTGATTGGAAGGCGGGTGTCTTACCTAACATATCACAGTGACACACACACTATTAAATACGTAGTGTATGCATTTACATACAGGCAATTAAGGACTCGTATTTTACTAATTAATTTATTCAAAGTAAAACATTTAAATTTTATTATCTTAGGCACCTAAATTTTAACTATAATAACAAACTTTTAATTCCATTCTCTACCACGTAATACAACAACAACAACGAAATTAGCTCTTTCAGTAACTGTTTGAGACTTAAGCAACTTTCAGTAATTTGTTTTTCATGGCCGCCGCACACCATTTTGGCATAGTTTTTATGAAATTTGCTAGAAATATTGTTATTGTTATTGTTATTATTGATTGCCCCTTTAATTTTCAACTCCCCGTCAGCATCTGCTAATTTTTAAAACGACGTGGTCCAGCTCTGTGCTTCAAGAACTAAGAACAATTTTATTTAAATAAAAGAACCGGTTAACCGGTTATTTGAATAATTATTAACCGAAAACCGATTTTTTTTAAATTGCTACTTTTCAAATTATTCGAAAACCGGTTTTTGAAAAAGTCGAATAATCGCTCTCCCAATTCGTTACGTAGCTATATGCAAGTGTACATATTTTTCAAACTTAAAAATAGTTAATTATGCATATCTTGAAAACCGTCATAGTGGTAGTGTTTGTATTCGGTCTAAGTGACTTCATTGCCGATACAAACCATTAGTTAAAAAGTATCCGGCATTGGAAAGTAACTCCCATTTCTGTATCAAATACATACCTAAGTTCAATATTTGCAAATTAAACAAATATATATGGGTTTAGTTACTGTTATGTTTGAATTGTTATTAAAAAAAACGAAAATGTAAAAAATTGGATTAATCAAACTTTTATTTAAATGGAATAAAAGCACCTAAATATTAAAAAACTAAATGTAACAATTTTAAATTTAGTGCTTTTTTTTCGATAATTACACGTTTTTTTTTCTCGACTTTAGTGCTTTTTAAAATTTAAAAGTTGACAACGCTGCCTATTATTTCTTTAGATTGCTTATATTCACCACCCCAAAAATTACAGTATTTTTTACGTTTTTGCCTTGAATTGATTGGGTTTGTTTTTCATTGCGCATTCGAATCGCAGCGTCAGCAAAAGAGGTCGCGTCGTGAGGTGTCTTCGTCTTAGCAACGCACGGTTCGAACATGTTCTGATTTGGATAAAAAAAACATTAAAAGACGCTGTCATAATATATATTTAACCATAAAAAGCTAAGCATAATGTTTTAACAATAACTATAAAACATTTGTAACTATAAAAATTGTGAGCAAAACAATAAATTTTGCTGTGAAACGTACAGAAAACAATAAAAAATATGCCAATATAAAAAAATAAATATATACTGGCTTGAATAGAGTATATATATCATCATCGCATAGCCCCCCAAATGAAAAATTGCATAACAGCGTCAGTTTGTGTGTATGTGTTGGTTACCTAAAACGTTACTTGTGTGTGTGTAAAAAAATTAATACGGGAGTAGAGAATAAAGTAATTCGTTCATTTTTTATTGTGTTTAGTTTCTTATGTTCGATAAATACAATCAGCGAGAGTATACAAAAATAATAAATATAAAGTAAACACAGTAAATGCAAAGAAGGGTGTGTAAAAGTGTGCGTGCGTAAGTGTAAATGTTTACAAAAATAATATTCACCACTTATAAAATTAACGTTTATTAAAAACTTAGCATCTGTTATTTGTGTGTAACGTCTCTTCAATAAAATTGCTTGCTGACTAGTAGTTGTCTACTTAACCCATTAGATTTTTACAAAAACAATTTATAAAACAACAATACCATAAATAAAAGTAAACATTTAAAAATACAAAATTCCGTCCACTGTTTTTAAAATTATAACTAATGCTCTATTCATAGGCGCATAATACATATGTAAATATACCCATATATGTATATTTTGTATATCCACATTATACATTAATAAAATGTTAATGTGTGCGTGAGTGAATGTTTGTTTTGATTTATAAATGTAACAGAAATTTATAAAAATATAAATAATAATCAAGAAGCATGTAAAGTGTACAATACTTTGTTGTAAACATATAAGCAAAAAAAGCACAAAAAGAGTCAAGGAAGTCTAGCTTTAATTGTGCATATTTATTTTAAAAAAATACGGCATTGTAAAATACTATAATTGCTTTAAAAATTGTTTTACCACATATGAGAATGTCGCTTATTTGCAAATGTAAAATAATTGGATATCGCAAGGTAAAAAATTTTATTACAAAACAAATCGTATTTAATCTATCAAATCCCATTATCCTTGATATCTATCATTTTGTAGGAAGAATATTAGTTATATATATATGTGTATCTATGTCAATTGTAAACACGAGAAGCAATACGAAAATTTTTTATAATTTATTTTTTTAATTTAGAGAGGAAGAAAATTGAGTGACAAATAATATTGTAACTTTTAAACGTTTTTATAACAAACGAAACAATTAATCGACGACTCCAAACTATAACATACTAACTCTTAAAAGTAGTCTCAGTAAAAGCTCTAAAAGTTTACATTGTATACATACATACATATATACATATGCCTAGGTACATATGTTATACATAGTATATATATAACATGCTAAGTATATTTTTACATTTTACTTTTGATTAGATTGGCCTATCTATACAAAATTTAGACAGCGTTAAATTACGTACATATTCTTTAAAAACGTGCTAAGTTGATAGTGGTATAGAGCTTGGATGCCTTGAAATATACATTTACTTTTAAATGTTAGGGATTCATGCCGAATCCTATATAATTAATTGCGATCATTTTGTCTATATATTTAATAGTTTAATTAAGCTTAATCTGGCAGCCCATTTAAAATTGCTTCAAAATATATATGTATGATATACATACTTATCACATAAAAATACCTAGTAAAGGAGTTGTCCAGAAATTCGGTGGGTTGATACTAAATTCCAATACTTAATAAATTATAAAAATCACTATATTGTAGACAATGCCGATGCCAGTTATGATCAGAATTAAAGTTTGTTTTATATTTCTTAAAATATAAGTAAACAAAATGGGTTATTTAGTCTTTTAATAAATTTATTGATTGCAGATTGCACAGGTAACGTAAATTATATTGTAGCAAATTATATTTTCAAAAATTAATTAATGTATGGTTGTAAACAAAGTATGGTTTACAAAGTTGGTTTTTGTTCCGCATATATAAAAATAAAGATATAGAAAGTAGTAGCTGTTGTAATTAACTAATATATTTTGAGATAGTCATGAGTTAAGAAATGGATTTTGCCTGTTATTGTGGAAAACATGGTTTAAAGGTGATTTTACAATGAAAATAGTAATATTTCACATAGTTCTTAACAACCTGAACAACTTTTTAATTTAGCTATATACATACACTCAGGTACGAAAAATATAAGTACACTTATTCTCTACAATTTAGGTTTTTATTTCGACTTTTAAAATACGATGGATTCAAATATTTGAATCTTATAAAAAATTATATTTAAAGCTTTACAAAATTCTTAAAAAGAGCAACAAATTTTTACAACAACTGAAGTTATACAAGAAAATCAAAAGGAAGTTCATTTTTTACCATTTGAAAAGTATACAAAACAAAAAACTATGCGACATAAAAGAATGAAGTTGGAGAAATGGCTGGGAATTGACTCCTTTTTCTGATAGCTACCTTCAAAGTCATGATTTACGGGTATAAAACCGGTTTTTCGTACTTTAATGTAAGTATAAAGTTATAACTTATCTAATTATTAACAGATTATAATTTTTTTTAGCGGATGTGGAAAAAGATCAAAAAGATTTAAAAGAACGATATAATATTTTATTTATAACTGTAAAAAGGTCTCTAAACTTGAACAATTTGGAATAAATTAAATGAAAAATGTGTTTGCTTGAGAAATACGCACAGATTCCTTAAATTTACTTAAGCAAAGTATATACTGCTTAAAAGGTCTGTTCTTCTTCGTTTTTAATAGATTGTAAAACTTTAAATAGAGCCCTAAAAAATAATAAATGTTTAAATTTATCGTATTTTAAAAGACTGAAATGAAAATTAAATTTTAGAGAAAAAAGAGCTGTACATTTTCTTTAACGCTGTCTGTATACACAATAAATTTCATTTTACTTATTTTCAAATTCCTTAACTTCATTAGTTATACTGGTAGATTAAATAATGTGTATAATATTTATAAAATGTTACATATGTACCGCAATTACATAACCAAATATTTATTACACTATAGTTACGCGATAAAACAGATTTCCTCCACATGATAGTTTATTATCAAAGTAAACAAATTCAAGAATACAATTTTACCGTCATCATTGACAGAGCAGAAAATTTGAATACATTTTTCTAAAAAAATTTAGGGGTTTATTTTGTAAATCACTTATGTGATGCGTAGCGTTATTTCCATACAATTTGTTTTTGTTATAAAAACAATTTTTATTATAATATTTGTGTTGTACCCGCTTTTTGACTGATGTGGATAGATAAAGCTTTAACTGTTACTGCTATCCACACATGCAAATTACGTTTTTTTTAAGTGATCGTTTTTATTGACTGCCAAGTCATTTAAACCAAATTCAGAAACTACATTTTTGACCGTTCTCAAGATTAACATATAAAAATAAGTATTTACTTTAGATGGGAAATTACATGTCTGCTTTTTAACTGATGATTTTTATTAGTTATGAAGTCATTTGAACCAAAATCAGAACATTCCGCTTTAACAATTCTCAACATATACAAAATTCAGTATTTACCTTGTATTTGAGGTACCTTGCCCACTTATTCGATTCCGCCCACTTTTGGACTGATGATTTGTATTATTCACGAAGCCGTTTAGACCAATTTCAGAAACTTCAACTTTAAGCGTTCTTAAAACATACAAAAGTCAATATTTACTTTGTATTAGAGGTACCACGCCCGCATACCAAATTCCGCTCATTTTTTAACTGATGACTTGTATTAACTATAAAAATTTAAAGACCTATTATTATCGTTTTGAAGATACAGAGAAATAAATCTTTGTACGGGCGTGGCATTTCCTGGTTTTTATAAAAAGACAATCAGTGAAAGTAGACCTTTCCAACGGAAATTCTGGAGTTATTAAATGACGAACATAGATAACTTATTTATATATGTATATATAGTATGTAGGTTATTATTGATATTCATTCATTGAGTTTCTTTTGCTTAGCTTTCTTTATTCAAATTTGACTCGTTCTCATTTAAAACCCCTGTAATAATTGCAAACATATGATTGATTAATAAATATCTTTTTTCAGATTAAATTCTATTAATAAATAAAAGTCAAAATAAAAAACTAAAACCCACCGTTATTAATTTTCATAAACAAATCGAGCAACGTGGAATTGGACTTAAGTAAAAAGGAACTGTATAAAAAATAATTCACTTGAATGTATGATAAAATTGTACATATATAAACAAACGTTAGAAAAGCTAAAATTGGCCAAACAATAATGGCGCAAACTAATTGTTAAGAAATTGCAACTTAGATACCATTCTCATTATATTCTCATCATATACACCACAATAACAACAGCAATAGAAATCAACCAAGCAGGCAAATTAAAAAAATAAATAAACAAGTTGTGCTGCTAGCTGATACAATTAATAAGCTTTAGGGAACGAGTTGCACTTGAATATTCACCACCGCTACCACCATCACTATAAAAGCAACTACCATCTTATCTGCTCTCAGGTGTATTACAGAAAACAAACATATGGAAAATGAAGCAAGTGTGATTAAGAGAGAGTGAGAAACCGATGTATAAGGCACAGTAAGAGCAAGAAGAAGAATACGCGTAACATATTTTAGTTATAAAAATGTATAAAGCATAAGAAACGGTGTATAGTTTAGGCGAAAATAGATAAATAGTCGGATTACAAATACTAAAGCGAACTATTAGAACAAACAAAACAGCGGTTAAAGCCAAATTAGAATTAGCAACGTAACCAACAGTATTTATTAAAAACAAAAAAGTTATATTTTGAGCAACAAACGCCAGACGTTGGAAAGAAACAGAACTATTTTTTTTATAAAAATACAACGTCAACAAAACAACAACTTACTCGAAGAAACGAATAAACAAGCCAACACACACACACATACACGAGCGACTGCGCTATCAAAAAATAAATAATTCACCACTAAGGAAAAGTATTGCACAGAGGGAGAAAAAGCGAAAACAAGAGGAATAACAAGCAGTAATATAACGTAAAGGAAAGAAACAACTGCTGGCAACAGCCATCTGTCAACGACTACTCGTAAATAGAATCAACGAACGAGGAGAAGATCGACCGACATACGATTTGTATTTTGTGTGCGGTTGAAGAGCAAATAGCGCAGCAATTGTCGGCGATTCCGCAGTCTGCTTTGGAAGGGACATGGCCGTCTTTTTGCTCAACATTTGTAAATTTAATGGCTGCGGAATCACATTTCCAAGTTTAGGTGATTTAATCCAACACATTGAGGACACACATATTGGTAAGTTCTCAATTATCAATACTTACATATGTAAGTTTGGCCCGTATGTGTGAGAAAGTTTATTTTAAAGTTGTACCGAAAGGTGATGCGATGTTTAGGATGGTTTTTAAAAAATTTGCCTTTAAAGAAATATTCTCATTTCTTCAGGTTTTGCGAATTACGAATAATTGTTTCTGCTCGTGTAATTCGTTATTTAAAAGTATAATTATACCTGCTGACTGTGTTTTTATGTCATTTATTCAATTTATCAAGAAAAAGACAAATTAAAAAGTTTATATTAGACCCGGCTGACATCCCCGAAACCTGTACGATATTCAACGTCGTAAGCTTTTTGGTTCAGTTTAATGTGTACTTATTGTGAAGAAGAGTAAGCTTATGCGATTGTTTACAAAGTGTACTTATCTGCGTGTTGTTAAATTTAAATGTTGTTCTTAATGGAAAAACTGCCTAATTTTTGTAAATATTAACTATTTGTAGTACAAATTATTTTCGTCCATTATGCTAACGTGTTTGTCTATATTGGTATTGCTTATGGCTGCATTGCATTATAGAAAAGTAAAATAAAGCGTAAAAATTGTTTATATTAAGGCCATTAATATTTATGGCTTCAGTTTTTTTGGTATTGTTTTTCATATTAGTTGGTTTTCTCAACTTATTCCTCCACGATTACCACGACATTATTTAAAACACGGTATATGCAGGTATTTTTATACAAGAAGTGTTGCCACATTATTAATCTACTTGCAAAACTATTAAAATTCTGTCTGCAATTTTTTTTTATTTATAATAGTGTGCCATATAATAAATACTAAGTTAAGCTATGAGTTTAGCGGCGTTCTTGTAAGACATAAAATTATGCCACTACTTAGTTATGCATAGAAAAGTGTAAGACGTGTAAGAAAATGACAATATTATACAAATGCTTAGCCACCGGGCTTAATAAAAATAACCCATACAAACAAGCTCAGTTAACAAATGAAATGGATCTTCACTATGTTCAATATAAAGTCTGCTTAAATTTAACAAAAGTAAAAAGTCCACTTTGAAGACCTTTAGGACTATTTCCATTGATGTAAGTAAAGAGTTTTTAATTTTAGCTCTATTGTACAATAATACCCAAATTCAGTTTAAAAATCGTAAAATGGAAACACTGTCATAAATGAGAAAAAAATACGATTTATGTGTGTATTTTCATATAAAAATGTCAGCTGTGTTCGAAAAAATCGATATTTGTACGAGTGTTGTTTTGTGTTTTATTAACTTGTTCTGTCTACATACATTCTTTTCAGGGCTGCCAGATGAAATTTGCAGAAAATCGTAATTTTTACGATAAATATTAAAAATATCGTCATTTAAGTTTCGAAAAATTGTCAAAGAAATAGTACCAAACAAACCAGCAGGTTTTTAGTGTTTTCAAGTTTTGGGTTCAATACCAATGTATATAGTACATAAAAAAAATTAAACATTTTTAATGTGTTCTCAAAACTACTTACAAATGAATACCTCATTTGCCAAATCGATTAACTCCGCTTTTAGAATGTTATTAAATAGTAATATCAAAACACTAGTGATTCCAAATTATATTAAATTCAAAACAATCTGAATATAACTTTTAATACTACGACGACTTAGCATTATAGTACTTTCTTTATAAAAATTTTAAAACTATTCTTTGATTATTTTAATAAATGCTTTCTTTAAGAATTTTGTTTTCAGTTACAATTTTTTTTCACTAATATTTTATATATCGCACATCAAATCGCGAACAGTCACAACTCAAAATTTATCAAAATCGTTGTTTTTGTATAAGTCAATTCACAGATCAAATCTCTAACGACCACAAAATTTTCGTTTGCATGTCTTCTTACTTGTGCCGCTAGAACATAATCAACTAACGGTTCAGTTAGACGTGACTCATTGTAACGCCATAGTTGCAATGTAGCAAACCAACTTTTGGGCCACACTTTGATCGATTAGTGGTGGCGTATCATCATTTCATAACTGACCAATTTATACAGTAATGTTTCAAAATTAGTTTTTGCCTCTTCTGAAGATTTGAAAGTTTGAGTTGTGACTGTATGATTTGATGTGCGATATAAATAATTTTTAGTTTAAATTTTTGGTATAAAGTCATACCATGAAAAGTAGTTCTTCGCTTAAAATTTGCATGCGCATATTTGTTTACGCTTTATTAAATTGATCGCAAGCAAAAATCATAAGTAAGCTAGTTTTCTCAACTATAAAGAATTATTCATACTTTTGGAGCTGCCAATTGTCCATGCAGCAAAAATCGTCCTTTTAGAGGCAAAAAACGTCAATCGTATTTTCTTATTATCCAAGAGTAAATATTTATGCTCTCTATTTTTTTACTTTATATCATTCACAGTGCTGCCACCTCGTGTGTAATTACACATATTGCTTGTGTGTAATTAGATTCATGTGTAGTTTGTAATTTTACTTTCTGTTCTACAATTTTATTAATCGCTATATTTTGAAATTTTGTCATATGAAATTTGAAATACGAAATTTCCTCATTTGCAAACCAAACCGAATTTAACCATAAATATAGAAAAAATACTGTTAAGAATGCAGGATGATTTGGGACTGTATCCTGAATTCGAAGACTTGGTTGATCCGTACCTGACACAAACTAAAACTCCTACGCAGAACCACGGTGCTAATGTAATTGAACGTCTTTAGAAGGAATTGGCTAGAAGAGTTAATCACACTAGTTCAGCTTAAGGCGACATTATCAAAAGTGTAGAATTCCATAGAGCCGGAAGAATACTAAATTTTTTTAAAATCAATTTCATTTGTTTGTCGACTGTTCTGAATTACAAAGAATACGTAAACTATTACTAATTGTTCGATTATTGCATTTTAAGTGTTCATACTTTGCTTTGATCGATTATGCGTTGAGCTAAAAAAAGAAAAATAGTTATTTTTGTGTTTCTGATGAAACTTACAGTCATTATTGAATAAAATGCTGATTTACTTATTCATAAAAAAAATATATTTGATGGCCTCGAAAAATCTATATTTATTATGTTACGAAAATGCCTAAGAAAGATACACCAATATTAGTGCATTTGGAGCTATAAAACTTCATTGCGGGATTTTAGTCTATTGGTTTGTGTCGAGGCTGTCAATGTATCACCTTGTCAACGCCGTAATTATTTGTGTTATTAATAGTGTTACCAATTGCGTATTGAACGGTGTTACCAGCTTAATTTCTGTGTATTATGATTTTTCGTTTTAAATTAACGGACATGAATAGAAAGTTGTAGTTCATACAGTAACATTCGAAATTAGTACCAATTGTATATAAAAGGCGGCGCCTTATGCTTCAGTCAGTTATAGTTTATCATCAGTCATAGTGTAAAGTCGTATTAAAAGTTGACTATTGAGAAAAATTGGTGTATGAAGCAGGTATTCAATAATTTGGATACTGCATAGTTAAAATTTTGTAAATAGCCGACTGTATAAAGTAAAACATATAATTAGCAAGTTTTTTATTCTACGCAACTTAAAATAACGCAAACGTTTTAAAAATGTTAAAACGTAACAATATTTTTGTTTTTAGAGATCTTTTCTATGAAAAAAAAACTGTTGTCCGATTATACATTAGAGTCACTGTATCTATAAACAGAATTTTGTGTGTAATTTTTCTTTATAAAGGGTCCGCGAAATAAATTTTTTTGAAAATGCTATTAAAAAAAACTGCTGAATATATTCTCAAATTTCTTTTTTTATTTGAAAGTACAATCCTTCCGGTTAACAATGGAAAACAATTTCATTCAAGTGGCTGCCTCGGCTGACCATGCAGTAATCTACACGATCGGTCCAACTTTTAAGCACATTATCGATTGTGTGCAGCTGTATTTCACCAATGGCTTCACGAATATTATCATTTAAAGCGTCAATTGTCTCTGGCTTGTTGGCGTAACACTTATCTTTGACGGCACCCCACAAATAATAGTCCAACGGTGTCAAATCGCAGCTCCGAGGTGGCCAAACGACATTAGCTCTGTGTCTGATAATGCGCAAAACATCGAGTGTAGCTTCGGCTGTGTGGCACGTTGCGCCGTCCTGTTCAAACCAAATGTTGCTAATATCCTCCTCTTCAATTTTTGTGAACAAAAATTCGTTCAACATGGCCCGATAACGATCGCCATTGACTGTAACGGCCACTCCTTGCTCATTTTCGAAGAAAAATGGCCTAATTATGCCTCTGGACCAAAATCCGCACCAAACAGTAACTCGTCTTGGGTGTATCGGCTTTTCAATGTATGCGTGCGGGTTTTCTGTGCCCCAAATCCGACAATTTTGCTTGTTTACATACCCGCCAAGATCAAAATGAGCTTCATCTGAAAAGATGATTTTTTTAAAAGATGATTTTCAAAGTAATGTCGCAATATTTCCCAGCGTTGTTCAAGCGTATACACAACCATATTCGTTCAGCGGAAGGATAAAACTAATTATCTGTCATATCAGACATGAGCTAAGTGTTACCATTCACGAAATAAGCACTAGTTGAAAAAAATGTTAGAGGGCGGACCCTTTATATGTAATTTTGATGCCGGTTGTGTGCAATTCATAATGCCGTTGGTGGCAACACTGTTCATTTATTAAATGGATAATAATTCTGTTCAATTGCATACATAATACAAAATACAAACAATACAAAAAAATGAAAATGTATGGTATATATATATACCATATATATATACCATATATATATATATATATATATACCATATATATATATACCATATATATATATATATATACCATATATATACCATTTATATACCATATATATATGGCATATATATATATATATATATATATATATATATATATATATATATATACCATATATATACCATTTATATACCATATATATATGGCATATATATATATATATATATATATATATATATATATATATATATATATATATATATATCTTTTTAAGATTTCTAACAATTTAAGTAATATTTCTAATTTCTACCATACATATTCATTTTTTAGTCTTTAAATTCAATTAACTTGGTTACATTTGTGTATTATAAACAAATGTTAATTAAAATTAGATTCACCTCACATTAAAAAGTATTGCTAATGTTGTTGAATTTATTTTAAACCTTTACTACTTCTCAATATGCGTGTAAACAACTGTTATACCGGCGTTTTTATTGTATGCATACATATGTATGTATGAACATAAAGATAATTGGTAATATGAATGTTTGTGGATATATGTAAATATGTAATGTGTTAATACGTAACTTAACTAAGCGTAACATAATTTTAAAATCAATCTTTGGAGTTGATGCGTAGAATTATTTTCATTATCATACAGTTAAGGAAAAAAGTCTACACTACGATTTTGAAGTTTTAGAGAATTAGTGGCGAAATTTGAAAAAGGTGTTATACCTATGTTGAAGAAAACAATAATATGAAAAAAAATATAACTTGGAAGTTATTAGAGAAAAACATAATAATTAGCAAGAAAAAAGTCTACATACAACGTGCAACTATTAATATCAAATAGAAATTTAAAAACAAAGAAATCGAAATAATAGTTGTTATCTTTGTTGATTTATTCGAATTTACAAGCATTACAATTGTTGAAGCAGACAAAGTGATGATAAATAAAGATATTATTTGAATTTATCCTAGAAATATAGTAGTTAATCTCCAAAGGGAACATAAATCATATGAAGAAATTGCTAAGACAACAAAATTCAGTCGTGCTACTGTACAGATGATCATTTGAAATTATAACTACAACCGAAAACATGAAATCAACCACGGTCTGGCAAACATAAGAAGCTTTCGAGACGTGATTTTACCAGTATTGTGAAATTAGTCCATCAGGATACGACAATAAAAGACCCAAAATTGGCGGAACACAAAAAAACGTTCCACTTAAGTTGTTGAATTTTAAATGACAATGGATTTCATAGCAGAATAGCACGTAAGAAGCCACTAATTTCAGTAAAAAATTGTGAACTTCGTCTCGAGTTTGCTGCAGCACATTATATTTACCGACGAAAGTAATTTTAACATTTCCGGAAGAGTTGGCCGTTCCAAAGTTTGGAGAAAACCAAACATTGCACTTGACCCATATTATAATATCATACCTACAGCCAAATAAAGTGGAACCAACGTTATGGTTTGGGGTTCCATGGCGTCAAATAAGTGGCTCGTTTGGCTTTGTTCAGTAGTAATATTGACCGATATCATTATAAAATCATATTGGAATACATTCTGATTCCAATAAGATAATAGCCATAAGCATACTGCACATTTTTTTTCGAGACTGGCTTCTTTACTATGCTTTAAAACATCTAAATTCACAACCCCAGTCACCAGATTAAACCCAATACAGCACATAAGGGACCTTTTTTACGGAAATGTGGATCCACGTCGTCTTCCAGCCCAAAGTGGATCAATCAAATATTAAAAGTAAAGTTTTTATTTTTTATATACGAAATTTTTAAATAACAATAATTTAAGCTGTATGTAGACTTTTTTCCTGTGAATATTTAATATTTTTGTTATTGTTTTTATTACGTAAAGGAATTATTTTTTTATTTTATAAATAAATTTATTTATTAATGCCTTAAATATTAATATAAACATTTTTTAATTTACTTCTCAAACTCTCTAAAACCCCTAAATCAATAGGTGTATGTAGACTTGCTTCCTTGATTGTATGCAACTTTAAACTAGTTCAAAAGCTTAGATTTAAAAAAATTACAGTTAAAACTTACCTGCATTTGTTCTAATTATGTATATAAAAAATGTCTCAAATATTAACTTCAGTTTTTAGATCATTTGCTAATTATACGGGAGTTACCTAAAGTTTCGACGTTATTGCTATGTTGAAGGACTATAATCGACAACGTCGATATTCGCCGCTAACTTAGTGTTCTTTTGAGGTATCATATTTTTCATCTCGAAAGTGTGTGCGGTCTAGAGACCATTCTTTACACGGATGAAATACTTGGAACCCTTTCACCGAAGAATACTTAATACATAGTTTTTTTTTATTTCTCGACCTAACTGCTTATGTATAGAAATTGTAAAACATATTGCAATTAGTAATGTCTATCAGTATATAGAGTAAGTGTAAATCGTAGAGTGTTGAAAATAATGCCAATTTGTGATAGTAATTAAAAACAAATTCTATATATAACATGGATTGCACAATTTAATTAAATTTTAATTAAAATTGAAACATATTAAACATCAATTAAAATTTTTCTAATTACGGCACTTTTTTTTTAAATCTGAATAATTACTTAGTTCTATGTTTGAAAGTTTCATAAAGAGAAAATTATAAAATCGATAAACCAAAACAACTTTATGTATTTTTATACATTTATAATAAAGTTGTTATTTATAGGTACAAAGTTACTTTATAGGTGTACTATGCACATATATTTACATACATATACATATGTATATGTTGCATTATATATATCTATAAATATAAATTGTTTTTTTTTTAATTTCTGTTTAATAAAAAATATTTTTCAGTCACTGTAATATAAGGACTACTTTTTAAATTTAATTTTAAAATTTATATGTGTATATAAGTAACTGAATTTAAGCAATTACAGATAAACTGCGCCTTGTTGTAGTTTGTAAAAACATAATTAATTCTTATGATATTAAATTAAACACACCGATATTAACTTCTTTTTGACAAATTTATGTGCCTATATGTGGAATGTCGTATATGTATAAGGAGCCGCAGAACAAAATGCACTTTTCACATATTCTTATTTTTTATTATTATTATTATTATTATTATTATTATTATTATTATTTTTTTTTTTTTGTATTTTTATAATACAATACATATTTTGATTGAAATCTTCTAGAAAAGATGAAAATGTCTTCTATATCAATTTGTGTACATACATTAACGAAATAAATAAACCTCAATTTCCAATAATTTGATATGAGTAAAAAATTTATTTTTTTTTCTACGGCTCTCCTCCCTATACATATATCGTTAGCTTATATAAAAAACAATGTAACTACATTTTTCCAAATTTTATAAGGAGATCAAAAAACTTAAATATATAGATGAATAAACAACATTAAAAAAAACTAGACCGTTTTTTGTATACAGTCAAAGCTCGGTATAACGAACGATATATTGTCAGGCCCTTTCGTTATAGTGAAAAATTCGTTATATCGCAAAGTTTTTTTTTATTCAAATTTTATTAAAAAAAGAAAAGTATATTTAATTCATTTTAATAAATATATAGGTATGTCCTTAAAATAACGTTTGATAATCAATAAGTGAGTAAAAGTGTTAAAAATTATTTAAGTTGGTGGAAAAAAATCATTTATAGACGTTTGTTTACAAATAACTTGAAGACTCATTTGAAGAGCTTCTTCTTGTATTTCTCGAAGTACTAATTGTTTTGAAATATTAATATTATTTTGGGAACCCCATTGTATACATTTATCAAAACATTTTATTACTTCAGAATGCTTTATTTTCGTTTCATTATTAGAAAATTGGTCAACAATTTCAATATTTTCCTCATTTTCGTCATCTTCATCCAAAGTAATATCATTTAAGTCTCCATTGTTCCAAACGTTTAAATCGTCTGTACTAAATGGAATCTAAAATTAAAGAATAGATAAACAAAATGTGAAAACATTAAGGCAAGGATTTAAATTTGCTTACATTTGGAAAAATTGTACTTAATAGTCTGAATCCACGTCTTACACATTGAACTTCATCCCCTTGAAAAAGTCTAGAAAGGGGGATTTCGTCCTCATCATCAAAAGCAAAATTTTCAAAAACTAGAATTTTTTTCCAACATTTAGATAATGCGTCCTCCTTAACATTGTTCCAGGCGAGACCAATCATACGGGATGCATCATAAAGAGAAAGACTTTTTAAAAAATTAATGATGTCATCTGTTTCAGATGTCACTATTTTTGAAAGGAGGCTATTTCTGTAGTGTAATTTAAGTAAGCGAATGGCGTTTTGATCCATTGGCTGGATAAGAGGCGTCACGTTTGGTGGCATGTACATTGTCCAAATTTTCCCATCTTCTGTATTTTTTACGAGTTCCTCTGCAGGAGGATGACTTGGAGCATTGTCCAGTATCAGCAAAGCCTTCATTGGCAAATTATTTGATTTTAAATATGATTCGACCTAATAACAAAGGTTTATAATAATCTGTTGCAAATGTCTTTTAAGAATGCTTACCTCAGGAATGAACATTTCAAAAAACCAACTTTAAAAATTCCGGTATTCATCCATGCGTTTTTTGAGTGCAGATAATTAACTGGTAAAACTTTATTTCGAAATGATCGAGGTTTTTTCGCCTTTCCAATAAGAAGGGGCGTCATTTTATTTTTTCCTGATGCATTAGCGCATAGAAGAGCAGTTATCCTTTCTTTGGATAGTTTTCTTCCAGGTGCTGTTGATTCACCAGCATGAACAAATGTTTTGTTTGGAAGCATTTTCCAAAACAAACCTGTTTCATCAGCATTAAATATAGAATCATGTGATAAACCTTCATCTAGAATAACTCTCTGCAACTTCCTCTTAAACGGATCTACCAAATCTTCTCTTGACGATAATTTTTCTCCAGCTTCCTTCAAAAGTCGTACACCATACCTTTTGTTAAATCTGGATAACCATCCATCACTAGCATGAAAACCACCGGTGCAGAACTTGTTTTGAATTTCCATAGCCTTCAATTTTAATGTTGTCCCATTGACCGGAATAAAATTCTTTCTTTGATTAAGAAACCACTGATAGAGTTTTTCCTCCATTACGGGATATTCTCCCTTTCTGAGGGATCGAGGGTTTTTTGATCCATTGTTTGTAGTTTCAAGATTTGAAACGATTTTACTTTCCATTTTCTTTAATGTACATATGGATGATTTTGATATTTTATATTTGTTTGAAATCACTGAAAGCGATATTCCATTTTTGCACTTTTCTAAAATTTTTATTTTTTCACTTAAAGAAATTCTTTTTCTATTTCCCATCTTTTTATAAAATAAAACACACAACTTGTTACAAATGACTAAAATTTTTATGACCACTTGTTCAAAAGCAATGTGTGTTTGTATACAATGAAAACCAACGGTACTTTAACGAACATTTTTTGTGTTCTTTTGTGTTACATTCTTTTTGTTTTTGCCATTTTTTAAATCATTCGTTATACTGAGCTTGAAAATTATAAAACATTCGTTATATAAGGCAGTCAATGTAAGAAATTTACTCATTCGTTATATCCCGAATTCGTTAAAGTGAGTATTTGTTATACCGGGCTTTGACTGTATATGAAAAAGCGCAATAAATATATATTATATATATTGTTACGACAATAAGGTTGCGCACCACAGCGTTTATTACATCGCTAAAATAAAAAACAAAAGCTGCAAGAACAACTATACGTGCTGTTTATAAATAACCAAATCTACAATAACAACTATTAGCAGAGACAAAGTAAATAAAAATAACACGACAACAACAGTAATTAAGCAGTAAAGAAAACAAGTAACAGACAATAAACAAGCAACAACAAATGCTAAGAGCTGAAAGAGGTAGATGTTTACATACGCATGGCTACAAAAGAATTAAAAAGAAATTAAACGAAAGACCCTCAATGTCACCAATATTACTCTCAATCATCTCTAAAGCCCTCCTAATCGCAAAAACTTCCGCCTGGAATATACTGGACTCGCCGCTCAACTTATAAGAGTAACCAAGTTTAAGCCGTTCGCTGTAGACGCCAGCCCATCCGTCTTGTATCCATCCGTGAAAGCGGCTAATTAACCAAGAGGAGGATCGAACCCCGGCAAAACATCACTACTCGGTATCACTACTTTAGTCTCGAAGCACATGGTCCACCCGCCCCGAATCTCAACCCTAGACAATTTAATACATGTGCATACTCCACATCCCGCCCAAAACAAGTACCCTGAGCCGTGGGGCACTCCTTTCCGCCTGAAAGTGAACTTTAAGGTCCAAAGGACGGACCTCAAGCATTACATTCAAAGCAGCCTGTGGATTACTTCTATAAGCTCCCGTGATAAGGAGTAACGCAGAACTCTGCAAACTAATCGGCTTCAACAAGCCCGACCCGGTGCTCACCACCTGCCACCAAACCAGACCACCATAAGTAAGGTTGGGGCGTACCACCGTGCTGTACAGCCAGTGAACCGCACGCGGAGTGCCATAAAACCCCTTTTCACACGATGTTCCTTTTCCAGTCAAGTCGACGATTAAGGACAACACCGAGGTATTTCGCTTCCGAGAAGAGTTCTAATGGCACTTCATCCATGACTGGTAGCGCAAAGGGTGAAATTTCACGCTTTCTGGTGAAAAGAACAAGCTTGGTCTTCGCCGGAGTGACACCAAACCCACTACCACGTGCCCAGCGTGACAATGCACCTTGCATTAGTTCTGATAAGTAGACATAAATTTACCACGCACAAGCAGAACCACGTCGTCTGCGTATGCAACCACCTTGGTACCCAGCTGACCAGATTCCCCGAGTATCTCCCCGATCACTAGAAGCCACAAGTTTTTTGTTGTAAACGAACGAACTCGCTCATAAGGGTAAGAAACCCAACTAAACTGAAGTTTTTTTTTGGATTTTTTTTTTTTTTTTGCAAACTACAAAAAATGGCATTGTCAAGTCAAATAAGATCTAGTTTACGACATATTTTGTAGAGAGCTAAAGAACCCAACTCTTTTTACCCATAACAATTTCGAATTTCATATATTATCTACAAATAAGGAAAAAAATTAATTCTTTAAAGTACACATGCAAAAGCTTAGGGACTAATGGAAAACGTCAAATCGGAGCGATAACAAAATTAAAAAAGTATTACGAATTTTTCTTACTTTGAACTTAATTTTTAATTAATGTTTTGTTTATAGTAATGCTTAAAAGTATTTCACAGATTATTCATGTAAAACATTTTTTCTTATTAACAAAATTAATTAGATGGGCTACCGATCAGAATTCACATTCATCCGTTGAAATTTTTTTAGATATTTGCTTGTCAAAATAAAAAATAGGTGTTCCACAGTACTCGTATCTACTCTATATATTTCAATTCACCAGCGCACCAGTAATTTGAGAAGTCAGCTTTTATTTAACACAAGGTCCTTGATTTTTGGATATTTTTTTACGAGCCTTTTGTTTTTCTTTTGGCGTTGAATTTAGGTTGAAATCCATATCTTCACCCGAAATTGTATATGCTAACTTAAATATACACTTTATGCACCTAATTCTAGCATATAACGGAGACATCACATCTCCATTTACTTATTAACGTGAGTTTATCGGGAAGAAGTTCGGTAAATAAATGTATGGTAAATATATAAGTTGTTTTGAAGTGTGATCCATCATACGGTATACAAGTTATAATAGATATGTCATCTGAATAGTATACTAAAATGTAACAAAAAAAAAAAAAAAAATATCCAACAAGTAACTTCATTTTGTTCAAGGCGAATTTAATAAGGTGGTTTTAAATTGGAAACGATTGCAACACTGTAAAACAAAATTTCGGTGTGTCAATATAATGCAATACTGTAGTAAGGAAAAGCCTTGATTTTGTTCTAAGGTTGCTTAAGTTTTTTTCTTTGTATGCAAGTGGGTTTTGTCAGACGCGTAATGAACTATAAGCTAAGCTACAGCTATAAACTACAGATCTTTCGAAAGGGGTTGCAAGACAGCTCTTCTGGATCTACCTAAACCTAAGCCGATGAATGTGGAATAAAGTTTGGAGAGTTTTTTACCTTCTTTTCACATTTTACATTTCACATTTATTACATACCTTAAAAAAGGAAACAAAATCCCTCTGGCTTAGTTTAAAGTATTGTGTATGCTAAGAAAATAAAGAAAAGGTGTCTTAATAACGGCCACTGTCGAATAAGTTTGGTACCTGATGATTAAATTCTTTTTTTTTTTATTAAAAAATAAACATACTATTAGAAAAAAAACCAGAAAAGTAATGATCAAACAAACGGCAATATTTCTGACATTTAAATTCTGAAGTGCAATTTTTATTTTCAAAATCACTTTTTTTTAACAAATTTCCGACTTTGAGCAGTGTACCACCCATAACTTTAATCCAATTATTGAAAATGTTTTTGATTCATGGTTAGTAAGAAGTTTTTGTTATTTATTTACTTATTGGAAGTATTCTACAAAAATAAATTATATAATACAAACAGTAAATAGTGTGGGCTACTAGACCATTACACTAAATATGATGAGTTTAGATTTCATTTAATACATTGGCAGATCTAAAAAGATTCTTGATTTTTGTTGCCGATATCTTGTTACAAATTAGGATATATTCTAGTGTCTCATTTGTAGAACTAATGCGGCAAACTTTAAATATATGGTTGACTGTTAGTTCCAGTTTTCACACTCCCTAGGTTACGTTCTTTCATAAAAATGTTGAGTGGTAGATTAAAGTTCTTTGCTGGTAAGGGAGTGGATACTATACAACATCAACTTAATTAAGCTCCTGATTAACGTTATTGAACACTTGTGGGCATATTTAATTTAATACAAAGATCAAATCGTCATTTTGTTAGCACTTTTAAGTCGATTCTAATGGACGAATGGAAAAGGGTTCCCCAGTATTTACCAAAAAAATTGGTGTATTCGATGCCTAATAGACTAAAGATGTCTGTAAATTTAAAAATTGGTCCCACTAGTTATTGAAAAACGTATGACTTTCGTACGCAGACTTTTGTAAAGTAAATAAGTTAAAATTATTTATTTTTTTATTATTTTGTAATTTATTGTGAAAACATTGTTTAGTTTAAATTTTTTATTAAATACTTTAATAAAAAAGAACAATAAAATGAATTATCAGTTTTACATACATGTATTTTAAAAAATAAGTTTTTTTTGTCGTCCTTAAACTTTTGTGGCATAGTGTACCATACGCATATAAAAATTATTTTCCACATTTCCTTAAACTTACCAGTATTTATATTTTTTTTTTAAGTTTTATTCTGTCTCTATATGCTTTTTTAATTTTTATATGCACTTAAAAATTTTGATGATCTCTTGCTACCTAAAACTTTTATTGTATTTGCAAACAAAACTTGATTTTACTTTGATTCCCAAAAAAAACATTTATCTGAAAAAATATATTTCTCCCCAGTTAAGAAAAAAGTATACACTGTGTTATAACGTAATTTACCGGAAAGAATTGTTACTGATTTTCGTTACTCTTCGCCTAAATTGCAACTAAAAATTATAATAAAAATAATGTGATAATGAAAATAATTTTTCCTCAAAGATTTACATACATATATCCCTCTTGCTACCTACTATATTTATACGTGTTCATTATTTTTAACTCGTCCATTTTAGAGCGGCGAATACAACATAATCCAACGAATTAAAAAATGGAGGGCAAAATCATTTTTTTCTTGTTATACCGTTATATGAAGAATTAGACTAACCACAAAAAAATTTCCTGTGACTTAAAAGACTATTAAAATTGGTTTAAGAGTACATAATAATAAACAAATAATAAATAAACAAAAGGCCTCTCATACATATGTATATAAAGCACCGTATTTATTTGATATTTGCACTTAAATGACTTTTTTGTGTTATCAGTGACCAATTTTTAGTATAAAAATAAAGAGCGATTAAGTTGTGTTTATGTATTTTTTTAAATAATACATTCTATAATGATTCAACAGGGAGAATAAACATAAATTCCTCATACAATGTTGGAATAAATAATAGGGACACTTTATTTTTTTCAATATGTCAGAAAATTTGATGTATTGAAGTTTTTGATGAAAGAGTAATCCTTATATAAATTGTTCAGACCCTGAAGTGCTCAAAATCGAAAATAATTAATGCGATCCAGTGAAAGAAAACTGCGGAGACTATGGGAAGAAAGCGTGGAACAACTGTCGGTTTTGATAAACTTTTAATTCGTACTTCAAAGATTAATATCTTCGTTACCAAAAAGCTTCAAAAATGAACTAATTGCTTCTGTTTCAAGACACACAATAAGAAAAAAAACTTATGGAAGCTAGACTTATGGGTAAGAGTCCTAGAAATGTATCATTTCTCAGCAAATGGAAGCAATACCTGCCCCGTAATAGTTTGAACAACATGTCTGACGAAACGAAGATACATTTCTTCGGGTCAAATCGTATGTACAAACATATTTTAGATACAATTCATACTTTATTTGAGTTTAATAAATTCAAATTTAAGAAACTGTTAAACTGTGTCCATATTATTTGTTCCACCACCGTATATGTATGTGTCATCAATCTAATAAGTTTTGTTATACAAAGTTAACAAAGTTAAAACTATAGAAAATATTATAAACTAATACTTTTAAATATTAAAAAAGGTAAGGGTCTTAAATACATATGTATATGCATATTCAATCAGCTTATATCGTCATTTACTTACATATGTTAGTCAATATTTAAGCTGTGTATTCAAAAATATTGCAATTTTTTAAAGTAAGGTATAACTAATGTATTACATTGTTATATATCGTTGGCTTAATATAGAAAGGTCGAATCTAGATTTTTTTTATTTATAGCTTATTACAGAAAAGTCATAACTAATTCAATATTTTTTTTCTTAAAAAAAATGTTCTTCCTAAAAACTTGAGAAAAATAGAAAAAGAAAGCAGCACTGAATTTATTTCTCACTGTAAGCTAAAATTGCTTTTTTTCTTGCATCGAAGATTTTTAGTTTTTACAGTTTTTTCCTTCTGTAAAATCACAAAAAAATCGAAATATGCCCTTTCTATACTAAGACATCGATATATCTCATGTCTCATGAGTCTCATGATCTCGACGAATATCTGTCCAATATTTTTAAAGACCATTGGGGCCATCTAAATTAATTTTTATTCGTCGCTAAATACCACATCTCATCCCAAAATGTGTGCTTTTTTACAAATCGAAGTCTAACATTTTATGGGGCTGCCGAAGCCTAGGTTGCGGTACACTTTTTACATATTTAAGACAATCGGGACTTTTTAAAATTGGCGTGGACACTAGGACGTTAAATATTTGACCTTTTAGACAATGTGTTAGTTGAGTATTCGGAAAATTTCTGTCAATTCCACCATTTTCCAAAAGCATATCACGGAAGTCCATAATTCCAAGGCAATTAAAAGTTATTTTTTGGATAAAAACATTAATATGATGAAATGGTCGGCTAGTTGTACGAATTTAAAACCCTCAAACAATATTTGGGACATTCTATCACAACTCTTTTATGCTAGCTGCCGCCAATTTAGGACTTTACGGGGTTTGGGGACGTGCATTCTTGAAAAATGTAAAATATACCGCTCTGTACGTTACGAAATCTAGTCAAATCTATACCAAAGCGATCGAATGATGTCATTATATCCAATTGTGCTATAATAAAATATTGAGTTATAAGGTCGCTTAAAAATATTGGTAATATTAGTTTGTACGCTATATTTCGTTCGATAAAATATAGTTTTTTAATTATAAGATAAAGTTATTCAATACATCTACATTGTACTCTATATTTATTTCGCAGGGTGTATTCTGTGAATTTAAAGGAAATTATTCACTTTTAATTAGAAAACTATTTCCATTTCTATTGGCGGACGTATTCCTCCAGGAATGTTATATCTATAATAACAGTCATTGAATAATTTTATTATAATGTCATACTAAAATAAGTAAATATATAATTTTTTATTAACGCAGAATGTTTTATTTCAGTTTAAAAGTCATCTGAACATGTTTGTCTCGTAACACTTAGCTCTTATATAACTTACATATACAGTGAAAGCTTTAACAGACGGACACTGACCATTAGAGCCTAAGCGATCGGATGTATTAATATTACATAAAAGATTTCAAGAATACCTAAGTGTTTTATAATATCAATTTGTGTTTTAAAGCTACTGTTTAGTTTGAAAAAAATGCGGATTGCAGTCTGCTTTCGGTTCGCTAGCTTGCAATTTACCGAAATGACTCTCTAAATTGTTTAATTTTTCGTTTTCCCTTGAAATAAAGGAAATTTCGCGAAGGCAGTTTATGATGAAAATAACTTGAAACTTTAACATAACACTTTTCAACCAGAATCAACTAAACAGGTTTTAAAAACCTTAAAAATGTACCTTAATAAAATTAAAATTAAAATCATTATTACAAATTGAAACTCATCCGATTGTATATTATGTCAATAAAAAAAATTTTAAATAAATAAAATTTAAGCACAATATATATGTAAGATGATATGTACATTAGAAGTAAAAAAGCCGTCGTACTAGCATACGATTTGGATGGCTTAGTAATGCATTATATTGTTATTGTAGTTTCGATTATGAATTTTGTTTGTTTTTTGCTGCTATTTTTCTAATTGTTCTTTTTAATTCTTCCGAATTAAAATGGTTAAAAGAAAAGTGTTTTTGAAAGTACAAGTGTACTTACAGTGCGAGTGGTGTAGTATATGGAAAGGGCCTATAAACTGGAATTTCAGTATTGAATTTTTAATAAATAAATAAAATGAAAAATATATATCTGACAATTAAAACCCCTCCAACCTTCACATACAATGTCTGTAGCATTGGACACATCCAACCTTCACTGACAATGTTTGTAGCATTGGACCTATCCAACCTTCACTTATAGTATCGGACCCATCAAACCTTCGTTTACAATGTCTGTTACATTAGACTCATCTGACGGCCAACACTGTGTAAATGTAAATAGGAATTGTATACAGGCTTTGGACGGGTCCTACTTACATTGTAAGTGGTCTCGGATCGAAAATGTACATATTTGGTAAAAATTTTAATGGGATACTACACGAATTTATTGAAAAAAGATTTAGGTCTAGCAAGGCGGCTTTCATCTTAGTAAATTTTGGAAACAAAGTTTCTACAAACAAAAATTTATATTTTAATAATTATTTACTTGGAAGATCATACTGCTTGTTCACACCATTTAATTAATTGTCATTTATTTTTTTAATGATATATTTATTAGTAAAAAAAAACTTGCACTCTGGGTGACTTAAAAAAACGTGTGAAAGTATACGACAAAAAACTAAATTAATGTATTTGTTGTATTTTATAAATATCCAAACATACATAAGTCATTTTTATGTACGCAGTTGTAACTGGTTTATACACAAAATATCTTTAAATATTTCAAGTTTAATATTAGGGTTTATAAAATTTTCTGGTTGCTTCAATTAAGTTTTTAATAATTATTATATCTTGTTATATACATATACATATATTTTTGTCCTGTTTATTTATTGCTTGCGCACCGTCACCCCATACTCTAAACATCAAAATTAAATTGGGATTATCTAAATGGAATTATGTTAAATACATACTCTAGCCAAATTTTAGCCTTGTCTCTCAAAAAGGTTTGTTTTAGATTTATATATTGTATTATTATACCTATTATGTTTGCTAATAATTTTATTGAAAGTCTTTAGAAGAATCTAAGAGGTTGACATATTTTTGCCAAGTAATAGTACATATTTTTGCTAATCTGGATTGCGGATGATATATATATATATATATATATATATATATATATATATATAGGACATGTAAAGTGAGTTAACCACATCTAACCACTAAAAATCTTATATCATTTTCTCTACTCTTTCGCAAAAAAAAAACACTTGTTACCCCTTTTTTGATATAATTTTATATCAAACAGAAAAGTTTTTTTCCTGTACTGAAAATTTTAAAATTTTGAGTTGACTCACTTTAGCGGTACAAGTGCGATGAGTTTTTAAGCATATAGCTTTTCAGACATGGATGTGAATCTTCAGAGGATAACTGAATCATTGGGTCAGAAAATTAATATTGCCAAATCTAAATCTCTTCGCATTAACTGGACAATCCAAACTTTGTTCACCATAAGCGGCAGCCAGATAGAGGATAATTATCAGTTATTCTCGGAAGTATAAACTCTATGTATCTCGATTGATAGCGGATCGAAAGTCCAAAAAGAAAGTCAATCATTTGACCTACTAAAACTTGTATGAAACTCAACATCACTTTCGCAGCGTGCTACACTTAACAGCTTTAACACAAATGTAAAGTCCATCCTACTCTATGGTTGCGAAACAGGAAATGCTGCCCCTCGTAACATCCAAAAAATGCAAGTATTTGTGATTTAATGTTTCCGAAGGATTCTATGGCCAAGGGTCATTTCTAATGTCAGACTGTGGGTGCGATTCAACCAGTAGCCTCGGAAATTACAGGACAAAAATGACGCTGAAGATCAGAGGATGACATCAAAAGAAATGCCATAGAGTTTGCTTCACAGACCAATTAAAGAAGGAAACGGCCAGCATAGATTTAGAAAATACATTAAATTGAAGCAGAACAAAAACAATCAGCAAATCATGCGGAATAGTGATGACAATGGCAAAGGACAGGCTCATGTTCATATAAGCTAATTTTTGAACTATTTTGTCTTGAGTATCTAAACTTTATTTATTATCTCAGATTTTGTATTTCCATTACTTTTAACTTGTTCATATTTTGGAATCTACAATGGCTAGAATTTTTATATTTTTGCAGCTTTCTTTGTACATATCTTACTTATTATCTTATTTACTTATCTTATTTAAAAGTAAGATAAGTCACAAAGTCAAATTTAAATAAAGACTATTGCTTGTTTCGGGACAATGGTTCGACATATTCTTCCCGAATAGTAAAATAATGACTTCTGTATAATATAATGACTTCTATATTCTATATGATATAAGTGCTGTGGCATTCTCTACAGAGCTATGACCTTCATCCTATAAATAATTTGTGAGTGTATATGTACTCTAAATTAAGTTGGCGACAAATTAGGAGCAAAAATGAACACAAGACTGTCCTCCTGGATAAATATATCACTCAATATCACCAAGAATCTAGTTCATTCTATAAAAAAAGATTTAAAGCTGTAAAGCTTACTAAAATAAGTGCTAAATTTTGATCTAGGGCTTATTTAAAATAACTTTGAGAGGAAAAGCAAGTGTACGACTTTATTTTTGCTATGAAAATTTAAGTTATTTTGTGTTAGGCTTATTTTTGATATTAAATGAATTTGTTAAATTAAATAATTACTTTTTATAGAAAGCTGACTAATTTACCTTTAAAATGCTTTTGATTTTAACTTAATATCATTAATAGTTACAGAGGTATCTAAATTTGTAAACACTGTACAAGTTTTTTTGTTCACTGTAACTGTAAGTTGTGTTCAGTGGATTGCTCGATAATTATGCGCAGTATATTAATGTGATTTGCCCATGTTTGGTTCTGTGTAAAACCTGCCTGCTCCTTTCGTTTCATGAGTTCAATAACTGGACTGATCCCTTCAAGTCTTAACAACAATAAGACGACATTTAATAGTGTTTTGCCCCTCCAGTTATACTGGTTTAGGTTACCTTTTTTTGGCACTGTTATAACTACTCTCTATTTCCATGACTTGGGTATAGTTTCAGTGAACCATGCCCCTCGCATTATCGGTGTGATGGCGTGGTGGATATTTCACTCAGGTGGCGGTGCCTAGATTCCGTGACAAAATTTGGTGATGTTTGAGTGGTGGTAGGTACGGTCGAGAAGAAACTATACCGTCTTTCAATGGTGATAAGATTCTCACCATTGTTATTTTTTATCGTAGAAGTTGATCTGGCTTGTCTGCTAGTTAGGTCCTTTTTAGTACTGTACACACCACGTAAGCTGCGGGTATACACCCATGTTCTGAAAAACGCATATCGCTTAAAATTTGCGTTTTCGATTTGAAAACGCCAAACAAGTGTTCTGACAAACGAAAACGTTAGAAATCTGGCGTTTTCAAACCGCTAGTGTATGCTGAAGCGATCTGGTTATTTTTATTTAAACTGCACTTGAAAGAGAAAATAAATTGATGTAAAATTAAAATTTAATATGTTCTGTTTTTATTTGAAGAAAAACTTTTAACATTTCACAATTTTAATTAAAAATATGCAATTTAAAATTTTGCTTTGTTTTTGTCAATTGTCGGTATCATTTGTTTACTTATAAACTGGCGATTTATGCAAACAGCTGGTCAATTTGATCTTCGAAAAAAATTTAGTGCTAGTGGTGTTAACTTTAAAATTACTTACTCTTTTCAAACTTATGATAATATTATTTGAAATTTATTATGTTCACATATTTTAATTAAAAAGTAGTAAACAACCCTTTATAAAAATTCAAAAATTATTTAAAAACTGTTCAAAACCTACAAACATTTACGAGAGATAAAAAAATATTCAAGATCCTATTTGTAACCGGCTACCCGTGATGAAACTCGCCAATTATTCGTATGTGTTTATATGTAACATCTCTAAATACAAAGAAGAAGCATTTATGGCCATTGCACTGATATTTTACAAATAAAATAAATAAAAAAGCCGCCTGTTACTGTTTCACAAAAAGTATTTAAATTTTAAATACATTCTTACATACATATATCTAAGTACATAAAGAAATATTTTTTAAGCTTAATAATAAATCTAGTTTTCCATGAAGGGCGCCGCAAAAGTCAGTAGAGCAGTGTAAAATATTTCTGCAATTTATGGAAACACATCAAGATATATACATATATTTTAATTAATAGTTTATTAATATTAAATACTTTCAATAAAAAATTTTTGTTTTAAGCATAAAAATAGTCGGTTTAATTTAAAATTTATTCAAACAAAATTTATTTTTTGGTAATTCTTTTAATTGACGAATTTTTATGAATAATTTTTTCTATGTTTATGTTTTGTTATTATAAAACATATGTTTTTTATTTTTTTGAACACAACTTCGAAAAAGGCAAAACGTCAGAAAATCGCTTCGTTTTCAGAACATGCTTAAATGCGTTTTGCGTTTAAAAACGATTTGCGATTTGAAAACGCAGCGTTTTCAAAACATGCGCGATAAGCAGTCCATCCAATTACCTTCACAATATATTCGTAGTATTTTTTGTAATTCAGCTTTACCATATATGAGTTATTTTAATAAAGGTAAACTATATGGCTGACTTCCAAAACATATGAATACATAGTTTGTATACAGTTCAGCTGCGTTATTTAGATTTTGTAATGTTGCAACGTTTCGAAACAAAATAACTTTGTATATTTTGACGTTATGAAAAATATATGTATGAGGCGATTCATCATCATATTTTCAAAATTTAATTTGTTAGTTGTTCGATGAAAAATAAATAATGTTTCTGTTGTTTTGTATGCACATTTTAGCAAAAGTGAATAAACTTGCTTTTGCAAGACTTCATTTTGTTCTTTGTTTTATCAATAATCAAGTGTAAAAGTATCAACTTTAGAACTGATGCATTCTTGCTGCATTTCTAGAACTTGTCGACGACGTTTTAGAACAATATATTTTGTTCCAATACAAAGCAAATATCGTTTTGGAAGTCAATCTATGTTTTAAAGCTATTGAGGTACATACTGTCGCACAGAAAAGTACATACCCCCCAAAATCTGGAAAATAAGAAATTAACTTTTCGTTTTTAAGCTCTCTATTTGGTTTAAATTCCGTCTCTTTATGCTCTATCTTCCAACATATCAAATAAATTGTCTGTGAGGCTTATGTCAGGTGACTAAGAAATAGAAAAAAGCTGCTTGGAAACGTTATATAATAAACAGGGAAATCAGAAATATACTCATAAAAAAGTGTTTTATGAGAATATAATATGCAGTAAAAATTCGAAAATATGATCTAAAAATTTTAAAATATGCTTTAAAAAACAAAAATTTCTGTTTAAATAATAGAAAAAATGTTTGTTGAATAACCATTTCAACACCTTTTAAATATATTTTAAGTATTGTCAGATATTTTTATATCTTAATTTTTTAATTAACAATACAAAAAACAATACAGCAGAATAAAAAATAATGAAAATTTTTGGTAAAATAAAGCAGAATTTTGTATTGGTATGTGTTTGTTGTTGCAATAAACAACAAAACATTGACTTAAATTTTAAAATGTAAAGCGTTATCATTGTCATTTCAATGTCTGTCTGATTGTAATGGGGTTATATTAAAAGGATAACAATTCCTTAAGATCATAGTTTAGAATTTGATTTGAAGAAAATGCGCTAGGATCTTTTGTTAGATGTTGACATAAAAATTTGACTACATGAGTCCTTCGTTTTTTGCTAAAATCTGTTTTAGCTCAGTTTTAATATTAAGTTTTGTATTATAATCTTTCACTTACTAATATTCTGAACCGCCTCAGATAATATGACATACTGCTCAACTAAAGTTAGCCCATATGTTTGCAGCTTTTTAAGTATCTCTTCAATGAAACCGAAGTTTACAGCAAAAAAAAAAAAAAAAATAGTTTCCCTTTTTGTATTAACATTTTTTTATAGTTGGAACTTTTAAGATTTTTTCATAATTATAAGCGTAGTAATTGATGGCCATAAGCCAAGTCCCCAACGAGTTATAATTGGTTCTTTTAAAATTTCAACTCTATTTAGAGCTTTCAAGGACACTTTCCTTACATTTGCAATGGCTTTGTTTACATTTTCGTATTGATCTGTATACGTTCACATAAACGATGCAGTCCACGAATAATACATCGTTTATGTAGCATGCATTAGTTTAGGGTAAAACACCTTTACGGCCTTAGCAGCTTCTACCATATACGACGCAGAGACTGTCACAAATAGCAAAGTCAAGTTGTTATTTAAATTTACGTCCAATATCTTTAATGAATTGTTCAAAAGTCGTGCAATTGTGTAGTGATTGGTTACATCTATGTTAATTGCGTATGTCATCTAAGCATTTTTGGTAACTATTTTTGACATACAAACATATTTTGAATGTTAAACGCTTCCTAGTCGATTCCTTCCTCAGATTGAGGACCCATTCCGTCCTAGAGCGGTCAGTTCGCGGCCACAACAGGTTGGAGACCCTACAGTCTCTTCTGCTCATCCACGACTCCTCCACTCTACGACGGGCCCAGCTATCAATTAAGCCCCCAAAGAAACCAAGCGGTGATTTCACCGACGCATCTACCTGTCCTACACCACAAGCCGCGCCCGCTCTTGCCAGTTCATCCGCTAACCTTATTACCAGCAATCTATGGCTCTTGGATGAGAGCCACGTGTACCTTCCCACGGCCAAGGAGTAAGGAGAGTTCGGTTGAGGCTGCTTCACTGTGGTGCAACTGCACCACCAGCAGTCTCCTTGGCCTTGTTATCTTTAGCATACCTAAACCTGACACTGCCTAAGCCGAAATTCACCTTACCCTTAGTTCTATCGATGAACTCCAGGGACGCTTTATCAATAGCGAACCTGAAATCCATTCCCCCGTTGCCCTTACAGACTAAAGATGTAACCATCTTCCACTGGCTTGTATCCAGGGCAGCATTCTGATTAGCCAGTATTGAGAGTATGGATTCCACTGAGAGAACGGGCGGTGGAATCCACACAGTCACTACTGGCCTGAGAGGCAACTCGGATGAGCAGATCACCTCCAGTTTCAGACCTGGGCAAGGGTCGGCACACTTGCCAACTGCAGCACGCAGGAAATCAACTGATTTCTTGTTACCGCAGTTCAAAATTTTGACGCCTTTGGACCAGTCTGCGCCAAGGAAGGACGACATTTCATCCTGACTTCCTTTTCCATAACTGTCGATTTCTTTCAGCCTTCTCTCAATCTGCTGCCAGAGCTTAGGAGTGATCTTCCCATCCGCACCACTCCTGTCAATGACAGCAACCAGATTGACAGAATCCAGGCTGTTGGATTTCTTCGCCTTTGATACTTACCGCTGTTCATCACCGGATCTAACCCTCTTGACATTCTCACTACGGGGAATGCTCGAGGAGCCCGATGTCATTACAACAGCTTTCTCACTTGTGATGGGGAGTAGCCTTCACCTCCTTAAAAGAAGGTGAATTCATGGCTGCTTCCTTTGCCACCACAAATTTAACTGGAATGGAAGCTCCCAGGAGCACAGACGTAGGGCCGTAAATTCTCTCGAACGTGGACACACTTTGTCTGTGTTTCCTGATGAGCAACCGTTCCTTCCTTGTCAAGACTGCTTCCTCCTTGATGGCTATCTTCTCAAGGAAGGCCAGAGACAATAATGTCCCATTCCTGGCCTTCTCCTCCTTTGTTCGACCATGAACATCCGACAGGGCGTTCTGCCGAACCAAGGGCTTCGAAGACGAAGCTGTTGAGGGCCCCAAAGTACCATCACTTGAGGCCTGCACCACCAGGTTCTGACAATGCGTACCAGTAACCGACGCTTGAGCTGAAATGACAGTGTCATCCAGCTCATCGTCCGTACTCAAGGACAGATCATCAAGCCGCTGCGTGGCGCTTGTGCACCCCAGAGGGGTGGAGTCTCCAGCCACTAACAGCTCCTCTTCTAGCTCTTTCTGAAGCTGGACCTGCCGGGTAGCAAGACTCAGATTCAGAAGAGCCAACACATTATCCTCATTCATTGCCGCCAGTCCGTCAGCAATACCAATATCATCATTTAGATTAACTAATTTTCTATTCACTTCTGGTCCTACGAGTAAACCGTAAAGGGATGGACCATCCACGCAGTGATGGCGTACGTGGACTAGGCAACAACTTACAACCGGTCCGTGTCCTGACACCGGAGGGGAGTTGTTAGCGACCAGTTGTCTTTATACACTTAACTGGCCATAAAGGTCCTCGGCACAGCTACCTACCACCTTGACCTTAAAAGTGTTGGATAGCCCTTAGTATGTCAGCCTTTATGGAATCAACAATTAATGCAACCATCGTAGCCTGGCCCAAAATGAGCCTACCGACGGGAGCGTTAATTGAAGGTACTACAAGGTACTGACACTTAAGCCGCCACATCAGTCAAGATGTCTATCCAAGACTTATCAAAGACTAAAAATAATTTCAGGTGGATCGAGCAGTGCCACGTCTGCTTCTAGTGGAATCTTAAGGGAAAAAAGATCACTGTAATATTTTTGCAGAATGGGCTAGAATTTTATGCAAGGTCGCTGACATTGGGCACCAATAGTAATTTGTAAAATATATATCGGCAGCTGTAAAACAAAAATTCTTCAAGTTTTTGACACTTGCTTCAAATTCAATAGAAATTGCAATAAGTATGATATGCAAGTGCTTTAACAAGTTGACATCAACGTTTGTTAATGATGCAAGCAATTCTGGATTGGAAAATGCTTTTCGAGTCGTATTGCCATCGTTCGTTAATCCGCTACCATTACTTTTAGGCTTATGGTCACGTAGACCCATTTTCTTCCAGAAATGTTTTTCAATTTCTCGTTTTCTCTGCTGCATCAGTCTCTTGTTCTCCGCATTTCAAATTTGCCTTTTTTTAATATGAAGTAAAGCGTGTTTTTTATAGAGGTATAGAACTTTAAGTTGGCATTACTTTTCAAGATGGCGACTGATTTAACAGCTGTCAAGTGATTTATTTTCAGTTTGGTTTGGCAATTCATCATGAATAGACTCATGCCCGGCGTAGATGCGTCGAATGGGCCCAAAGCGAGATTACCGTTGTTCCCGATTTTCATAAGCGAATTTTGTTTAGCGATGAAGCGCACTTCTGATTGAATGGCTACGTCAACAAATAAAACTGCCGTATTTGGAGTGAAGGTAATCCTCAAGTGTATGTGGAAACACCGTTACATCCAGAAAAACTGACTGTTATGGGCTGGTGTAATCATTGGTCCGTACTTTTTCAAAAACGATGGTGGCCAGAACGTTACAGTCAATGGTGATCGGTATAGAGCCATGATTACTAACTTTTTCATTCCTGAATTGAATAACCATGATGTCCAGGAGATGTGGTTTCAAAAAGACGGCGCAACATGTCACACAGCTCGTGCCACAATAGATTTATTGAAAGACACGTTTGGTGACCGCCTAATTTCACGTTTTGGACCTGTGAATTGGCCTCCAAAGTCCTTGTGATTTAACACCGCTAGACTACTTTCTGTGGGGCTATGTAAAGTCATTGGTCAATGCGGTAAAGCCACAAACGCTTGACCATTTGGAAGACAACATTCGCCCTGCTATTGTCGATATACGGCCACAAATGTCGGAAAAAGTCATCGAAAATTGGACGTCCAGATTGGACTACATCCGCGCCAGCCGTGGCGGTCATATGCCAGAAATCATATTTAAAATGTAATGCCACAAGATTATCTTTCCGATAAATAAAATTCATGTCAATCGAATATTCCATCGTTGTTTTATTGCAACTTAAAGTTCTATACCTCCATAAAAAACATCTCTTATATATAAAGATTTAGAACAAATTCAAGACATCGAATCCAAGCATGTAATGGGCTTATACCATATTTTATGGAATTTGATTTTGTTTGAAACTCCAATGAGTAAATCTTTTATCGATAAAAACTGCTCACATATTGGACACGATTGAGTAGATTTTGTTTCTGTTAGCACGCTTAGCAATTTCCCATCAATTAAAGTCATTATAAGTTCATACTATACCGAAAATTTTTACCAGTTTAAAAAAATATTCTATAGACTCAATCTAAAATAGTAAATATTATTGAAGGTTGCAGTTTGGGGTACTTGAATTTATAAACACATTAAATCACACAATAATACCTTTCTTTACATATAAAAAGTTTATGGAATACGTCCCGATATACAAAGTACTACTCTAAGAAACACAAAAACCATTACCAAAACTACATTAAAAAGACTACGCTCTTCTTTAACGAACATATTATGTGCTATAAAAAATTACAATTTATGATTTTATTCAAATAATCTAAATTTACATACCTTTTTGTTTATTTTCCACTTTATAAAATTTTAATAACCTCTATACTTTTTATTTATTACAAATTTGTTTTACCTTACTACTTAAGTGTGAAATGTATGAAAACAAAACAAGCAAAAAAATTGAAGTTTAACAGCTTGCCGTTAAATTATGAGTTGTCACGTGACTCTAAGTTTTTACATTTGTTTATTTCAAAGTGGTAGGTACAAATTGCCATCATTTCTTTTGAATATTGGGAGCTTCAAATATGGACTTTTTTTTCTCAAAAACCTGTCAGTGCGCCCATTGAATTGTTCGTAACATTTTCACGAACAATAGTACGTTCTATTTTTAATTACACTCTCTTTACAACTTTGTAAACAACAACAATTACTCTACAGATCTTTCTACCTAAAGATCTTCTAACTCGATCGTTGTCACTACTTAGGTTCTATTACAACTTAAATCCTCTTCAACCACAGTTTAGCCACACTGAACTACCTTTACGCTGACTTCAAACCAATTAGCACGTCGGCTGAGTTAACTTCACTTAAAACTTGTCACACTGTGTTTACAGCAATATACTCTCTTCACGCTGAGTTTACACATATACTGATTATTGTCCGCATCGATGTGCTTTTTATATGGCTGAGTAAATAATACTTCGAAAGCTCTCGAACCTCTCGATATTCAGGTAAATTCCATTTCTTTCCTTTACTTTCTTTTTAGTACTTATGAAGTCATACGAATGTGAACAACTACTTCTTTCAGTTCTTGTTGTTTGTTTTGTTAGTTTTCTTTTCTGCCTGTTTTGGTGCCGTTTATTTTTATTTGTAAATAAGTACGTAGTTGTTTTTGTGCCTTTTGTTTATTTATTTTTAGCAATGCAACAAACGAAAGGGGTGCTCAACCTGATTTTCATAACAGTATATTCTTCTAAAAGTTGTTTTAGACCCTGGTAAACGGTAATAAACTTAATTCAGATACAGATAGTGCAATAAATTTCAATTGGCAAATAATTCAAAATTCCATGACTTGGTCAGAATTTAAAACAAAAATGATGTTTTCACTCTTAAAAATATTTTAGAGCACAAAAAATCCAAATACGCGCTAAAAAGGTTTAAAAAACTCAATACGAAAACATGTGGTAGACATGGTTTTAAAACTGAAATACGCAAAAAATGCTGTTATGAACAAAATATGCACAGATCAATGCCAAAATTTATAAAAATTCATGAAAGGGATAAATATCTTACATCCGACTTGACTGGACGCATGAGAAAAACATGTTTCTGGTTGCTGTATGCCTTGTGTTATTGCCATGTTGGAAGTACTAGCTTTCAAAAAAACCCATTTAGGTCACAGATTGCCTCGAATCTTCTCGATTCGGCGGCCGCCGATATGTAACGCTAAACCATAACGAAATTTATGTGCGCAGAAAAATTAGTTTCTTATTTTCCCTCAAATTTAAAGAATATGTTACAAAAAAGCTGGCATACTTTTGCTTTATTTTTTACGTAGATTCATTGTAAAATCCATTGTGTTTTTTTTTTGGGTCTGGGTAGGGAGGCGTATATGAATTTTTTTTAGGCGTACGCAGAGGACCTTAAAATGCTGCAAATCGTAGTATATCGATTGGAATAATGTTTAACTATTTTATATTTCTTAATAATAGTTTTAATATTAAATATAAAATGTAAATAAAACTTTAAAAAATTATCTTCATTGTAGATTATGACCCAAAGGTGGTGGAACAAAAAGAACAGGCTCAACCTGCGTGTTTGCCGTTAAGCTACATATTAAGATTTATATCAGATGATGCACGTAAAGAGAGTCCTTTTCTTAATGCAAATGCAGCGGGCGTTGAGCTTAAACGCAAGTTGGCGATTAAACATCATAGCTATAGCATGTCTTCGTCAAATCGTAGTAACACGCCTACGGGTGAGCATTAATTTTTAAACTATTTATGCCAGAAAAAAGTCCACTTCTCTTGATTTATATCGAAATTTTTTTCTTTTAACTTATTTTAGGCAGCGAAATGGATGAAGACGAAATGGTTGTTTCTGAATCAGAGGATAGCAATGATTCTTGGACAACCGAAGAATTTAGTTCTGAATTCATTATGCGCTATGGCAGCAGGTGGGGTTGGCTCTCTGCCATCTATTAATTTAATAAACAATGCTATTTAAAAAAAATATTTGTAATTATTTTTTATATAATTTTTGTCTATTGTCTTGGGCCATGTAAAGGCATTCCGGATCCGGCAGCAATGGCACGCCTGGCAATGAAAAACCATTTGCCTGTCCTGTTCCGGGGTGTAAAAAACGTTATAAAAATGTAAATGGCATTAAATATCATTCGAAGAATGGCCATAAGAAGGATGGCAAGTATGTTGTGGTTATATTATATTAATAGTACATCGAATTAAAACTGGTTTACTATTTGTCTAGAGTACGTAAAGGTTATAAATGTCATTGTGGCAAAAGCTATAAAACTGCCCAAGGTTTGAAAAGTCATGCATTGGTGGCACACAATTCTTCACCTGAAAATGTGTTGGTAACACAAAATTTGGGCAGTGTAATAACTACATCAGGTGGAGGAAGCATACTGATGCAGCGTAGTAGTTCTCCGTCTCAATCTTTAGGCTCCTTGAGCCCATCGAGTATTAGCAATATGTCTAGCGGAGCTAGCAGTTGTCATGGTAGTGCAGGACATTTCTCAACTAGTAATAGTTCAAATAATGGAGGTGGAAACTCAGCGATTGGTTTATCTCAAGCTGTAAATGGAACAGTTTTAAATATACAATCTCAACAACACCAACAGCAGCAGCAACAATATAATACGACTGCCAATAATCATCAACAAGTTGTTACTGTTGGAGGGGTTACAGCCAGCGCCACAACAGCATCTTCACTTGCCGGTCCAATAGCAGGAGCAGCATCTGTACCACACAACACAACGGCAACAGGTAACAGCAACAATATTATACGCAACACCATTAATTTGGTGTCATTGAAAACCCATAACAGTGGCAACATTAATCACAACAACAACAACACTAATAACGGTAGTAGTAATAATATTACTGCTGCAATGAGTACAACAAAAACAGCAGCGGCTACAAATTTATTGGCTGCTAATGCAGCAGCTAGTAAAATTTTAAAATTAGCCACTAATGTTGCTGCAGCTGCTGCAAATAATGTTAATACCACTACTACTGCAAACGCACTGGTGGTAGATCAACAGCAGCATCAGCAATTTTTAAATAAACAGCAGACTTCAACAGCAATAACAACTCCAAATAAAATAACTCTGCCGAGTTTAGTGAATTTAGGTATTTTAACTCCAGCAACATCTCCAACAAAGACAACGCAATCGTTGACTTTTACTCAACAGCAGCATCATCATCACCAGCAGCAAACTCTAAGCAATGCTTTAAATAGTTTAACATCAGCGACTCATATATTGCAACAACAGCAGCAGCAAAAAACGTTGCAAACAATTTCGAATAATTCCTCTACAACTACTACTAATACCAATACTATAACAGCCACAAATAAAAGTAATATATTACTTGTTGAACATCATCAACAACAGCAACAGCAAACTCAATCTCTACCATCATCACAACAACAACACCACCATCAACAACAACATCTTCCATTAACTCCCATTAGTCCAAATAGTGTAAGTTTACAACAAAAATCGAATGCTGTTGCTGTAGCAAATGTTATAAACGCCAACCTGCAACAACATAAAAACAAACAGCAACAGCAGCAACATCAAATCGTTGGTAGTATACATTTAACACAAATTACCAGCAATGGCAATGGTAATAGCAACAAACAGCAAACAACACAAAATTTAACTGCTGCTGCTGCCGTCTCCTCCTCCACGACCGTTTCTCCACCACCCTCAAACGGTAATTCACCTAACAGTTCCAATGGTGGTAGTGGCGGTAATGGTAGTAGTGGCAGCAGCATTAGTAATATTGTTTGTTCTCCAACTTCTGATGTTGTTGCACTGACTGTTGCCGTTGCTGATGCTGGTGTTGGTTCAATTAGCGAGGAAACGTAGCCTATACTAAAGAAACTTTTAATGCGTCGTAAATTTAAGTAGATATATTTCATGTGTTGCACATTTTCATCTCATTAATTTTGTTTTTTCATAATCTTGTTATTGTCAAACATTTTATTTTTGGCTAGTGTTATTTCAAAAAAAAACATTTGTTAATTTAATTTTATTGAATTTATAAAAAACAAAATTCCAGCATTTTGTAATTCGATACGATAAAATAGTATAATACCCAACAAGTATTTTATAATTTAAAATGTTTCTGAAATTAGCTCTTATATTATTGAAAGATTTTATTTTAAAGACTAAATTACATACGTCTTAATGAAATGCACTCTATAATCTTTCATAATTTTATTATCATAACTATTTTGATAACGATATTATAATACTAGCACTAAATTCCATAAAAAATAACGAAAAAATAATACCGTTAACGTTGCATTTAAAAGCTTTAGTATACGAATTATAACAAGCTTAAAAATCTCGATAAAATTTATCTCAATGAATAACACACCCTTACACACTAACAATATAATGTAATTTATAACAACAGTAGACTGCTAGTTTAGATTTTTTTATTTAGTTCTGTATTATTTCTTTTTGTGCAATATATAGTATTCCTTTTATTATATAAACCTTTGTATTATTAGAAAAATCTACTGATCTCTTATATTTTTTAAAAATATAAAATATTTACATATATACGAAATTAAAATTGGAAATTTGTATACATTCTTACTCACTAATTATCCTTTTTGTTTATAAAAAAATATTTTTAGTTTATAAAAGGTTTATGAAACAAATAAAATTTGTTTGATAATAATCCTTTTATAAATAAAAATACTTTTTATGAAATAATGTTTTTAATAATTCTGCTTTTTATCAAAAAGATTACTTTCTCAAGTATTAATTATCTGTTTTGGTTTGTTTTTAAAATATGTATAAACATGAATTTACGCTTAAACATATTTTAGTAAATATTTTTATTTTAATGAAACGAGATTGAAATAAGTTCATAAGTAATTTATTATTTTGCTTTTTTTATTATAATATAAAGAGCCATTAAACAAATTCGAAATTCAAATAACACTTGCAAATTTCTCCACAAATATACTTTAAATTAAATAAAATTAATATCCTATGTATTATATTCGAACAAGACGGTAATAAGAAGATAAACGTTTAATGTATGTTAAAAAGTAAAAATTAAAATAAGAAAAATACCAATATTTAAATTTGGCTAAGTATTTTAATTTTATTAAAAAGGAAACAAAGTATTTGTTGTAACAAAATGGAAAGAAAAAGCATTTTTCTAGTTTGTAAATCAAGCGCAGTATATTTAAAAATAATGCTGATTTTTTTTTTTTTTTTTGCTTAGTAACATTAAATCTATGTATGTATGCAAAAGAATTAATTGTACAGAAAAATTTATTTATTTTTATTATTTTTAAGATCTGTTTTAATTTTTCTTGAAACTTCACTTTTTGCTTTAAACATTTCATTTTATTTTCTATATTTTGTTGTGTTAAGTTTCTGTTGGCTTTTATAGTTCTCTTTTTCTCTTTCATTATTGCAGAGTCCTCCTCCTCTCCTTTTAATGGACAATTATTAGCCACAGCTATACAGCAGCATAATAATCTTACAACCGCTACTGGTGGCGGGGTTTTCGGTGGTACTGGTGTTGGTAGCGGCGGCGGCGTTGTAAACAACAATAATAATTGTTTTTATGCAGCTACAGCTCCTATTATACCAACAGCAAACTTACCACAAAACACAAATACCACTACAATAGGTCTTACAACACCAACATCAGCACCACCTGCCGCTATATCACCAACATTTATTGAACATAAATATTCCGCTAATACTTTCAAAGAGAAATTTTTTGTCAACTTACGACAGCAAAATTCCAATAATAAATTTAAGCCGTTAAAAACAAACTCTTCTTTCAATCAAATTAAAGATAAAAATGCAAAAAATCTAAATCTAACTGAAAAGACCTGCAGCAGTATTAAAAATTCTGATGGTAACAGTGAAATTGCATATTTACGAAATCAAGACGTTACCTCTAGTGAAGGAATTGTTATAAGTTGTGGTAAAACAAACAATAGTGACGATAGCTGCGTTGAAAACGTTGTTGGTGGTGGAGGTATGAATAATATAGATATCAATGAAACTGATATGTGTTCTACAATACAACAGCAATTATCGGAAAATGTTAAAAATAATTTATACAAAAAATCTATTAATTAACGTCTTCTCTAGTTGTTTGTTTTATGTTAAAAAATCTCGTACACCTACACTTCCTATAAAACCTATAAATCAAAACCCCTGAAAACTGATAAATGGCTGTGATGTGTGGAATAATAAAAATTATAACAAATATTAATATTAGAGAATAAAAGGCTTTAAAAATATAATAATTTTAAAAATGTATACAATCAAGCTTATAACGAATTGAGGAGAGTGAGGAAAACACTAACTTTAATAATTATGATTTTAAGCAATGCAAAGAGAGGATTATAAGGGCAGTTTGTTTTATTTATATTTGTGGAGAAAATGTAATTTTGTTTTACGATTTTTTTTTAACTATTTTCATTCTTTCTCTTTACGTTTTTAACTCAAAAAAAAAATTTTGTTAATATTTTTTCAACAAAGGAAATCACTAATTTTTTTACACGCAAAATAGTTTTTTTTTGTTTGTTTTAAGTCGGTATGCTTTTTCTTTAAAATGATAGTATTTACATAAATGGTTCAATTGTTATATTCTTTAAATGTTTTTTTAAATATTATTAAATGTTTTTAATTTAGATTAAAACAACAAATACAGCCTGCCTTTTTCTATGAATATAATGATTTAACACTTTTTGTATATACTTTTTTAAAAAAAATAACATTAAATTAAATTAAAAAAAAAATATATATATATATATATATATATATATATATATATATATATATATATATATATATATATATAGTTTGGGTTGTGATAACTTTTTCCGGTAAAGCTTAACCTAACCCATAATGGCGTTCATTTTGATTACCCCTTTGCAAAACAAACGAAACAAAAAATGTCCTGACGTTGTAAAATATCTTCTTCTTTTTTTGTTTTTTGTTAATAAAACGAAAAATAAAATCATGATAGAACTCTTGTAGACCTTTATTATCCTAAATTGTCAAAAATTAAAATTTACAATTTTATATTCAACTAGGCCTAAACCTTCTCAAATAAAACGTTTGACCTAAATAAAAATTAGTTACTAACGCTTATATAAAATATAAATTATTGTCCACAAATTTGTTTAAACATAAGATTTTTTTAGCAAAATATAGTAATATTTGTAACCTTATTAAAAAAATCCTATAAAACATAAAAATGTTAAAAAATCTAGTTAAAAATTATGTATATGCTATTTCTTTAGCGTAATGTAATAAAATATAAAAACAAAACAAAAATATTTATATAAATATATTTGAAGATTTATTTTCTTCACCTAGTCACTATCGTATACATATGTAGTTAAATTAATTTTTTGTAATTATATATATATAAATATGGAAATAAAAAAGAACAAAAATATATATATATATATATATATATATATATATATAAATATATATAAATATATATATATATATATATATATATATATATATATATATATATATAAATAAATATATAAATATATATATATATATATATATATATATATATATATACATTTATATATAATTTAAAAATTAAAAACTTTTTATTATTATTTAACAAACTATACATAAGATTTTAAGAGTTGGTTGTTATAATTTTTGTTATATAAGTATATATATTTATGATGATTTAAGGACTGTTAGAGATGAATTCTCCGAAAAAGGAAAAAAATTAATGCTTCAGATAGTAATCGAAAATGTTTTAAACTAAGCTTTGGATGATGCCTAGGAGTACTTAAGCTTTGCCTATGCTTAAGAAAGTGATAAATTGTAGTAATTTCTCGATGTTCGTTACATATCGTCAGCTCGCAAATTTTAAGAACTAGCTATACAGCTAAGGAGCAAAACTAAAAGACATTCAAATATATTACTTAAAATTTTCTAATTATTTCAATAATGCCATTTTTGTTTGAAAAAGTTTGTATTATTTAACAATCGACATGTAGCTCATACACAAGATTTTTTTTTAAATGCTCGTTTTGAACATTCTTGTTTCTGCTATTAAAAAATAACATTTTGAGAAATAAATTTGTTTTATTCCAAAAATTTAATTGATAAAAATTTTTTTATGTAAAATATGTAGCAAATCGCCATTATTCTGCACATCAATTCGAATCGAAATTTTCACCGTTTGGCAACATTGGTATTCTGTATTCCGTTTTGTTCCGGTGAGTTACAAAACATCATTGGCAAAACAACCGAACAATGTATTACATTCCAAAATTCAACATCCAAACATTGACATTCCTAAATTTATTGTAAAAGTTTTAACTGAGCAAACAAAAGCAAACTGTGTAGTATAAATTTTGATGTTTACAATTGAAATTTTGTTCAAATTGAAATAATAATAGTCTTTCGAATAAAAATAGCTATTGCTTACAGAAGAAAAAAAAACTTATATAATGGGATAAGCTGCTGACTACAGCAAAGAGTGCTTCAAAATGTATAAATTATGCAGTTACATGCTTTGTATCGATATGGTAGTAAAACCGCTTTGGAATTCAGTCTCTATTCATTTCGGTTTTGTGTATTCTGCATTACGTAGCTAGGTTTCGATTTTAGTTTTTTATGCCGAAATTTATTATTTAGCTGAAATTTATTACATTACTTATTTTTTTAATACAGAACGAATGTATACAAAATATAAAGTAATGTAATAAAAGTATGAATTTACGCTTGTCTATTTACAGTTTGTAAAAAAACTCTTTTTAAAATAAAAAAAGTTAATTTCTTATTTTCATTTGAGAATTCCAACAACAAATTTTTAACATGTTTATTTAATTATTTTTTTATTTTTTATTCTTTTTTATTTTTTTTATTTTTTTTTTAATTTTTTTATTTATTTTTTTTATTTATTTTTTTTATTTATTTTATTTATTCATTTTTATTTTTTGACACATCCCGTTCTGTATCTCTTAACAACTTCGAGACGTCAAAGCTTTTAGAATAGACCTACACATTACAACACTAACAACAAAAATAGATCTATCTGATTTCTTTGCTGTAAAAAATTGTGTTCAAAAATAAGAAAATATTGGAACTTCCTGGAATTTGGGTCTTTTATGAAAAAAAGTTTTGGTTTTTTTTTATGAACGTTATTGTATGAAAAAGACGTCATAGTGTTTAGCAATAATACGAGTCTCAAAAGATTAGGGTAATTCATTGTTTTAAAGGCAAATCAACTAGAAAATTCCCTGATTTGTTTTCAGGATAGTGTACAAGATCATTTTCCGCGATGCAAAAAAAAATGAAAACTCGAGTTATAAAGCCATCAGGCAGGCAAAAATAATTGACGGCTTATTTTAAAAGTTTTGACGTCTCCAAGCCCTTAAGAGGTACAGCAGCAGGATGTGTTCAAAAAATAAGCATGTTAAGAATTTGTTGTTGGAATTTTAAAAGAAAATAAGATTTTACTCTTTCTTACAAATCAACGAATATCGTTTATCGAATGTAACTCATACATAGGCCCCGTATATAACAATCGAAAAAACTTGAACGGAATCGAAACGCAGAATGCCAAATTAGCAGAAGAGAAAATTTCGATTCAAATCGAAACGCAGAATATGAGTGATTATTTTTTGGGAATTACTCGTATGTATTTTACCAAGTTTTTTTGTGGTATCTCATGCATTACATTTTTATTCACTAATATACTTATTAACCATCGTTATATATATCAACTTTATCATGGTCGTAGAGTCACACACGTTTTTCAACATTTTTGTAATAGATAAAAAATGTTGCTTATTATCTTCAATATAAGTAAAACTGTCGATATACGATACAAGTACTTCAACCAATGATAAAAGCCATTTTTTTTTTATTTGTTATTAACGCGTCACTGGTCCTTATCAAGGTTTGCGCAATCGTTGCCGTATTTCGATACTTCTGCCCTAGATTAAGGAAAACAAACAATTTTTCTTTAATCTATCATAAAAAAGGAAATGTATAGTGTCAGTTTTTTTCCATTCATCTTTCATTCCATTTACTAGTGTATTCTTAAAAATATATAATTAGGTTATTTTCAATTTTATTTTTGCCTATCAAAAATATATAAACATATTTTCATAGTCAAATTATATAATGTGAAGTTGTCTGTACAATGTACATTTAAGAAGGTTGTCGGTTCGGCTGACCGCTTTTTTATTTAGTGCATGTTTCTTAATTGTCAACAGTTTTATTTTATTTACACCTAATTTTGTTTTTATATTCACCCCTATTCCGACTTTCGATTATGTCTCCGTATTCAGTTACGTTTCGATCGAAAATTGGTATTCCAAAAGAAAATCGAATCGAAAGAAGAAGATGAAGAAAATAGTGTTCTCAAAAGCACAGGAACGTATGAAATAGAAACAGAAAAATAAGCAAATTTTACTAAAAAGTAGTGCATGCACTAAGGGGTTCAATAAGAAACCACAAAACTTTTCTTTTTTCTTTATCTTTGTCATGCAAGTGGACAAGCGTAAATTAATATTTTTATTAAATTTTCGTTACACTTCGTATATTTTCATTTCGCGTTTAATAAAAATAAATAATATATGTTTTATTTGGCTATAACAAAAATTTTTTAACTAAAAACAAGGATTAAAAAATCTACGTCACAACTTTAACAACTTAGAAAAACGTAGTTGCGATCGTAACGCAGAATACATACAATAGAAGAAAACTGAACAGAATCGAAACTCAGAATACCAAATTTGCCAAACGGAGAAAATTTCGATTCGAATCGAAAGTCAGAATAGGGGTGATTATTTTTGGTATGGTATCGTTTGGAACATAAGTACAATGTACAACAGGCTTAGGTGAATTTTATAAATGGCAAACGTTTTTTTTTTTTTCTTTTACACCTGATTCTGTGCTTACACCATTTTTTTTGTATTTTATTAAAAATATAATATATAATTTTTTGACATTCAAAATTCACAATAGAAAGCAACAAATATATTTTATTTTCGTTAAAAAATTAGTTGTTGTACAGGCAACACTACTTTGTCCAATGTGCCTTGTTGTCTGTACAACAACTAATTTTTGTACAAAAATAAAATATATTTGTTGCTTTCTATTGTGAATTTTTGTATATATTATTGCAAATGGCAAAAAATTTCAATATAAAAAAAAACGTAAACCAAATTTGTATACAGTTAATACTTGTAAATTAGTAATATTTTATTTTGTTGAAAATTTTAATTTTCAAATATTTCGTTTCTGGAGGTTTTTCAATTATGAACATAAAATATTTAGACAAATATATTTATACATATATTCGTCCCTGTTCTGTATTCAGAGTGGAATCAGTCCGTGTGGAATTATAAAATTACTTGCAATTAAAAGTTCGAAAATTTTCAATTTTACAAGTCATGAAAGTAACGATAAATTCTTAAACATAGCAAAATAGTTTGTTTTTGCAGCAAAAACGGAAAAAAGCTATGTTATGGAGTAATAAATAATAGAGTTTAACATTACTTTACAGTTTGAATTCAAACCAGAATACAAAGTTGCAATCAATCCGGATTATAGACTACAAAATACAATGAATTAGCGAGGTCCGGACTATCAAGGATTTACTGTATTTAAAAAAAAACGAACGTCAGCAAAACAAATATGGTAGCAGTACTGTCTCGATTGAGCACACCTTATAACTTTTTTCACCAGGACTTCGTACTATAAAACTTATAATTCTTGTTCTATAATTTCCAGTGAAATGAAAACATGTAAAATTAAAAAATATGTATGTATATTTGGAATAAAAAATTTCAAATCTATATATTAGTGGTTTTTTTTAATAGCAATAGAAGAAATGCTAAAAAAGGTGTATATATATATATATATATATATATATATATATATATATATATATATATATATATATATATATATATATATATATATATATATATATATAAGGTGTCCGCGGGGAAGGTGTATACCTTTGTTTGTTTATAATATTTGATTATATGAAAAAGAATGGATCTTATATTGATAAATGTTTTATTTAATGTCGGCAATTATGTATGGAATACAATATCAGATTCATGCCCGCCTCTGTTAGCTTCACAAATGCGAGGCCTTTTGAGCACATTTCACGCGGTATTTAATTAATTTCATCACGAATATTTTGTTTGAGTTGCTCCAGTGTTCCTGGTTTGTTTGAATAAACCTTGCTTTTCAGATATCCCCACAAAAAGAAGTCCGGAGCAGTCACCATTCTTTGAAAAAATTTCTTGTGGAAGAGATCTCGCAGTAATTCCATTGTAATCCTGGCTGTATGTGATGTGGCACATGTGTGTGTTAAAACCACATGTTAGTCAACCCCAAAGCATGCATCACGATATCGCTCCCTATTGACTGTTACCGTTACGTCGTTTTCAGTTTCAAAGAAGTAAGATCCAATGATTCCTCCTGACCAAATTGCACACCAGACTGGCACTTTTAATGGATGCAAAGGTAACTGATGAATAATTTGAGGGGTTTTCATTGCCCAGAGCAGACTATTATGTTTATTCACATAACCACTGAAATGAAAATGTGTCTCGATGATTGATTTTAATAAAATGTCTTAACGATTAAAACACGTTGGTTTACTGAATATTTTTTCATAATAGATTTGCTACATCTCTACTTAACGACTGCCAAATATGAACTGTCAAGACTAATGTTTACCAAAATGGCGGCAAAACAAAGTAGTATACCTTCCCGGCGGACACCGGTATATTATATATATATATATTTTTTTTTCAGTATATATATATATACTGAGAAAAAATATATATACCTATTCTATATATATATATATATATATATATATATATATATATATATATATATATATATATATATATATATATATATATATATATATATATATATATATATATATATACATATACATTTGCTCTTGATTTAAAAATTATATATTTTCCCCTGTTTTCAGAATAGGTATATATATATATATATATATATATATATATATATATATATATATATATATATATATATATATAAAAAATTTTTAAATCAAGAGTAAATGTGTAAACAGATGATTTATAAGGCTTTTAAATAAAAAGATATATATTTTTTTTCAGAATAGGTATATATTAATATATATATATATATATATATAGAATAGGTATATATTAATATATATATATATATATATATATATAGAATAGGTATAAATTAATGTATATATATGTATATATATATATATATATATATATATATATATATATATATATATATATATAGAATAGGTATAAATTAATATATATATATATATATATATATATATATAGAATAGGTATGTATTAATATATATATATATATATATATATATATATATATAGATATATATAGAATAGGTATATATATATATATATATATATATATATATATATATATATTAATATATACCTATTCTATATATATATATATATATATATATATATATATATATATATATATATATATATATATATATATACCTATTCTGAAAAAAGGGGAAAATATATAATTTTTAAATCAAGAGTAAATGTGTAAACAGATGATTTATAAGGCTTTTAAATAAAAAGATGTTTATTTTGTTTTGATGCGAAATCAATCTGGTTTACTAAACGACTGTATAGGAGGTGTATATTTTTATCTTTCGCAAAAGATTTAATTTATTACTATTTCTCTCATAAAGCATTTTCTACCACTCACAAACCTTAATGTATTCTAAAGAGAATTTGAAAACATACAATTTTTTATAAAAAAAAAAAAAAATATTTGATGGTAGACTTTAAATAATAGTAAAATTTGATGCTATCTGGTTTTGCTGCGTAATTAATTTGGTTTACCGAACAGGTATTTATCATTAGTATTAAAGGATTTGAACAACTTACGTTGTTGCGTAAAAATATTTTACGCTTGAAAAACGCATTAAAAAAATAACTTGAGAGTTTTAATTTAAGTGGATGCTTATATGTAAATATAATATAATTATTATAACAACTAATTATTATAACAACTTATCAGACATTTAATTTTATTTATCTATGTATATTATTAGTTTAACTGTTGCTTAAGTGTGTGTGTTCGATATAAAAATATTGTAATTGTTATTGCATATATAACCTGATAATAATAAAAAATAAAAGCCAGTTGATTATTTTAAACTAGGATTAAGTAGGATTCTTATAAAATTTTCAAGTTATTTAAACAATTTCATTACATTATACAAAATAATCTCCTAACATTTTGCTTGTTTACTTATACATTTCAATAACTCATAATTAAAACATCAAATTCGCACTCATAGCTAAATAAACAAAATTTAATTTTTATTTTATAAATATTTGTAATGAATTAAAATTAAGATAAATATACATGTATGTATACTTACATGCATTAATAACAAAACAGATGTTTCAAAGACTGCGGTTTTGTTCGTAATTATAATTTATTATATAAATACTTATAATTTAATATTTTGTAAACATACTAATAAATTGGGAAAGAGAAAAGAATGTTGTAGTAATAAAATTAATTTATATTTCATGTATTATAAATTATAATATACATAGTACCATAACTACTACTATTATACATGTACATACGCGTACTATATTACGAATATCGGTTAACTGGACCTATTAATTAATTTTATAATTATTTGGGGTATTCACAAAATGTGCTATCGTATCATATTGTCATAACGTTCTATAATTTTAAAGTGGCTTACAAATATTGTTATTTTTCAAACAAAAAGTGCTTGAAAAACTAAAACTTTCTATGCTATGTTTTCTGTGCTTTCGTATTTTAAAAATAAGTAAACACCGCTCTTCTGTGTTTCGATTACGTCTCCGCATTCAGTTACTTTTCGATCAAAAATTGGTATTCCAACAAAAAAGTGAATCGAAAGAAAAAGAAGAAGACAATAATGTTCTCAAAAGCATACGAAGTATGAAATATAAAAATAAGCAAATTTTAATAAAAAGAAGTGCATGCACTAAGGGGTTCAATAAGAAAACACTAAATGTTTGTTTTTTATTTGAACAATGGTATATATTTTGTATATTTTCATTTAGTGTTTAATAAAAATAAATAATATAAAAAGTTTTATATCCAAATAATAAATTTTTGGACTAAAAACAAGAATTGAAAAAATCTCCGTTACAACTTTAACAACTTAGAATGCAGAATACATACAATCGAAAGAAACTGAACAGAATCGAAACGCAGAATATCAAATTTGACAAACGGGGAAAATTTCGATTCGAATCGAAACTCAAAATAAGGGCGAAAATAAAAAATAGTTTTTTAAAAATAAAAATATTTTTGTGTCATGTATTGTTATTTGCCTTATCCGCAATTTGTATTCGCACACTGCTTGTTTTGCTTATAGATTCAAAATAGCACCATTATATTAAAAAGAGTTGTTCACAACAATCTTGTTTTTTTATGTTATTATTATAGGACATATGATTTTATTACACTGTGAATCCCCTAATTGTATTTTGTTTCAATATTCATTAAAAATCATAAATTATTTAATTTGCATTGATAAATAACTAGAAATTATATGTAAAAATCATAAAGGTTATTTAAACATTAATTTTCTTATAAAAAAAAGACACACTGCATACTCCTTTTCTTCAAATGCCGTTTACGTAATAGAGATAATGCCAAAAGAAAATTTTTATTTAATTAAAAGTTTCAGAGACATTTTATTAAATATTAATTTAAATTGATAAAAAAAATTTTTATCGTCAAATATAAAATAACAGTTGAAACTCGATTATTTTAAAATTATTAAAACAATGAAAGTAAAGATTCAATCAGATTAAATTATGTTCTGTCTACATCGACTACGTTGTACGCTAAACAAAAATGTATGTAATATTTTTAGAATAGATTTGACTCCCTGTTTTTGTAATACAAGTGGAAGACAAGCAAGTTTATATGTAAAACACAAACAAAGCACTAATTTTTTGTTAGTATTTTACATATAAATTGACAAATCACCCAACTTGTTTGTCTCCACTTATGTATATTACAAAAACAGGGGTGAATTGAAATTTAATTGTAGCAACGATTAAAAGGCGAATAATACTGTAAAAAATTTCTTTAATTTATTACCATCTCTAGATACACACTAAGGGCTGCATAAAATTTATCGGAATTAAAATTTCATTAATGTAACGATTGTTTTATCGCTTCACTACCGTGCATCCCAGAGAAATTTCAAAAAATCATAGAAAAGCGATTTATGTTCTATTTAAATAAAACGATATCTAATTCGTAGCTAAATGTGGTTTGTGAACGTATTTATTTGATGATTATAATTCTCTGTTTTGCTTAAGTTTGTTTGTCTGCTATCCGCTGCATAGCTTACTTGGGTCTAATGCGAATGTCTCGTTGTGCTACCAAATGTTCACTACGTGACAAAGCTTTATATTTCTTGTCAAGCTTCGGCAGCGACGCAATCGACCTTGTGCAGCCACTAGGAAAATCATTATATATGACTACAATGGTCAGTTGTAGTCACATATATCCTGGCCAGATTCAACACATACCTTGTTTTTCAGTCATCTAAATTTGTCCAGATCTAGTTGGTTCGTAATAGGTGGGTTCATTTACCTACCATTTATTTGGCCTGAGGTGCAATTTCTGCAATTATAAATGTTTCCTTTAAAGAGAGCCTTTGATGTTTCTAATTGATTCGTAATCATCCCATGTGGTACCTGATTATACAAAGTAACCGTCGAGAGTTTCACTATCTCTCTTAGAGGCAAGGGATCTTATGGCCCCTTATCTTACTATCGTAAATACTAAGATATTGTAAACCACTGCTATAGTCTGGTAATTTCCGAGACAGTCTGATACTTAGCTGATCGCTAATAACTTTACTAACCTCTATTAGTTGTATCAAAGTTTCATTCCATTTGTCATTGGATCATACGTCACAGCTCTTTTTCTTGGGCTTGCTAACGATTTCATCATTAGATAGAAAGGCAAACGGTGTTATACTAACACAATACGGACTATTAGGTATATATCTACATTTTAAATCATAGATTAAATTGCGTAGGAATTTTATTTTAAAACTTCTTTGATCTTTATAAAATCTTAAACAGACAACAATTCAATTGGTAACATTTCACAAAATTTTGCAATATATATTTTCATAAATATAAAAAAAAAATAAAAAATCAATGGGTTGATCATGGAACTTCAGTTGCGTTGCCGAACGTCAGCTAAGAATTCCTAGCTGACTATATGGCAATTACAGTAGAGATTTTTAGTTGCCAGTTGCCATCCATAATCTACTCTCACAATTTACTTCTTTACATTGTTTAGCGTAAAAAATTAAAATGTTTACCGATTTAAAATAGGAGTATGTTTGCCTAGGTATGGCTAAAAAAAACTATACTTGTTGCATATATACAGCCTGTATTTCAGCATGTATTTCACGAGTGAAATTTTCCGAATACAAATTTTTCTTCACATGGATTTTATTTTATATCATGAATTCCATGTGAATAAAATAACATACCTAACATGGTAAATAAAGTGGAGTTGTCTGTACAACAACTAATTTTTGTACAAAAACAACAGGCAATATTTTTTATTTTTTCCATATAAAAAAAAAAACGTAAAAAGAAGTTGTATACAGTTAATACTTGTAAATTATAAATATTTTATTTTGTTGCAAATGTTAATTTTCAAATATTTCGTTTTTTGGACGTTTTCCAATTATGAACATTAAATATTAAGACATATTTATAAATATATTATTTTTAATGCGTTTTTAGGAAAGTTTTTTTCAATAAGATATATTTTAACGATGTCCTTGGATCGTTCTTTTTAGTAAGTCTCTACTATGTTTTAAAAGCATGTGAACAAAAAAAGCTATCAGCCGGACAAATAACTTCACCTTTCTAATTTTAAAAATATGTACACATGTGACATTATATTCGGAGTCATAAGCAAATAAAAAACGGTGACTGCAATATTTAAAATATTTAAAAGAAACTGACATGAGGGTTACCGCAAGGCTCTGTTCTTTCTCCCACTTAATATTAAGGCGAAAAGGCGGAATATGAATGTTACTCCCACAAGCGATTTGCGAAAATCTCAGAGTGCAGTCGTGCGAATAGTGACGATTTTAATGCGCGCAAGACCAAATGTTATTTCCTGATATATAGACGTGATAATGTTCTGATGTTTCTGTTCGAAAATTCATTTCGATATCCGTTCACATTTTTCGAGTGCCGAAAAAAGCATTTAAGTATCTCGGTTTGAAACGGTGTAGGAAATACTTCATTCCATCCGATCTCCTTAATATTAACAAGACCTATACTTAAAACGGTATACAGCTCTTATATATGGGCCGGTGCTTGTCTTTTTTGGGCTTCTCGTCCGCGTACAGGAGAGGGCGAAGGTATGGTAGTTAACTGGATTAATTCGTAAGATCATCGTCGCAAAGTTTCATTGTTCTATTGATACTATAACAGAATGTGTGCTGACGAAATAAAGGAATTGATTCCTAATAATCAAATATTTTCACGCAGAACTCGTTTTCCCTGTAGAGTACATTTCTTTGTAGTTAATTGTCCAATGAATCGCAGAACGCACTGTAGAGAGAATTCGTTCTTCGGTCACACCGCTCCTTTCGCCGCTATACCGCGAAAGTTTTTTCTATCACTTACGATACGGATAAGTTTACATCTAACGCTCATAAACGCTAAATCCTCTATCATTCTTCCCACTACCTATTTTTCTAGAACCAGCACAACGTACTTCATGAAACCTAAAGTTGAAAAACACATTTATTGACTTTGTTTGGCAACAAATTTTTGTGAACGATTTTCTTTATAATTTTAAAAATATTTCACGTAAGTCATTCAAAATCTTTTGAAGCTGATAATAGAAATTGCAACAAATGATAGCTTTGATAAAGTGCTTTGTAAAAGACAAAAAAAAATTAACTTTTTCATATCTAAATCACAAGTTATTAAGAAATTCATTATGTTGTCAACGAATGAGCATGTTATTTACGACTATATGTCTGTATATTGATTTTTCTTCACATAGTGTATTTGAAATCAGGAATAATTAATAAATACTAATAAAAAAGAAAACATTAAATAACTTTTTTGAATAATTAAATAAAAGATCTAGTAAAATTATTTTCTTTATTGCTTTTTGTGATCTACTCTACATATACATACATAATACATGATATATAATATACAAATATATATAATATTAAAGAAATATATTAAATATTCCATATATATTTAATAAAGACATATAAAACAAAAACTAAAACATATGCATTTTATTATTATTATTTTTTTTTCTAAATCCGAAAATAAGCAAAAGGTAAGAAAGACAGTCACCTTTAGACAAGTTGGTCAAAAGTATACCGAAACGACGTCGAGCTGTCATTAAAAATAAAAGGGGTACACTAAACAAATAATAAGTAGATATTTATAATTTCGTGTAGGAATTAATTTCATTTAATATGTTTGATTTTTATAATTTTAATTGTCGCGTGAGAAATGTACTTTAATTTATAAAAAATCCTTAAAATTTAAATTGATTCTATGTTGTATGTTTCAGAACAAATGTTTACATTTCAGATACGTTCCTATTTTGTATTTAAATAGCAATTTTGAAAATATCTCAAGTCTGTTTTTATTCTCAGCAACATATCACATTAGTTACAAACTTATACTCCCAACTGCCGTCTAGTGTATGTCTCCAAATAAGTAAAAATAGCAATAAATCTAACAACGATTTTTACATTTATTGTATTTTAGTATATGATAATTCTAGATAAATAGATATTTTAATTATCTTCGATTTCTTAAACAAAGGTTTCATATCCTATCGTACATATGTAACTATAATTTTATAATAAACGATTGTTATTTACTTTTTGGAAGCTAACACTGTAATGCACATATTTATTTTATCCAATAGTTGACGATTACCTATCATTGTACACTTTTGTTGAAGTACGTACAATGTATTAATATCACGTTGTTCAAAAGCAGTATCAACAGCTTCTTCATAAAGTCTATAAAATAGTTTAAATAAACTGATATTTAGAAAACATATTTATTTTCGTAATAAACAAAAATTTGACTCACTCCGCTCTGATATACCAATGCGATTTTCGATCGTCGCGACATTTTAGTATATATTTCCGTGCTTCAGTTAAATTATTTTGTTTAAGACATACTTCAGCAAATGGCTCATAACCAATGGGACTTTTTTTGCTTTTGGCAAACTTTTCCAGTTCGGTCCAATTATGTTTAATCGATAAGCTTAGAATTCGTAACCACCAAAATCTAATATGTTTAAATTGAAAACTTAGGTTGTAAGTAATTGTTTTTTTAGATTAATGTGAAATTAACCTTCTATCTGGAACTTTAAAATCGCTTTTAATTTTCTCGGCTTCCTTAATCTCTCCCAATTCTAAAAGTTTTTCAATAGTATCATGCATCGATAAACCTTGGAATGTTATTTGACCGAATATTTTACTGTATCTAATTAAAAATGGGAAAAAGGATATAATAATAATACAGAAATATGAATATTATTGAAAACTTACTTAGATGTTAAAGACTTTTGTAATTTTATTAATTTACTTGTATCTGAACAAAGTTCAGCTTCTATATAACGGCGACCTTGAGTATAACTATTAGCTATAATTGATAGATTCGACTCTAGATTTTCACTTTCTAGGGCATTACGAAAATGATATTCAGCTATTGATTTATGGTCATCATCATTATTATATATATCGTATAAAGCCGAACGGCTCATTTCATTCATCTTCTTGTAAATATTTAAAGCCATAGGATATTCGCGTATAATCATCTATTGTGAAATAAAGATGTAAAGTTAAAAAAATTAAATTTTCTTATCGCATGTTTTTAAATATGTTTATATTGAATACTCTCACATACATGGAAATTTGTAAGCATCATTTTCTTCTTGATCTCTAACAGTACTGTTGCTACCAATTCAGTATCTCCCGATTGGGAAGCACTTAAAACAGCTCTGTCATATTTGCCCAATTTTAGCAAAAGCGGTACTTGTAATGAAGCTCTCGGCTCTAGTTCTAATAACTGTTAATTACACCTTATAAATGTTAATTGACATATATATAGTTTAATATGATATACATACCCTTATGGCTAACTCATCACGACCGGCAGCATGTGCCTTTTCGGCTATATTACAAAATGATATTCCTTCAACGGAAGGGTTTTTAAATTTTTCCATTATTTTACGAGCCACTTCATGATCATCTGAAAAAATTTAGTGTATGTAATTTAAGCCTTTACACATTGTTGCTTGTAATTAAATACTTTTATCATTTATAACTTTATGATAAGCCCAATGTTCCAAAATCCAAGACTCGGGTAATTTTAAATGTTTGGCTACTTGTATAGCAATAGCATAGTGTTTACGAAATACCAAACGTCCTAAAATTACATCGGGTTTTAAATGCAGAAACCTATAAATACATGAAAATCGATAATATAAAATCCATACAAAGTTTATATTTATATGTTTACTGTTTGATGGTTAATGGCATGGCAATTTTTGGATGGCGCAAAGCATTTAAAACTCTTAAGATTCTTAACATTTTAATATATTCATCAGGATTGTGTGAATTGATAAACCCCTTTCCAAAATAAGCCGTCTAAAAATATATGTAATTTAAAATTTCGTATAAAAATAGATTGCGATATAGATATAGAGATATCTAACCCTCATTAAACTTTTTTGAGTTTCGGGACAAAATTCATAACCTGCTGCTTCTATACACTCATTAACTGCCTCTGGCATACGATCACGAAAAAGACTTAAATATTCATCAGATTGATGAGATTTCTCTTGAAATTTTTTCTGCGCTTCAAACAAAAAACTTGATGGTTCTTGGCTATTAATAGCAAAAATATTTTGAACGCATTTTGGTAATTTTTGTATCATTTCATGAGCATTACTAGTTAAAACGCGAACTCCGTCCATTTCAGCTACTAGGAAAATAGCTGGATCGTAGCTAAAAAGATTTTTATCACCGTTGCGATTAACTACCAATAAAAATGAATTGTAAGCTATAACAACAGCATCTGATCGAGCGTTGTCCGCGTTCATTATCCATTCAATTTGTTTTGGCATATCTTTGCGACCAGTATCAAATTCGCAATATTTTTGTTTCATATCTACACTACCCATCCATAGTAAGCCATTGTTTGTATACAAAGCCAAATTTTGATGATTGTAAGATAACGACATGCAAATTATACGCTCAAATGGCTTATCAATTAAATTACGAGTAATAGAGCCTACAGATTCTCCTAAAAATAATTTTATAACTTCACGATCTCTACCCAACAAACAATAACTATTACGCTCCTCGGTAACAATTTCCCAGCAAGTGCATTCAGATGAAGACTCTAAAAAAATATATATATATAAAGAAACAAAAAAGCTAGAATGTATTTATAGTTAGTTATAGGCAATACTTGGAATTTCAGGCAACAGCCGCGAGCGCATATCTTTAGTGTTATTCATCTTTAGGAATATACGTCCATTTGTAGTCATGACAGCAACGCCGGTGCCAGTTGATGATTGGAATATTTTAGCATCAACAATTTTGGTTAAACTAGCTTCCTGGCCCATACTGTAAGAGTCTTTCTCATTGCCAAACATATCATATATAAAAACAAGAGCATCATCTTGTATGCATATTAACTCCTCCACATCAGACCAACCCATTGCTATCAATTTGCCGTGATTCCACTGCAATTAAAAAATTTAAAAAGGCAGGTAATCAATGCAATTAAAAAGTTTTAGTTAGTAGTTGAATTTCATTTCAATAGTTTTTGTTCTTCTTTTTTTTGGAATTTAAAAGTCTATTACTAAATATGTACTAAAATATAATTGTCTTTAAGCTCTTTTAAATTAGTTTTAAAAAACAAATAGACATTAAGGTGCTACTAAAAAACCTGATGCTTTACTTAGAATGTCAAATTGTGTGTACAACTTGTATGTAATATGCGTGAAATTCTAAGGAACTTTTCAGAAGAAACAATAGGTCTAAAATCAAATCCTTCCTGCGCAAATCGACATAAAGATTTGTTGCTCCCATTGTTCTATAAACTGTATAGCTGTATTAAAAACGCTAACACATCATTCAAAAAATATACGATGATTTTACAGTTTTTTTTTTCATCCATATAATTTGACGTATGCCGCTGTGGTATGGTAGGTAAGACATCCGCCTACCAACCAGAAGGACCTCGATTCAATACCAGACCAAACCATCTAAAAAAGAAAAAAGTTTTTTTCACCAGCGGTATCACCATTACATTAGCTAATAACTGGTTATGAGTATTACTTACTGTTGTAAACTTTTCTAATGCATTTGCCGTTTGGAGCCGGCGTTTAAACTATAGGTCCCATTCAATGAGTCTAAAAATAGAATCGGGTGCAGCTCATTGACTGCGAGAAGTCCTCATGTTCCTTCATGGAATGTTAAGGAAAAGATTATTAATTATTATACAATTTGATCCACCCTAGTGTATATGGTAAAAATCTTTTGTTCAATAAAATAACTTATTTGTAAGAGTGCTTTTGTATTCAATAATAACTGCGGATTATTGGTTTATTAAAACGTTAATCAAATGATGACTTTTCGGTTATTTACAATGTTTACATTTTTTCATATCAAAAGAAATGGGATCTAAAAAATGAGCGGACACTCATGATTATAAAATAATAAGAAATTCTTTTCAAATCATTTTTATGAACTGCCATAAAAAACATATCTGTGACTTGGTGCAAAAATCTTTGTGTCAAAATATTTACTTTCGAGAAAATTGTATTTAAAGTTTTTATTTTATATATGAGTTCATAGTAACATTGGCTACCAAAACCATTATAAGCCGTTCTGTGTTGAAATCGTAATTGGCTATTTTAACAAAATAAAATAAGGTAAGAAAATCAACGTAATTCAACGACTAACTTCAAACAACAAAATATTGACAGTAGCCCTTTTAACACAAAGCCTGTAATTGTGATTCCAATTAAATATGAAGTATGAAATTAATCGGAAATAAAATTAAAAAGCCTAAAATCAGACAAATCTGTACACGACTCTTATTCATTACACTGCCAATAAATAAAATATATTTCAACCAACTTACATATATTAGCTTTTGTTTTAAAGATACAGTAATGTGCTATTTTTTACAGTCTAAATCTGCAAATTTTGTTTTTACAAGTACTAAATTTTAAAAGTATTTCATTAAAAAAAAGTAATTAAGTTTTGTATGATCTGTGACATCATATTAAGTCGAACATTGTTATAACGAACTCCCCCTACTCATGCAGTGCATTTTGCTGGTACTAGTAAAATAGGTTAATGGAAGGAGACTGAGGGAGTAGTGTTTATGGACGTTAGATTTAAATTTACTCATGTCGTATGTGGCAGGAAATACTTTCGCTGGAAGATTATTCCACAATCGAACAGTGCGACCAAAGAATAAATTTTCCCTATAATGCGTTGTGCGATTTACTGGACAATCAACTACAAAGGGATGCGCTCTACGAGAAATACGAGTACTACGTAAAAATATGATTTTTAGGAATAATTTCCTTAATTTCGTTAGAACACATTCCGTTATAGTACCGATAGAACAATGAAACACACGCCACATTGCGACGGTGCTCCAATGAATCGATAGAGTTGGCTACCCTACCGTCATTGATGAGCATCTTCGCCCTCCTGTACGCGGTCAAGAAGCTCCAAAATAGACTTGAAGCACCGGCCCATACATGAGAGTTGTATTCTTTCGACGTTTGAAATATGTGATCATTCCAACGAACGTCACAGTGAATTCTCATGCCCAGAACATCAAGAGCATCTGATTCCTCAACATCCACATTACCCATTGACACAGATGACAGCACACAATCACGCCTGTGTTAAAAAAAAAACATTGAGTCTTACGTGCATTAAAACCGACCCTGTTCAAACGACTCCACTCGGAGACCTTCAACAGGTCACTTGTGACTGTGACGTTCATATTCATCCTTCTTACCCCAACCTCCAAAAGGCTCGGTCTTCGATCAAAAGAATATGAGTGACAAATGTTGCTGTCATCCGCAAAAGAGTAAATAGGATTAGAAGTGAGAAGAAGAAAGTCGTTAAGAAATATTAGAAAAAGAGTAGGAGGAAGAATAGAGCCATGCGGTACCACTGAGTTCACCCTGAACTCGTCGGATGAGACCCCATCTATAACTACTCTTATAGAGCGATCTCTGAGAAAACGAGAGAAGTGACTAACGACACCAAAAGCATTAAGTTTCGAAATGAGAGCCTCGTGCCAAACTCTATCAAATGCCTTTGAGATATCCAGAGCCGCAACCTTACTCTCGCCAAAACCATGAATGGACTTGTTCCGCTTCTCCGAGAGCAACGCCAGCAGGTCACCAGTAGAACGGCCCTTTCGGAAACCGTACTGACGATCGCTAAGTAAATCGTTAGACTCCAGATATCCCACAAGGTGGTGATTAATCATACTCTCCATAACCTTGGAGAGTGCGGAATAAACTGCTATTGGACGGTAGTTCTCAGGGTTACTAGTCTCACTCTTTTTGGGGATTGGCGTTACATTAGCAACTTTCCAGCAAGATGGAAAAATACCGGCGCGATATGACGTACTGAAAAGGTGAGCTAATGGACGCGCAAGCGTCGAAGAGCACTGCTGCAGGACCAGTGGTATGCCATCCGGCCCAGAAGACTTGTTAACGTTGAGATTTGCAAGGACCCTTCTTACAGCACGAGCACGAAAGAATATACTAGGCATAGTTACAGATACTCTTCCAAGTTCGGGCAGTGGTTGAACACTCTCCGGCAAGTGAGAATTACTTGCAAACATTTCGGTCAAAAGGTTTGCCTTTCAAACCGGGTTCGTGAATGTGAGGTCATTCTTGCGAAGCAAATCAGTGTGGGCACATTTGTTATTGCGCCAATTCCTGAACGCTTCCTCTCTGGATCTGACTGCCAATTTACACGTCAGATTAAACCAAGATTTGTTTCTAGGTTTAATCGAAAGCTTTTTGGATGGGATGAAAATATCCATCCTTAGCCTTATTATATTCACCACCATTTCTGCCATGGCATCGACGTTTGAGTCAAGAAAATAAAGTTTCCAATTAAAATGCCCAAAAAATCGTTGAGCTCAGCCCAACGAGCATCCGAGAGGTGCAAGAACCTCAACTATATACTTTTCAGGGTGTGTGGTGAGAAAAAGGTCGAGAATATTGTTCTGGTGCCCATCTACACACGATATATGTGTACGTTCATTCACTAATTGCGCAATGTGATTGTGCGCGGTAAATAACTCAACGTATTGGCCTTCTGGAGTTGTACGGACTGAATGGCGTAACCAAGACGAATTATGAACATTGAAATCACCAGCAACAACAATTTCACTGTTCGGATAATTCGAAAGGATACGCGATATTGAGTCGGAGAGTCGAAGCCAGATATGGTAACCTCTCTTCCCACGTTTGGGCTTCTATACAAAAACCCGAAGTGCAAAATATGTGCCCTGATTCCGAACATAACCCATAGACAGTTAAATTCCGCATCATACATGCCATTAGGTTGCTGGCATTGGTACACAACTTCATTGCGAATGTACATAACAAGACCCCTATGAAAATTAAAAAGGGACAGAAGGTGATACCTAGGGATATGAAACCCCTATGGATCAGCATTTTCAGAAACCTGGGTCTCACATAAGGCGAAAACATCCGGCCTATGGAGACAAATGTGCGCATACACGGAGAAAAACTTAGCCACGCACATTGCAGAAATCAAACCGAAAGAAAAAATAAATATATAAATTAACCACGAGAATACAAAAATCAAACAACCCCCCTTTGGATGCGTACAAGAGTCTGCATAATTTAGTCAGATTTGACACAAGAAGTTAAGAATACATTCCACTTTTTTGTTGTTAATTTAATATATGTTTTTTCATAGTAAAATTTGTATTAAAAAAATATCTTCAGTGCCTAAAGGTTCCGAACTATTAAGGTAAAAAAAAACATTATAATGGATCGAAATGGACTCGATTTGATTTGAAGAAGTAATTGACTTCTAGACAATCTACGGTTCAAACATGTATATCTAAAGATGTTTCTCGGCTGTATTTTTAAATAAAAATATTTTATCAACTACTTTATCTTCATCATACCCATATTTTTCCAAGTTCCTGTCCGGCTGTATCAAATATGCGTATCACTGGCTTCGATGTACCTTTAATTGGCACAATTTGGTTAGGATCCCTGGTCACTGCTATAGGTCCACCGAATGGAGCACATACTACCTTCATATATTCCAAATCCAAATCTAATGGCCAATCCGGTATATGTAAGTCCAATTTTCTAAATATGATATAAAATAGGCGTTGACTGGCCGTTAAGACAAACAATTCGAAACAATTTTTTTAATTTTACAATTTACCTGTAAGTTATTGGCCGTAAAACGAACCAGTCTCCTGTATTATACATTATAGGCATTTTTATTTATTAAATTTTTCACTTCTACATACGAAAGTGTCTAAATATTTGCTCGCACTTCTGAAAACAAAAGCACCGCTTATCATATTTTGGAACAGCTGCTATTTACAGGGTACAAGATATAAAGCAAATTTTAAAAAATTATAATCGTGTTTTTAACCCTTAACTGAGTAAGACTACAGTATAAACATATCAAATATGACAAAATTTTTGCTCTAATTTTCGTTTAACTTTTTACATATATATATTCTACTCTATTATGTTTGTATAAATAGACCGTTTGGAGTTCTCCCTTTACTATATACATATAAATTACATTTTATTTATGCATATTATTATTTCCAAACCCTGTTCCTTAGAGCTGCCATATTTTCCTTTAAGGGCAAGTCCCCTTTTCTAAAATAAATAATCAACAAACATGTGTCATCATTTGCTGTGTGTGTTTATTGTTGTTGTCATATTTAACACAGACACGTTTTACGTTGGTGTACATTGTGACATTAGAGTCGGTTTGTTTGAGCAGTTGCAGTAATTTTTCTCATCGGATATTTTAAAATTTTTCTTATTAACATTAGACAGGATGGGAGATGCTCAAATAGCTGTAACTGAAGGCATTGAAGCCATTACATTGAGTTCTAACGAAATAGAGGAAACAGCAACTGGTGTCGAGGTCACTGTGGCCGATGAACAAAATGACGTAGTCGATCCATGGACTGTAACTAGTAGCAGTAATAGTGGCATCGATTATGAAAAACTAATAAGTATGCAAGAAAAAAATGCACTTGAGAAGAATTTTTTTTTGAAAAGTATACTGTTTTTGGGTTACAGAACGTTTCGGTTCCTCTAGAATCGATGATGAACTTATAGCCCGTATCGAAAAGATAAGTGGAAAGCCGGCACATCACTTAATACGACGAGGTATATTTTTCTCTCATCGTGAATTAAACAACATTTTGACATTAAAGGAACAAGGAAAACCATTCTACCTTTATACTGGACGCGGTCCTAGCTCGGAATCCTTGCATTTAGGTCATTTAATACCATTTATAATAACAAAGTAAGTTTTTGGGGTTCTATTATATACATTATATAATCGAAATATAAAACAACTTTATATATAGATATCTACAGGAAACCTTTGATGTCCCATTAGTTATACAAATGTCAGATGATGAGAAATCATTGTGGAAAGACTTAAAAGTAGAAGATGCCATTAAATTGGCACATGAGAATGCCAAGGATATTGTTGCTATGGGTTTCGATGTGGAAAAGACTTTTATTTTTAATAATTTGACATTTATGGGGTAAGCTTATGCGATATTTAATTTCAAGTTACAAATGATGAAATTCATTTAGAAGTCGTCTCATACATTCAGTACGTTCGAAGAAACAAAGAAAAATAGGGAATTCCCTTGTGAATACACTATACTAGATCTCTTTCTTTAGTTTTTGTGTAAAGATCAGTCGAATTAGAATAAATAATAATTTCTCTTAATGAGTTGCCAAATTTGCAGATTTATCTGTATTTTGCAGTGTTTCTGAGCATTGAGCAGTTTTGAAGATTTTTTTTAGAAGTTAAGCTTTTCTAAATATAAATTATGCAGACTGCAGTTTCTTACTTTTTAAGAATTTTAATTAATTTTATATTAATTCTAATTCCTAAATCCATAATTTTATCCTATTTGCTAAACATAACAGTGATAAGGTTTACTCACATTTATTAATTTGTCAATGTAATTATCGCATACTGTTTTTGCATTGCTGTTCACAAAAAAGAGGTAATTCACACAGTGTGCGTCACAGACATTGTATTTTGTATTTTTATATGGAGTTTGGAAAATTTTTTATCATTTAGTCTTTACACTAAGAAACTATTGAGGATTGAGCGCTTAAAAAAAATTTGCTTAACAAAAACAATATTTATAGTGAAAATGTTATAGACGACACTCATCAAGAAGAATTTTGTAACTAACTTCTAAGTTGTTATCTTTAGTCATAAGCGTTAAATTTAAAGATAAAATCAGTTATTTTTTTAGGTTGGTTAAAATTCGTCACTTTACCATCAAAGAGATTTATGAAAACATTGTGAACACACATTCAACATACATAATTAAAATCCTTACTGCGAATGGTGCCAATGCATTGAGTGGTGGTAACCATTTTGTTGCTTTACTACTGAAAAGAGATAAATCATTAATCATTCTGATCAGGCACACTTACAGGACAGTAGATCTGCTGCCTTCCTGATGAACTCCAACAGATCTGAAGAACTAGTAGTGGATTAGCCTTCAATGAGACCCCGTGTCTCCCTATACATTTCCATCTAAGTCTAACAAGAACTCCACATTCTCATAATATGTGTTACATAGTATCTGATGAATGTAAGCATAATCTACAAACATCCACCTCTATGATCGCCGACCTCTTCAGATGTGGAGCTTCATGTCAGGCCTGCTATAGTCGAGAACCATTCCTAAATTACGGACTGATCAATGACTTGCACCAAATTGCATTTTTGAACTACATCTAAAGCCGGCCTTGAACGGCAGATTTATTAGATAGAAAAGTTTTTCATAGTGTAATACTCATAACCAGTCGCTAGCTAATGTTGGCGTATGGTTAGGCCTGGGATTGAACCCAGGATCTCGTGGTAGGTACGAGGGTGTCCTACCTTACTACAGTGGGTTTAGTTATATTATTATATATTTTTTGGGTAACCTAACTGGATAGCACAATGTGTTAAAATAAATATTATATATTTTCTTTGGCCATTTTATATGCAGTTTTTATACTTAAAAATCAGTTTTTTTCTTTCGTTTTCAGTTAAAAGAAATATACATAGGTATATATTCTTTTAAAAAACTAATTAATCCTGTTATTACACTTACGATCCGTTTTACCGTGTAAAAAATTATGTAAATAAAGGATTAGGTGTAAAATACAATAACTGGCAACAACATTGCATTAGGATAAGATTATTATTAAGTACACCTTCTATCAAAATTATCGCCCATGTGCTGAAAGACGTAACGTTTTAAAATCGCTTACGGTTTGAAAAATGCATTTCAACATGTTCTGAAAACCACGCGATTTTCCGGCGTTTTAATATTTTTTGAAGTTGTGTTCGACTAATGAAAATATATCGTCATATGTAATCTAAGAAGGCCTAAGTTACAAAAATATCGAAATAGGCTTTTTGTTCGATTTCTGGTGTATTTAAAATTAAACCGATTAAACTAAATTTAAAATATAATAGATCAGGTCGTTTCAGCATATACTAGCTGTTTGAAAACTCAAAATTTTGAGCGTTGTCGTTTCTCCGAATACCTGTTGGCGTTTTCGAAATTTGTGTTATTTTATCTAAAATTGATTTTTTTTAATTTATAAAATTCAATAATATTAATATTTTTCCAGAGAATGTCCTGCAATGTATCAAAATGTAATTCGAATTCAAAAATGTGTAACGTTCAATCAAATTAAAGGCATTTTTGGTTTTGGTGATTCTGACATTTGTGGTAAAATTGGTTTTCCTGCCGTTCAAGCAGCTCCAGCTTTATCAAGTACATTTCCATTCATTTTCGGAAATCGCAAATTACATTGTTTGGTTCCTTGTGCAATTGATCAGGACCCCTACTTCCGTATGTGTAGGGATGTGGCACCACGCTTAGGATTCCCCAAATGTGCATTGATACATTCAACGTTTTTCCCAGCTCTACAAGGAGCAAAGTCGAAAATGTCAGCTAGTGAATTGAATTCTGCAGTATTCTTAACAGATACACCAAAACAAATTAAAAACAAAATTAATAAATATGCATTTTCTGGAGGAAGGGCAACTATTGAAGAGCACAGAGCTTTAGGTGGTAATCCTGATATTGATGTAGCTTATCAGCTGTTGAAATTCTTTTTGGAGGATGACAATGAGTTGGAACGTATTCGTGTAGCTTACAGTAAAGGCGAAATGCTGACTGGTGAAATTAAAAAAATTGCTATAGAGGTGAAGTATTTCTTTTTGTTTTAATTTATTTTAATGATAGAAGAATAATTTAAATATGTAATTTTCAGACTATTACTCCAATTGTAGAGCAACACCAAGCAGCTCGCAAACTAATTACCGATGATATATTACAAAATTACATGAAAATACGCCCTCTTAAATTTAGTGGCAGTAGTTAAATTATATATTTCAAAATACACAAAAGTGTAGTAATGCATCATACATTTATTTAATTTGTATTTAAATTAACTTAAGGTCGCAAGTAATTAAACAATTCTTTTATATGTTCTTTTTTTAAATTGAAAAACGCTTTAAAAAAATACACTTACATGAAAACGCAATTTATAATAAAAATAAATCTTTGAAATTATTTCTAAGATATTGTAAACATTTTAAGAGAATATTTTTGGTAGTAAAAATCCTGCTTATATGGAAAGATTTTTTCGTAGTAAAGGGTATATAACTCAATTTTATTAAAAAAACAACTAGCGTTAACATTGGAAAAAAACTTTATACTTAATATACATTAAGGCTCGAAGGTACCATATAATTTAGTTTGTTATGAACAACTTCTTAACCACGAATTGCACAAATGTTGTTTGGTGAATGCGATAAAGTTAAGCGAGTCCTAATTCTGTATTATTATTTTTTTGTGGTAAATACATACGTGTATTTATATAAGTTCACATTCAAGGTTTTAAAGACACAAATTAAATGACAATTTATTGAAGAAACCAGCAAAATTCGTTGGCTACAGAAAAATATATTACAAACGTAGTAATTTATATTAAAATCAATAAAAACCTGCTACCGCGAAGAACATTTTGCCACAAGCATAGTTCGTCATGGCCGTATTTGACTCTAGTAGCAAAGTAATAGTCCTTAAAGCGATTGGTATATTCGTTGTTGAATTTCGACGTTTTTGTCCCAGATTAAAGAAAACAACCAACATTTTTTGTTAATCTATTTGAAAAACGTTGAAAAACAACTACGACTCGCCAACCAGGATAAGGGTGAATGAGTTACTAATTAGTACTTCAAGGTTGTCTTTCACAGTAGTTCAAATAAATCCGGGCTCTTGTTTTACACTTTTTTTGTGAAAATATTTTTTTTTATTTAATATTTTAAAATTATTGAAAGCATTATTTATAATTTAAATTTAAAGTAACTTATGTATACACTAAAACGGAAGAGTGAAAATACAAATTAGGTTTATACGAAACAGTCAAATTACTGGAATTAATGACTACGAAGAACCCCAGAAAACAATTTATATGCTTTTCTTCAGCACAAAATTAAAAAAAATATACTCACATCACAGAAGTAAAATTATTATACATTATTTTTGAAGCATTGTTTAATTTTCTTTTTATCGTATAGCTTGGGCCATATGCAAAGGCGTCACCATTAAAGTAAGTTCTGCATCTTTAAGATTAGCTCCTCTTAAGTTGGCTTCTTGCAAATCACTCCCAGATAAATTACAACGCTCCAAGTCTGCGCCAGCTAAGACTGCTGCACGTAGATTGCAATTTTTCATATTGGCATTTTTTAAATTAGCCACCCTTAGGTTGACGCCAGCCATATTAGAACTCTCTAAGCAAGCACCCTTTAGATTTACACCTTCAAGGTTAGTTCGAAGTCCCGAGGGATCTTCAAAATTGCAGCCCCTTAAATTGGCACCTTCCATGTTAGCGCACAAACCTTTAACCGACATAAGTTGGGCACATTCCAAATTAGCAAATGCCAAGTCTGTACGTTCCAAACAACAATAGGCTAAATTTGCGTGCGAAAGATTACATCTTTGCATGCAAGCATACTATAAAATAGAAGTATAAATTTATTCATTTAAATATAATGTAACAAAAGATAATAAGGAGAAACCTTAAAATTAATATTACGAAAGTCCAGCTTTCTCAAGTCTGCTCCTGCCAAGTTAACGCCTTGAAAACGTATTTCTGTTAAATGAGAAGTTTGTATTAAAGCCTTAATAACATCTCTCCGAGTCAAAGGTACATTATCCATTGATTGATTCTGCTGCATTATCTGAGGCTCCAGCTGATTAACTAACGTTTCAAGTCCAAAAAATTTTGCTTCTTCCAAAACCCCTTCTAAACTAACATTTTGGTCCACTATTAATTGACCGTGTCTTAAGTAATTTATAATTGGTTCAAAATAATGGGGGCTACGATCAATAAGATAAGCACCTTGTTCGTCTTGGTCGCTGGGTAACATAGCTCCTTCTTGTGAAAACATACGTGCCAACATACTCTCAGGTTCTTTACTTACCAATGTCCATATAGTGGTAAGAAATACTTTACCACCCACATTGAGTTTAATCCATTTCGAAGATGGAAATTCTTTGAAGACTGAATGCTCAGATGCTTGCGAAGGACCTATCTTAGAACATGCAGAACGGTAATTACACTCCAGCCGGGCTTCTGTATTTGTGACATTATCGTTTATTGAATTTGTTCTATTCGCAATAGAAATATTAACGCTTTCGTCAATATTCATACTTTTTGGTAGTAATATGAAACTCTGAATCACTTTAATTTTTTAGAGATAAAGGCGAACTCAAAAAAGATTATCATCTGTGTAAAGTTTATTTTTATTTAGATTTTGACACATTATTTTTTGTTTTCACACATTTGCATCAATGTTATCAATTTTTGTTAAAGAAATATGGCAAAATTTTTGAAATTCTCTATTATGGGCTACCCTGTCTATATGTTACCAATCATTGGTGAATGTCTTACAATAAGCCGAAAACAAATATCGACAGGTATATTTGGATTTATTATTCAATTTTATTTTGTTCGAGATACGGAGAAAACCGAGATCTTATATATATTATAACTTAAAATGTATTTTCATCAATATTGTTCTATAAAAAATGATTCTGAAGCGAAATTTGAAAAAAATAATTCGCATTTACTACAGTTAATACAACAGGACGAATTTAATACGGTAGATAATGAGCGCTTTAAGCAGCGTAAGGAGAATACAGATATATGCGAAGAATTAAGACAATGTAAGGTGAATGACTTATTGGAGCAGAGACGTCGGGAAAGGCTGCTTGCCGAAAGTCACGAATTGCGCCAACTAAAGTCTCAACTTCAGTCAGCCTTGGTGTTTAAGCAATTAAGAGAACAGAAAAATTATTTGGATCAACAAAAAAAGGAAGAATTGCTTAGGAAACGTGAAGAGAATCTTAATTTTGCTGCCGAATGTGCAAAGTTAAGGGAACATCTGCTTAAGGAGGAGCAAGAGATTAAACATAAACAAGATGCTTACCGTGGTATACTAAATAAACAAATCGATGAACACCGACAAAGACGTCGCTTAGAATTTGAAGATGCAGTTAAAGACCGAAAAGAAATGGGAAAGCTTATCAAACGTATACAAAAAGAGGATGTGGAAGAACGTTTAAATGCCAGACTCCTTCAGGGGAGGTGTAAAGTCGAATTGGAAGAATTCTGCCGCACTAGGGAATTACAGAAACAATTAGAAAAAGAAAGAGAGGTTCATGAGAACGAAAGTTTTTTGGCATATCAGAAAAAATGTGATGAATTAAAAGCCAAAATTGAGGAGAAAAAAAAAACTCTACAAAGAGAACGAGAGGCAGTTAGTGAACAAATTGGCCAACAAATATTTTTACTTCATAATGAAAAACAGAAACGTGAAGATATGCTACTCACTTTGTCGCAGGGAGAACGCAAATTTAGGGAAGACGAGCTATATCGGCAGAATTTAGAAAAACAAATAAAACTGCGGCAACAAATACGCATAGAGCAAGAAGCTCAACACAACAATACTCGTATTCAAAAAGAAAAGGAGTTAAAAGAAGAAGAAGAAAAATTGCGTCAGGAACATTTAATTTATTTGACTGAACGCGATAAATTAGAACAACTTTCTGATGAAAAAAGGCGGCGCAAGAAATTAGAACATAGCAAAGCTTTAAGAGAAATGATTGAGTTAAGAAGAATAGAACGAGCAAAAGAAATTGCCAGAAAAATAAATGAATTTAGAAAGTTAATGGATGGCGAAAAAGAAAGGTAGGTGCATAGATGTAGCTTGTTTTCAATTCAGATTTTAACCTATAACTATACTTTTTTTAATAAAAGGGAGAACCTAATTGAGAAGGAACGCATACGTATGCTTAGTACAGCACCAAAGGAGTTGCTGAAGTACTTGCCTCCTGGCGTATTTAAATTATCAGACAAGGAACTTTTAACATTGCCCGAAACGTAATTTAATATTTAAGTAAAGATATTATTTAAATAAATATACTATATCGTAATATTCAAATAGATTTAAATCATTTTTAACGAATTTTGAAACAGCATTAATACATGAGTATTAAAGTAGAAATTGACAAAATTGAATTTATATATGGATATTAATAACAGAAATACATGATTTATGTTATTTTTTACTTTTAGCTATATTCACATACACATATCACTTTATATGGCCTAGATAGGTTCTGAAAATGTAGGCTGTAAATCAAAGTGCCTTAAAACGAGATGGTTTTGCTTGCTTTACACTTTTTCTTAAAAAACTTCGAATACCCGGTTTTTTTAGCCGTATAACGAAATAATTTGTAAAGGAAGGCCGTCGAAAGAAGTATGAGTACAGTGCAAAACATTTTTTGAGTGTGGTTGAGGCACACTGAACAAGGTAGAGTTGCCTGTACAATAAATTTTTTAACAAGAGCAACATTCGTTGAAGAAAAACACCAAAAAACACAAAATTAACGGAAATAATTTAGTTAGTGGTGTTTGGTCCACCAAAACAAAAAGGTTAGAAATATTTAAATTTTAAACAATTTTTTAATTTTATTTGCAGCTTCGAAAGCAAAATTGCGTTCGTTGAAAAATTCAATGCACAACGAAATTTTCGACAGTGATACCAACTTATAATACAAATTTTACATTCGATAGTGGATATTCGATAGCCAACGAATATCGTTTGTCCAATGCAATTCATAATAGGGATCTAAATCATGTACGATCACAATTCAAAATTTATCTTTTTTTTGCATAAATAAAATTTCGTTTGCTGTCTTCTTTAAACTAGTAAAATACTGTTATATTAATTGTGGCGCTTGAACAACCTGGAGCACACTTTACTCAAGTCATGAACTGTCAACACAGCAGTACCAACAATACAAATATGTGTCATCATTTTCAATTTTCTTTTTTTCTTATTCATGTGGGGCTTACCCGAAAAAGAACCCAAGTCCTTGGTTTTGTGCAGTATACAACGGCACATTAAGTCAGTGGTTTAACGTGAGTACCTGCCCTAGGACGTTACCTCACGGTGCCAAAGCACGAGTGAATACAATGCGTCCACCAACGCCCCCACCTATGATTAAAATCACCAGTGAGTACCAATTTAAAGCCATGTTATTTGGGCATGACCTCACACCTTGGTAAGGTGCCGAAGACTATCTAAACTCCTACCGATCTATGGGTCACGGCACCCGGTTAAAAATAACTCCACACCGAGCCAGCATAGCTCTCCCCACGATTTGGGTTTAAACCACAGCCACCACGTTGCTCCCACAAAGGGGGCCTCACCATAGTCGGGCAGGAACCGAAATTCCTGGGGCTCCCGACACCCGTGGCACCAGAATTAAGCCTCCGGTCAGGCCTCGTAGCATAAATGCTACTACCAGTGTAAGTCCCAAACAACTTCGGACTGGTGACCAAGATGGTGATAACAACAAACAAGAAACACTAAACAACACAACAATAAACGGAGCCACCCTCACGGGAGAACTCAAAGTGACATCGTGCGCCACGGACACAATACACAACAACAAGAACACAACCAGTCAAAAGCAGACCAGTACAAACACACAACACCCAAAACTGCAGCCACAAATCAAGCCGCAAACAGCAGGTCGGGAAACAGCAAACAGCAGACAATCACAGCAAGCAGCATAACACATCAACTGTCAGCACCCCAGCGGGACGCCAAGCTAGAAAAAGGCTAGCCAGGAGACCGCTAAGATGGTGATGCAGGTTCAACCTCCGCTAATAGTGCCGTCCTTCTACGCCTAAACACCTCAAGGGCAAAAACGCCCAGCCTACCATAAGTACGATCGTCCAACAATACCCTACTGAAATCCCACACCTCCCCAGTATGAGTAATACCCATACTATCTAAATCCCTAACGTCATCATAGTCCGGGCACGAAGTCAGTACATGCCTCCAGTCCTCAATTCCCCTCCCACACCGACAGTCCGCTGATTCAGTCTGGCCAATTCGATGCAAAAATACATTGAAAGAGCCATGTCCCGTCAGTATGAACCCCAGACTCAAGCCAAAGCCAAAGTCAGGGTGTTCCCGTACGAACGTAACGTCCGGAATAAATCCATAAGTCACCCTTCCCTTGTCGCTGTTCGTCCATCTCGTCTGCCACCTATCTACGAGGCACCCCTGCAAAAGAGCCTTATACCTATCTCTCCCAATCTCGAGCTCCGAAACAGAAAGCCAATCGTCCGTCCCAAGTGGCAGTCCCCTCTTGACCCTGAAAGCAATGCTACGACGCACCACTTCCAAGTCAAGCGGCGGTACACCAACAAGGACTTGCAAAGCATCGGTAGAGACCGTCCGACACACCGGAACACATGCCAAGAGTGCAATTCTCTGACACGTGAGAATCTTACTCTGTCCAACAACAGACATGACCGTCTTATACCACACCGACGCGCCATACGCCGCACAAGCGACGAAAAGTCCATCGTATATGATACGGACAGCACGCCTGCTGAGTCCCCAATCACTCCTCAATATGCGCCTAACCTTTCCAACGATAGCTGCCAGTTTATGCCTGACATGGGTGAGATGAGCCTGGAAGCTCATACGCTCCCCAACAACTATTCCGAGGTACCTGACCTGAGTCACATAGCGAATGCTGTTGTCACCAATTCTAATGAGTGGAGGTCGCCCGGTTGACAATATGCCCTTAAGCAACATCATCACCGTTTTATCCACTGCGACGTCCACACCAACCCCTACATCCCACTCACAAGCAATACGAATGGCCTGGGCACCCCTTCTCTCCAGCTCAGCACGAGACCGGCCTTCGATTAGGATGAGCAAGTCATCCGCATACGCACACAGTTTGAATGTCAGCCCGAGCTGCCTCAACGGAGTATCCATCATGAGATTCCAAATGAATGGACCACAGATGGACCACTGCGGACAACCCCGAACAACCTCCATCCAAACCGTTTCAAAGGATCCAACAACACACGCTTTTCTATCCTCGAAATAGCTGCTCCAAATGCCATCTCACGACAGCCAACCTCCGATAGCCTTCGTAAGACCTTGTCCCACGAAAGATAATCGAAAGCTCCCTTAAAATCAATGAAAAGCCCAAGCACATACTTCGCAGATGATTGTTCGACAGAACTCTTCACATGCATCCAAGCGTCTTCGACGCATTTGCCTTCCCTAAAACCAAACTGGTAACATGAAAGGCCCTCGCCGTAGCACTCCTTGAGTCTGTACACCATGATTCTTTCCAGCACTTTTCCAAATACTGGCAAGAGGCTGATGCCCCGATAAGAGCGAGGATTACTCCTCACTCTATCAGGCGACTTAAGGAGTACCACAACACGAGCACATTTCCATGCCTTCGGGAAGTAGCCCTCATCAATGCACCTACCGTACACCGCCTCCAGGTATTCAGGGATGGCCTTCCAGATGTTCTTACACATCTCTCCGGTCAACCCATCCAAACCCGGGGACTTCCTACTTCTCACCCGACAAAAACAGTCATCTAATTCCGACCTCACCAAGTTTGGAGGGTCAGCAACCTCCACCGGTGGGGGAGGATAGTTGCCTGGCTCCGCCCTTGGAAAGAAAACCCCCAATAATGCGTCCGTGCAGTCCCTCCATGAAGACAACACGGTGTCGCCAACATGGAGGCATCCTATGTCCACCTGACTCTTTCTACCCCTGCAGATACGGTAAACGCTACCCCAGGGGTCATCAGCGGCCGCATCTCATGCACTCTGACTCCAAGGGTAGGTCCGACCTGTTCGACGACCTTACTCACTACCTCCTTGGACGTTGCGCCCTTCTTCTTGTCGCGAACGACCACCGACCAGGTTTCCACAGGCTTGGGTGTAGGCCTGGGAACCGCGACACCCTGTGCCCTAACCACCGCAACAACCGTTGGGGCCTGAGCAACAGGCCTAGCAGCGGGAGCTGGCACTGTGGTCATCGACTGAACCGGCCTGGGAGACTGGAGGATGTCCAGCCTACCCCTCAACCGCTCGTTGTCTACCAGCAGTTTCATCACCAACTCCTCATATCCACTAGCCTGCCTCATGAGCCTGCCCATCGTCTCCGCACTAAGGTTCTCACCGAACAGCACCTCACGGAAACTGTCAGTGACAACCTTAACGTCAGCCACAGTAACACCACCATCACACATAGAAAAGGCAGCAGCCGAAGCCACAGCCCTTTTACGCTGCCTGCTTTCCCTGCCAACAGATGGCAACGGGGGAAACGCCGCAGCAAAACCACCACCAACCGCAGAGCTATCAGAGATAGCAGCAGCAGCACCAGCATCCGACGTGGTACATGCGCCAGAAACAGCAGCACCACCAGCAACACCACCAACTGCACCACCAGCAGCACCACCAACAACACCACCACCAGCACCACCACCAACACCACCACCAACACCACCACCAGCAGCAGTACCAATAGCAGAACCGCGACCAGCACCACTCTTAACACCATCAACAGCAGCAGCAGCATCAGCAACAGGAGCAGATTTAAAGCGCTTGGTGGTCGCCTTACCACCACTCGCCTTTACATCAGCTTCCGACCCCGAACTGCTCAACTCGCTCTTCGTATGACGGAGACGAGACTTCGCAGGTGGAGGGGGCCCCATCACCTCATCAGTGACTGCCCCAGACGCAGCGTCAGAGGCATCACCCTTCGCCGTCTTGCGAGGTTTCCCCGCAGGCGGCATAATAATAAAAATTCAAAAACCAGAAAACGTAACGACTCACCAAAGTCAAAATAATCACAGCCAAACAGGAAGTCAATCAACACAGCCAAGTCCGTCACCAATTCCAATTAAACACGCCCGAAACCAAAATACAACTCGAAAATCAATGTCCAATAAACACGCCGAACCGTCAACAAAACACACTCTGGTAGCACCAAAACCCACCGCACGAGTATGGTAACTCCACTCCGTTAGTCCTATCTAACCTCACTTCTTCAAATTGCTACTGACCTTGAAGTCCAAAACTGAGACACCACAGAAATTACCCCTGGGAGTCTCAACTTTATAACAACAATTCTTCACAATTTTATCACTCACACTTGTAAACACTCAGTTTTCACACACGAACCGTTTGTAACAAACTTAAAATTCTCCGCTTTGAAAAAACACGTCTTTACAATCCGACAGCCCAACCTTGAATGTCGATACAACGGCGCAATACAATCGGGCAAACCATCAGTCCGGTATGTCAAAAGTGTGTACCCCGTAGTAGTCCGCTCACACAGTATGACCAACCTCCTTCGCCAATAACACCAACGCAAACAAATAGTGCTTTTCTTATACAAGCACACCAACAATAACTTCTGATGCTACGGCCTAACAATTGACAATCTCCACTCAAGCCACCAACTCCGGCTGTACGCTCCGAAACAACTAACTTGATTTAACCGCGATGGCCTTCGGGATAAGATAGCGGAGATAGCGAGCTTTATGCAGCTACACAAAGTGAAAGTAGCTGCAATACAGGAGGCAAAACTCACTGCCAATGTAATCATTACAGAGCTTTGCTAATTTCAATATTATTGGAAAGGATCGTATAAGAGGAGGAGGTGGAGGTATCACATTTATCATCGATAACACAGTGCAATATAAACTACTGACATTACCCAATGCGGCAAGCGATTAACTTATGGAGATATAGGGAATATCGATCAGATCCTGAACCACAGAAATATAATTGCTCAATGTGTACATCTCACCGGTGAATAGATGCCCAGCTGGTTAAAGCCTAAACATCGAATAACTACTTGCAGGGGATAACCGTGTGGTGATGGGAGAATTTAATGCTCATCACAAACTCTGGCACTCCAACATGAGGACCGACCAGAGGGGCATTGCAATGGCGGAACAGATCGACGACTCGACCAGTAGCACAATAAATACCCCCACCAGAATTATGGGTGACTGCGCGAGTTAGCCAGATATAACAATTGCCAGCGCAGGTCTGACAAACTTCATCCAATGACGAACGATTCTAACATTGGCATCAGACCTCCCCATGATAATCACAATAAATCGTCCTCCTAACTTTGTAGTCTCTGAGCGGCGGATCTTCTTAAACAACGGTAGAGCTGACTGGGAAGGTTTCAGATAGTATATGAACGGCACACGGTACACGCGTCAGCCGCACGCTTTATACTAGCTAGTAGAATCCCATTGATACCTCCAACCTTCCCAGCTGAAGCAGCGACACTTGCAGATAAGCGCGACGCGATCAGGCACACAAACTCTGGAGACCATAGGATCTGACAGCTTAACAGGGAGATCCCAAGGATGGTGAAAGCCTACAAGCGCAATAAATGGGTAAACTTCCTCAATACATGCAACCTCACCTCAGGGTGCAGGTAGGCTATGGTGGGCAGTTAAATCACTCTAAAGCCCATCGAGAAGGGATGGCAAGATATCGATATAATTCGATGGGATATCACAGACAGATCCCGCAAGGTGCGCCAGTTTATTTATACGGTAATTTCTCGAGCACCCGAAGGGTGATAAGGCACAAAAAAAGATAGTGTTGAAAGTGCGCAGCCTTCACACTGACGGAAATCCGTCCAATTACACCACAAATGAGGTTGCTAAAGTCATCAAGGATGGCAAACCATCAAGAGCACTTGACCCGGATTTGATCTAGATATGCCTAGCTTGGAATATCTTACCAAACTACTCAACCTACATACACTGGTGATACCAGACGCCTGGAAAACAGAGAGAGTAGTTCGGGTGCTTAAACCAGGGAAGGATGCAAGCTTGTGGCGCTCATAGCGACCAATAACGCTTCTATCCGCGATAGCTAAGGCCCTAAAAGCATTACTCTTCCCAAGCATGATGGATCACCTACTAATGGCATCCCATCAGCATGGACTCGGCAAGCAACATAGCACTACCACCGCGCTTACTGCCGTAACCACACAAATAAGTCATGGCCAGAATCAAGTAAGGTAGCGCGAGAGAACACTAATGGTGGTCCTGGACCTGTCCAAGGCATTTAACACGGTCAATCATGCCATTCTCTTTGAGGACATATTTACGTCAGACCTCCCTAACAACATAAAGAGATGCCTTGTAAACTATCTGCGTGGAAGACAGTCGTTCGTCGAGTTTCGAAACAAAAGTCCAAATCCCGTAGAATTAAGCAGGGGGTCCCGCAAGAAGGTGTACTACAAAGATTCTTCCAGCCAAGGAACACAACGTTCTGCTCACGAAGCAGTTCCATTTGGTGTGCCATCGGAGGGAGCATCCATATCATCGAATCACAAACATTAATGCTCCACCCAGAAAAGTGAAGTCAGATCTTCGATTATAACAAAGTGAGATCCAACAACGCATACAAGACATCTCTGAGGGACATTCATTGTGATACCAGTGGAAACCCAACTACTCTGGTTCCCAAATCACTCGGGACAAGTCCGAGGGAAGTAGCTCAACTCCTGAGCCTTAAATAGGAGAAGAAGAAGAAGAGGGGAAATGAATGATAATAAATATACATTCTTATATTTTCAGGTCAAGCTGCAACAACAACTTCGAGAACTGGGGTAAAAGGTATACAAAAAAATGTGTTAGCCTATTAATTATATAGATAGATATACATGTTTTAGTTTTTAAATTAAAACAAAAACATAAATTTTATAATTTTGAATTTTATGGAATGTACATGTAGTAACTAGAATTTCTAAAAGCTTCGTGTAATCACGCTCGTATATGTAAAATATAAAATAAGTCTTAAATTTATTTTAATTAACATTTTTTGTACAAAATGTTCTTAAAATGGATTTTAAATAAATTCTATTTTTTATGAATATAAGCCTTATTAAAAATATAAGAAGGAATATTTTTATATAATTTAGTCGGCTTTATTTTAAATTTCGCGAAGTAAAGACATATCGTGGTGAATAACAATCGAGATTTATGTATAAACATAATTTTTTAACAAAATCACAAATTATGTTTATATATTATATTTGTAAAATGGTTAAAACTTAACAATATGATTTAAAATATTCTAATATTCAACACATATGTTTTATTTCTTACAAAGAACTACTTTTATGGACATATTTGAGAAGAAAAAGAGAGTTTCTCTGTTTAGAAGTCAATCACGCCTAAAGATTGAGCCCATTTTACCGAAATTTGAACAGAGTCAAAATTAGTGACTCATGATCTGAAATGAAATTTGTTTGAAATCAAAGTTATTTTCTTGCTAACATTTATCATCCACTAGAGTAGGTCGCATTAAAGTACATCTGCAATTTGAGAATTTTGGGTTCATAGTTCATTTGCAGGAAACAAGTAGTTGTTCTTGGTACCTAAATCTTCAAATATTCACGTGGTATTCTATTATGTTAAGTTAAAAAATTAACCACACAGGAAGAGCGGGCGGTAATACCCTTCATAAAATATTATCTATATAAAAAATGTGTTAGCCATTTTTCTGTATCCCTTACATTTTAGCGTTTTTAACTTACAATTTCTGACTAGTAAGCAACATTCTACCTATTATGTATCATTACATGATGAATTTGGATGTCACTGTTTTTGAAGAAGAAGCATCATTATAAGACAAAAAATGCGTATTGCATTCTCTAGAAATTTTGTAATTGTTCATTAAAAACTATTAATTGTTGTGTTAATTGTAAAAGTCTTAAGAATAAAATTAATTGTGTTGAAAAGTGTCAATTAGTTGTTGCTGTATAATAAATATGATGACAGCATCCGAGACAACTGCGACGTCTACCGAAAGGGGCCAGCGCGGTGTTAGCCGTGTGTTGGCCAAATTAGACAGTTCAATTGAGGCGGGCAACTACTATGAAGCCCACCAAATGTATCGTACTTTATATTTTCGTTATACTGCTCAACAGAAATATGACGATTGCTTAGAGTTACTTTATAAAGGAGCAATGAAATTGATTTCCAAACAACAAGAGACAAGCGCTGCTGATTTGGGTTTGTTAATTTTGGATACTTTAGAAAAGAGAGGCAATTGCAAGGATGGGGACGTATGGATAGAACGCATTGGTAATTTGATAACACGCTTAAGTTCCACAACCGTTGAACGAGAAACTATCATAGTAAGTTGAACAACATAATTGAGATAATTATCAAGACAGTAATTTATTTTTCCAGAATCGTTCTATTAAATGGAGTTCAGAAATATCAGGTAATTATCCTGGTGACCCAGCACTGTATAAAATACTTGCTCAATTATATTGGACTGAAGGTAATACAGAATTAGCTAGACGCTTTTATATGCTTTGTCGTGATGGTAATCTTTGCGGTCGCATATTGATTAAAATCAATGAAATGAAAGGTTTCAAAAGTGAAGTTGACTTGTTTATTGTACAAGCAGTTTTACAGCAAATAAGCGTAAATGATCATAAAACAGCTAAGGAAACATTTGCTACATACACTAGGTGCCATCCAAAAATTAATCGCAAAGAGGCACCATTCAAGCAACCACTCCTTAATTTTATACATTTTTTGCTTCACCTAATGGATACGAAAAACTTGGAAGCTTTCCGTGCGTTGTGTACATTGTACAATACAGAACTGGAACGTGATCCAGCTTTTGAAAAGTATTTAACGAAAATCGGCGTACAATATTTTGGCGCAAGTGCTCCAGCGTCACAATCAGATAATCGTTTTGGTGGCATGTTTGGTGATGTTATATCTCGCTTACTACAGGGTATTGATGATGACGATGATGATGAACAAAATGAACGCAGGCATGAAGATGGAGCACAAGCCTTAGACTGACGAATAAGCCCAGTCTGGTGGGAGTAAAAAATATTAAATGTTGCTTATTTTGTACAAGTTTATATTTTTAACTTTTCTCTTTTCTTTGCTATATAATGATTAATATTTGAATTTGGTAATATTTAATTATTAATTTATTTATAATATTCATTTGATTTGGTTAAATATACTAAATATATAATTTTACAAAAAAAGTATACTAATTAAAGGATATAATTCTTAAAATACAATATTTTTTGGCTTTGCAACATATATAAGGTTGCATAAAGATTTCGTAGCGAAACAGCTGTCCCCCAAACCACGTAGACGTCAAGAAAAGCCCTCTTCACTGCGAAAGCCAATTCGTTCGACCGCTTTTTATAGAGATTACGGTGACCCGGCATCCAAACAGCCGCCTTAACATTAGTTGTGAAAAAGCCTTCAGCTTGAAAAACAGTCAAAGCATCTGCAAGACTGTAGAGGCGAATCAGTTTGGCCTCCACCGAAAAGATTCTGAATCGAACAACACACTTCATCTTTGAACCATTCGTGTAGACCGTGTAGACCCTGATGTCGAATCCAATGGGTAGATCGCTCTGATTTTATTCCTAACGGGAAAGTTTTTTACCTCAATTCTCCTGTCGCAGTTGAGTTCCGGATTGCAGTAGCCGGAAGAAATGGGTGATTTTTGCTATTTGGATTTTCAGTGAAAAACGGACACTCAATTTTTTAAAAATTAACTTAAAAAACTACTTACAAACAATTAACAATAACAAGGCACAGATGTTAAACCTCACTGTGCAGTGTTGTATACCAAGTTGTCGACATTGAAGGTATTCATTCCCCTGTGTTAGAATAAAAGGCCCTTGTTACCATAGAACAGTCCTTTATCCGTCAATGTCAGAAAATTCACAGGCAGCCAGTCAATTTCATTCTTCAAAGTGGACAATCGAGGCCAGATGATTTGCCTGTATAAAAACAGTCACTTCACTTCGGAAATATACCTTCCGGCTCAATAATCGTAGTAGGCATTGTAAACTCCTTTCATCTTATCCAGAATAGAATCAACTTGTCCATAGTACTCGAAATTTTAATGGAAAATCATTCCGAGGTACTGGATCTTGTCGGAAAGTCTTATAATCTCTCCGTCCATCCTCAGCACCGGTACTAATTGCCTCTCTTTGAAATACACCCGTTCACGCCTCTCTTTTAATATGCAATCCGTATTCTCCAAATTCAAGCAGAGACCCCATTTACAGAAGAAACCATGCAACCTGCTCAAGTATCAGTTGAGCTGCCCTAGTGCCACTTGACGCAACCAGCTCATCATCCGCATACACAAGGAGCAGGTTCTCGTTATTTGGTTGAGGTATATCTAACATAAATATGTTGAAAAAAACGGGTTCCAGTGGTGACTCCTGTGGCATTTCGGTAACAATATTCTTCTCATCAGATAGTATATGATCAACTCACCCTAAAGGAGCGATTTATCAGGAATTCCGCAAGTGTCATTAATGCATGAGATGTAGAGTGGCCTCCTTTAAACCAGTACAATGCTTGCGAATCATTGAATTTAATTATCATTTTCAAATTTGTGCTGTGTGAGAAATTATGAAGGTATGAATGAATGAATTATCCTCAGCGACGAAGCCCATTATTGCCTCAATGAGTACGTCAACAAACAGAATTGCCGAATTTGGTGTGAAAAGCAGTCAAAGGCGGTTCAAGAGCTGCCAATACACCCTGAAAGATGCACTGTATGTGCCATTGGTGATATATCGGACGAAATGGTGGGAAAAGTTTGCAAAATTGTAGCTCATGGATGGACCATGTAACCGCGGGCAACATTTACATGGAATTCATTCATTTATCGCTACATATAAGTATTTCATTCACTTTTGATAATTTGCTGTTTTTGTTTTAATTATCAAAACCTAAACGATTAAAAAGTCGCCCGTTAAAACGTAGGTCGGGAGTTCATCTAGAAACCTTACCATACGCCCTAGTCTTCCATATTCCAGAGGACTTTAATCACTTGGGTACTAAGCCACAGGTCTTTCTGAGCCCGATGCTGTATGGTGCGTCTCCCGGTCGATTTTGAGTCTAGAATCAATCCCAAATACATATCATGATCAGAGAAATGCAATTCTTGTCCACATATGCGGAGCCTGAATGCTGGAATCCTTCTTGTAGTAAACAGTACCAAACCGATTCTGTCCGGATTTATGCTCAGCCCGTATGCTCAGGCCAGGCCTATCGACAGCGCCCTTCACCATATGCATTTCAGATGGAAACACACCCCGAGATAAGAATAACGATATAATTGGCGTAAGCTACTGCCTTAGTGTGAGTTTCCTTGAATTCCTTCTGGATTGAGATAACAAGGGTTGAGATAACTCCATCGTGAGGTAACTGTCACTACCTTTTTTGAATTTTGACAGTTGCCCATAGAAGTGACAGTTCTGCACATTTGCATTTCCGTAACCGAACTGCTAACGAAATCCTCCACCCCTAGTTCATGGCAGGCACGCTGCATTGCCAGGGTATGTACCTTCTATGTCGTAAAAAGCAGCCAATTGCATTGTCTGCATTTTACTTGCATAATTTGACATTTAATCTTATAATATTTCACATTATAGCAATTAAAAACTAAAAATTGTATTACAAGTGTGTATCTGTTAGCATGTATATATATTTAAATTTTATTGTTGTTTTATTATTTTTTATTATTACAACGTTTTATTTCAACAGAAAGAATAGATTTTATATATAAAGGCAATTATAAAATGTAGAATGAAATTAAAATGAATTTCATATACATAAGTATGTACTAAAAATAAAGTTTATAAATCTCTCTCTATATATAAAACATAATAGTAATATCTTTCTAATTATTTGTCAGATTTTGCACTTGCATTTTCTTCAGCTTCCTCGTGATCGTCATCATCGTCGTTATCTTCAGTATCAGTTTCTGAATCGGAACTTAAACAATCAGCTATTTCACCAGTAAAAAACATTATAGCTTTAGGTATAACACGTTCTTTCAAATAAAAACCCAATTCAAAATCGTTTTGTAATATAACCTTGATTGAAAATAAGCAAAAAAAATAAGTTTGAGAAGTTATTTAGTTTTAATGGTCTTGTTAAAACATATACTCTTCTTTTCTGTATTCTGATTTCATTTGTTCACAGAATGCAAACGGCTGTATTCGAAAATTAAAATTTACAAATATTTCGCTGTTCTATAACCTATTTTTGAAAAAAATTCTTTTAATTTTGTTTCAATTGATAAAAGATAAGTCAAGCTGAATAATTATTTTAAGTCTTTTTTGATTCTGAATATTGTTCTTATAGTTTTACCGCTTCTACTATATCACTCAGAATACAGAACAGAGATCTTTATGTGAGATATCACGAAAGTTAAAAGAAATTAAACGGTTGACGTTTGTTATTGATATGTACATATTTCTTTAGGTATGATAAAATCTGTTATGCAGTAGTAGTCCGTTTTTTGATAAAATAAACTAAAGCTCAAAACATTACGGGCAACATTATGGACAACATTTTTTAGTTGTTATATTTTAGCATCGGCATACATCAACCAACCAACATCACTACCGCAGCAACACATGGACACTTGTAAAGACACTATTCATAGACGCACGCCAGATAAAAGCCTGTATGAGCGTCGAAACATGAAACATCATCGAGAGACGTCGAAGGGCAAGTCATCGTCGGGAGGCAGCCAGGACATATTATGCGATGGGTTAAAAAGATGCGGATTGATTATGTAGAAGGGATAAAGCCAAATGGTATGAGAACCTTGCAGAAAGAGCAGAAACAGCAACTGAAAACAAGAACATGAAACTTCTATGCGATATCACTAGCTATATTGCTGGAAGAAAATATCACTAATCTCGGCCAAAAAACTGGTTTACTCTATGCCTAATAGACCAAATTAGGTTGTAGTTAAAAAGAGGTTGCTTCAGTCAATAACAAATTTATAAAGTATTGTATAATACAATCGTTCGCAGACTTTTGTGAGCTAAAGAATTAAAAGTATTTAACTTTTTTTTACATTTTTTTACATATTCTATATTTTATTGTAATTTTTTTTTAATATTTTTATTAAATATTATAATAAAAAATAAAAACATTGAATGTTTTGATCACACATTCAAATTCAGTTTTTATTCTAGTTCGTAGAGTTTTGTGGCATAGTGTTTGTCGATGATATATTGCTATCATCAACAGGATACTGCGATATGCAGATTTAACGATCAACTCCATGAAGACGAAGGGTCTGAAGATTACGGTAATTTGAAAGACGGTGAACTACTTCAGCTACCTTGATACTATAATCTCGGTAGATGAATATCGAAGGCACAAGGTGCCTTTTGCCAGCTCTGGAAAATTTGGAGATCTATATCAACCAGTACGAAAATATGGTTGTTTAACACAAATATAAAATCAATTCTTCTGTACGAGTGCGAAACCTAGCTAATAACGAAGGCACTTAGTACAAAACTCCAAACTTTTATCAATAGGATTCTTAGAAAAATCCCAAAGATCTGGTAGCCAAATACAATATCAAACAAGAAATTGGCGGCCAAACGTAATCAAGTGTACACATCTAGAGATCAAAAACAGAAGGTAGATTTTAATTGGCATATTCTACGGAAACAGTCAACCGAAATTTGTAGACAAGCCCTTCAATGGAACCAGAGAGCGAGGTAGGCAGAAACACACATGGAAGTGTATAATAGAGAAGGAAATACAACGATTATGATTTTTTTGAACAAGGTGAAGATCATAGCAAAGGACTAAAGTAAATGACGAAATTTTGTCGAGGCCTCATTCTTCACTGGAAACCAAGAAAAATAAGAAGATATTTTAACACCTGTCAAAATACAGTGTAAGTAAGGTCGTCATTGATTGGTTTCAGTTTGCAAGTATTGCAAGTATAGACAAAACAGCGATACATGCTGTACAAGCAAAGATGAAATGTCTAAAATTCTGTTGTTGTTGTAACAGCGTCTCTGTTCCATAATGTTCTTTCCTGTGGGAGAAATGTGAATTCCACATTAGTTTAATTTGTGCCATTTATGAAGTAGGTAAACCTAGGTGTTGCGCAACAAGAATCGTTCGCAGCCATAGATCTGAAGTGCGCAAGTCTGAAGGCCTGCAGGAACATCGAAATAGATGCGTCGTATAGTGTGGATCTTTTCGACAGTGTGGGAATCTATTCGCCGAGCCAGCAATGATTCTCTAGCGATAGCAGTTAAGAATACTGCTACATCCTCCTCTTAGCTACAAGAGGGTCGTCCTTGTGTGTCTCGGCATGAGTCGTTCATTATCTGCGATCTCTGGTGGGTGTTGGTTTAGGATCTTGTTTTCGTAATTACCAATCGCTTCCAGAACCGTCTGTTGATGTACGAAATGCTGTCCGTCTGCAATGGCGACCTGGTCCAATATAGGGAGGATGACATCTCGAATGTCATTACAGTGTCGCCGAATGTCTTGTCGGATGCGTCGTGGAGGAGAATCCAGTGCTATAGTCCTATGGTTGGGGTGAGTGGGCAGGTGACAAGCAATCAGGAACTGTTTTTCAAGGAGCATAAATCACCATTTGGTGCCGCTAATGAACAAGGTCTACATCGCGGCAGCGTAACTAAGTAAAGGGCGACCGATCGCCTTATACGTTGTGCCTATGATCTCCTTAGTCATCCCCCAGGAGGTACCCGCAAGAGCCTTTAAAATTTTATTTTTTGCTCTAACCTTTTTGACCGATTTATGTAACCGGTGTAAGTTTCGAAGGGTGCGTATTTGTCGGCCCTCAACTAAAATATCCAGTTCTAGCCTCACTTCTTTGTCCATGAAGTGAATAAGGTAACCGAGGACTTGGTTGAGAGAGCCTCAGTTTGCGTGGAGTTGGAAGTTTGGCTAGGTATATGTTGAATAGAAGTTGGGATAGAATTCTCAGTTAAGGAACGCCCATTTTCAGCTCCCGAAATTTTGGTCTTTGACCCCTGAATTCCACAAATGTTTGCCTACCACTTAGGTAATTTGCCACCCATCTTTTGACGTCATGCCCTTAATGAGTAGGAAATGGTCCACCGTCCAAGGCTTCCATAATTGTCCGTTGACAAGGTCTTTGTCAATTAAAGCCGTTGGTTATATGCGAGACCATCATATTCATGGCTGTGGTGGTACTATATGATTCCATGAAACCGTGCTGATGTGTGGAAAACGTGAAGTGTTTCTTAAGGGTAGGCAAGAGTAGGCCATGCAATACCATCGCTATAGGGGAGAAGAGTTAGATTTGGCGGAATGATTTCCTTGGTAGCAGGCTTTCAGGCTTTAGTACTGGGATTATTCTGGCCACCTTCCAAATGTTGGGAATCACAAGCTGACTCACTAATAGGTTCAGGAGGTGTGTCAGGAATTCCAGCACTACAGTGCCTGGCTTCTTTAGCATCAGCATGGAAATCCCGTCGGGTCCAAGAGTTTTGGATAGTTTAGCTCTAGATATTATGAAAGACATCATCGAGGGTGAATGACATAGGCTCAGCATCCCGTCAAGAAACATAGTCTTGCGACTAATAGCTCTCTCCTGGCCATATTTTGTGTGGTAGGGTGTTGGACAAATTGCCGGTAGAATAGCGTTGCGTATTTTCTAACGTCTGAATGTTGGACGTTATCAAACTCTATGATTGATTGTAAGTTCACTGCACCGCTTGGATCCAGATAAGCTCTTTATGGTGGACCAGAGTTTTTTAGAGTACGACGGGCAGTAGTCGAAATGTTGCATCCACTTACTGCGACGGTGTTCGTTAACAAGATTGTCAACATCAGCCGTTAGCCGTTCTATACGCTTGTCAGCGGGGTTGATTCCATACCCGTTCCAGGCGTACTTCACTAAGTGGAAAATGAGGCTATTCTTCCCGCCGGAATGAAGCGCCGAGTCGTTAGAAGGACCGCTCCTTTATAGGTCGTCTCCTCCTTTCTGTCGTACGTAGGTAATGAGGTTTGACAGAGATCTTCTATTGATCTTGAAAGCCTTTGCCAGTCTGCCTTGTTGTAGTTGACAAATGAGCGATTTTCTGTTTCAATGAAATTATCTGGCCTCTCAACCGTTACCACGATGAGTATGCGGTCAGAATCGAAGGCAACTTGAATCTGCCAGCTGGTATAGGGAAGGAGCGAGGAGCTAAAAATAGTGATGTTAGGTGAGCTGGCACATTTTGCCGTAACTCTCGTCGGGAGTCTGAGTCTTAAAGTCCTCCGAAAACTGTACTTCACGAGGGTTTTCTGGGAGTTGAGTGTCAGGTCCGGTGGTGAGCATTGAAGTCCCCCAGAATTATTTTATCTGCACCCTGCAGAAGATGTGTGATGCTCGGGTGGTAATGAGCACCAATGCTATTGACTGGTGGGATTTAGACGTTGGTGATCTCTACGTCCGCACCTTTGCTTCCACTGAGATGCTCATGACCTCAATGAATGGATCGGGTATGGAACGATTTGGGGGAGTTATCACTTTATACTTGACATTGCGTTCTAATATGAACGCAAGACCTCCCCACCATTGTCTCACCCCGCCTTTCCTGATAACATTGTAATTACCCATAGAGGAAAGTTAACACGAACCGAATAACTTTGTTTCCTGTACAGCTGCGATATGGATGTCCTTGTAGGATTTGAAATGAGTCCCCCGGGCCTATGAATCAAGTTGCCCGAGGAGGAGGTGGCCTGGGCATTTAGGATGGGGGTTGAGTAGTATCTGTTGAGGCAAGCCGGTATGACGACATGGAGGTTCCCACAACCGGTAAATGGATGCGCTGGTGTTGAGCTTGATCGTCATCAAGCTGGTGGTGTTGGCACCGCAAGTAGCCCTGAAATCAGAATTCCACTCCCTATGTGTGCGTAAGTTCGTGAATCGCCTCATATGGCATCATCTTCCACAACAGTTACACCTTACAGATGTTAAATTTGCCCTGTAACCAATTGTCACAAGCTGAGCATTTGACCGATGAAATGTTGCGCGTGATCCGTATAACCTGGGTCTTGTTCAATGCCAGCAATAATAAGTAATAAGGTGAGTAAAGCTGCTGGCATGATTTGCTCACCTGCGGAAAAAACTTTCTGAAACAGTGGTTGATGTTGACCGACAGGGTGTCGGGTATTTCCGGAATGTAGATCCGATTACCGTGGGAACGGTCTAAAATTGTAATCCTTAATTGTTTAAGAATACGTTCCCAACAAGCGCATTATCTTTAACGGTGCTGTTATACCATATTCACATATCGTCACATAAAATCCAAAAGGCCTTAAGCGACAAAAAATTTAAAATCAGTTTTTTGATTGATTATTACACTTTTGTAATAGATTAAAGAAATTTTGCATTATGCCTTTAAGCTCTCACCTATCTGGTCACACTATATTTTAAAAATGTCAGTAATATATTTAAAATTTACTATCAATTGGTTGCTTTATGTCGTAAAGTATAAATAAACTTACATTAATATCCGCGTAAGTGGGGTCTTCAGGATTATCAGGCAGAGTTGGTGGATCGAAAAAGTCAAAGAAGGAAGTAAATGCTACAAAATAATGAAAATTAAATTTTAAAAAGTTGTGTTTGTTCATTTTATACTTTTATACCTTTTTTATCATGTTCCTTCTCTTCTTGTTTCCAATCAATTTTACAACCTTCACATTTATAGATTTCTGCACCATCATATGATAGGGGATCATCAACGTCGGGTAAACAATTAAGAAAATATGTTTTAGTCAATATGCGATTGGAGAAATATTCGTTGGGTTCAAATATGAACTCGATAACAAACTTTACCACCGGTTCATTATAAAGTTTGGAACGTATATCGCTTAAATACTAGCATTAATATTACTTGGGTAAATAGGTTTATAAATAAATATTTTAATTTTACACCTTACCACTAATATCTTTTCATCCCTTTTGCTTATGAATTCAGCGTATGAAGCTTTCAATACTTTTAGCCAGAAATTATTAATATTACCGTCATCCTTAGAATCGCCACCCTTGACTTGTTTCTTAAAATCTCTAAAGAATATTACTTTGTGTAGTTTTGCTTTGGACAAATTTTAAGATTATTTTTAACTTACTCCAATATTTTAATGCGTTTGTCATATATTTGTTCGTGTTTATTTTCGAAAGATTTTTCCAATTGATAAATTTCACGCTGTAGATCTACGTCAAGTTTTATTGTTTCCAAATATAACTTTTTTAATTCGGTTATACATTTCTTTTCCTCTTCAGTATATTTTTGTTCCTAAAATTGAAAATGAAAAACTACAATATACACGTAAGGTAGGTAGGTACACAAAGTAATATTTAATTTTATTAACATTTTGGATAACGAATTTTGGTCACCCTCAGAACTTTTAATCAAGAGACTGAGAGATATAAATTTCTTTATCGGAAGCATTCTCCAATTCTATGTGAACTATCTCGACACCCTACTCCGAATACGGCATCATCTTTTGTTTCATATGTATGTATTTTCTTTACGATTTATTTCTTGCTCTGTGTTTCTAAAACTGAGTCTTCCTGTTCTCGGTTTAAAGCAGTCATGAGCTTGTCATGGGACTTTTGTCCCCGATCAACTCACTCGCATTCTTACGCTCTTGCTCTTAGTGTTCAAAGAGACAGTGACGAGTGTACATGTATAGCAAATGTGTGCAAATTTTTTTAAGGCACGGACAAATAATAAAAGTATTTTCGCTTTTGCTTTTTGTTGTCACCAGTGTTGCCATATTTTTATTAGAAAAACTGAAAATTTTTAAGAAAAAAACTGATTTTCAAGTGAAGAAACTGCATAGACTTAAAAAGTGAAAAAATATACATATACTCGTATCGGGTACGTTCTGTAAACCGAAAACGAGTGAAATTGAAATGAAAAATTAAAAAGGTACCAATACACCTCACCACAGTTATTAATTGAAAGCAAAATTTGCATAATTAATAGAAAACATAAAACTTCAAAACTGTTCAATGCTTCAATAAACTGCAATATACAGATAAATCTGCATATTTCGCAACGCTGGTTGGCACTGAAACAGCGACAAGCGCACATGTGCGGCGGATGTTTGTTGATTTTTTTAAAAATATTTTTAAAACATAAACTTTTAAAAAACATCTCTCTAAAAGAGTAATTTCCATGTTTTCTCACCAACACAACTACATTTTTAATTTGGTCAACACTGGTTTAAAGTGACAAAATGATTTATTTATACTTGAGTTCGTTAGGCCTTGTTATTTACACAAAATATTTCAATTCAAATATCTTTTTAGTGTAGCGAAGTTGGGCTTAAGAATTTGCTAAGATGCTACCATCTAAAGAGTGCTTGTTAAAGAAGTAAATACAACAACCAAATATTACACAAAATAGTAACAATTATTAAAAATTATTGCGATGTTTTCGAAATATGAATATAATTTAATAGATGTCCTTTGTTGTGCCTTTTGGGTCAAACCATTATCATTACGGTATTCGATTAGGCAGACCTAATGGTCTCTTTTAAATATATTATGGTCGTAAACAAAGAAGCAGAAGATTATCCAAAATAAAAAAACACCTAGGTGCTTTGAGACTTAAAATACAACTACTAACTACTATATAGGTCAGATGTGCAATTTTTAGGAGCGTCCCCGTATATTTTTTTGTGTATTTTTTAAATTAAAAAAATTAAAGTTTAAAAGTGAAAAAACAAAGCTAATTAAAAAAACTAGTGAAAGAATCCTTCAAAATTTATTTCCATCTGTGTCTAATTAAAGATACCGCTTCAATCTGGCTCCTAAATAGTTCTATGGGAAGCATCTTCTTTTTCTATCTGTCTTTTCCAAGTTTAGGCTTGTTATCAATGTTTTCGGCATTGCTGCGTATTTTCTTCACTAGAATTTGGCGTGACTTAAAGTTTAGAATTAAAGAATACAAAAATAGATCTCTAGGTTCTTTAAATTTAAAGAATAGTACTATCGGGTGTTTTTTACAGTCATACAAGTTTAAATCCTAATAAAACAAAGAAATATATATTTAATATCAATAAAACGTGCTTTATTGGATTGAAAATTATATGACATTAATGTTTAAATATGATTGCAGGTATATGGTCACTACGGCTGTCGCGTACAAGGCGCAATCTGGAACACGAATTCTCTTAAACATTTCTCAGCATATGCGGCCGTTTTTCGTCAATAACTCTTCGGATGTTGATTTCCAGGTGTACAATTGTCTCTGGCTTATTGACGTAGACATGTGAATTTACATAATTTTAAAGAAAATAATCCTTTGGGGTTAAATCACACGATCTTGGTGGCCAATTAATTGGCCTATTAATTGAAATTACTCTTCCATCAACAGTTTCTTTGAATAAATCAAATGTAAATAGAGCTTTGTGGCATGTGGCTTCGTCCTGTTGGAACCTCATGTCAGCAAGATTAATGTCAGCTAATTGAAGTACGAAAAAATTTCTATTCATGTCCCTACATCGTTCACCATTGACGGTAACATTGGTCAGAATCGTTTTTGAAAACATGTGGAGGAGTCGCCAGCCCATAAAACGCATCAAACAGTGATTTTGTGTGGATGTAATGATATTTCGACAAAAGCTTGTGGATTATCCTTACTCCAAATGCGACAATTCTGCTTATTTACGTACCCAATTCAACAAAAAATCGGAAAAAAAAATTTGAATTGAAATTCAATATCAATATCAATTTATGCCTCTGCCCATTCGCTGAATTATCGGCGGTGTAAGTCTATCTATAATGAAATGTGAAACCAAACTAAACAAAAAGCAAATATTAGCTGCTAAATCGGTTGTTAAATAAAACAGCGTTGCCAACTCGTAGTTATGAACCTCTAAATAAACACTCGATATTAATTTTTTTGCCCGACGGTCGAATGTTTAGTAGAAATAGGCCAAAATTGAGTTTAGCATAATAGTGGAATTTATTATACATAATATGAAAAGACCTTCAATTTTGTGTATAAACACTTGGAATATTTTGCACTCTATTTAACTTTTTACAACTGTTAATTGGGTATATGCACTGACCATATTGGACTTAAGGGACTTCTTTATCTTCCGAATGAAACCTGAGCTTTGTACATATTTAATAATATATTCAGGTATGTGATGAAAAACAATTTTGATCGCAAATCAATTTCAAATTGACAAATGTTGTGATGTGTTTTTCAATTTCAAGTTCCTATTTGTTCGTAATGAAATTAATTGGGTTTATTTTATTTACTGTGATGAAGATGAAGAACGAAATTAAAATTATTAAAAAAAAAACAATTTTTAAATTGGCTTTTTAAAATTTTTATTAAAAAAAAATTATGTTTTTACATAAGAGGAAAACATACAAATTCACGAAAGTACGAAGCACTTATTGATTTTGTGTAAAATCATTTAGAGATAGCCAAAGGATATCCGAAAGCGGACAGTACTGATGCTCAAAATCTATGTAAGGACTTAGTAAAAAAGTTGAATAGCATGAATGCAATGCAATTACTTGATATGGTGGTAACAGGTGTGTCTTCAAAAGTTATTTTTTTAATACATACATGCGCATTTCTTGGAAAGATCCAACAACAAAAAATTCTTTAAATAAAAAGAAAATGTGTACGATAAGTGTGGCCTCTACAACGAAAGTTTATTTATCGAAGCAAATACGCCAAAATAATCCAACCAGCTGGAGAAAGCGAGATGAAACTGAAGCATTAGATGTAAATTTAAGCACAACTCTAAGAACAACTCAATCATACATAAAAACTGGATATGGTTTTAGGGAAAGTATAAAATAGTAATGAAGAATAAAGTAAAGAATTCAAAAAAAATTTTAGATTCCTTAAAAACAGTTAGTCTAACTAAATTCTAGTAGTTATTGTAGATTCGAAGTATTTCGTAGCTATTTTTTTCCCTTAAATTTTCATTTTTTTGATCCTCCTCAAATAAAATTACACTTGCGGCAACTAAAAACGCCATTGTCGGCTTATTTGTTACTTTTTAATTATAAATTTTGATTTTTTGTTTCTTGAAACAATTTTACTTTTAGCAAAATAGTTGACTTTATAAAAACAAATTATGTGGAATGGAACGAAACTGAAGTATAGAACCAATCAAAATTCATCACACCCAAATCAGTTTTGGAATTGTTTTTACTTTTTTAAAATGATTAGTTTTCATCACATACTTGAAAATTTCAAAAACATTTAATATAAATAAACTTATGTATGAATTTTTTTTATGTGTTTTATGTGTTTTTTTTTAATTTTAATATTTTTTTGGGGAGTACCAAATTACTGATGTCGACTTAAAATTTGCACTAATTTTAAACGTAATATTTTTTTTTACCAATTTGAGTAATATGTGGCTTTGCTTAATATATAGACCAATTTCAATAAAATTCAGTTCGGTATCAGAAAAATTTCGTTTTATAAGCTCTCAATAAAACGAAAATAATTTTTATGAATAGAGAGATTAAACACAGTAACTCTGTAATCTTAGGTAGAGACTAAAATTATACAGAGTTCAGTTCTAATATTAAAAAATCTTAAACAAATGATATTGACTATTTGCATGGTTACTATGTTGTGTTGAATTTCAGTCTAAAAGCCCACTTATAAGATGTTTAAAAGAAGTTTAGGTCAATATTAAGAAACAATTTAAATGAAGACCAATTTTAACTAGATACGTAACAACGATAAATGGAAAATGTTAACGAGTTTTAATTCAATTGCAACAAATATCCACTTACCACAAGGTTTAGGTTAAAATTTTTAATTATGGCTTAATCTAAAGCTAGGTTTAACTGATTAAGGCCAATATGCTATATAAAAGCTAAAATATTTACTAATTGGAACTAAAGACAATTTTAAGGAAGCTGGTTTCGGGTTACTGCTTAATATCTTCAGTGTATTTAAGTTTATATAAGAAAGTTTTTAAAATTATAGTGATTGTATAGAATCCGAATTCAGTTACCGTAAGTTGTGAAGAAATTTAATATTTTAGCATATCAACATAGGCATGAAATGGACTAATTATAAGTGATAGTTGTAATAGTTGATCGATTTTAAAATAGCGGATAAAAATAATTCAGATGTCGGTGTTTTAAATTTTTTGTTTGGTAACTAAGGTGAGTGGATTTGAATTGAATACCATGATTGCTTACTGCATCTGTGTAGAACCGGTAAAAACGATAATAAATATATATATTTTTTAACTCCAAGTTCAAAAACGGATCTAAATATCTTAAAATCATTGGCAAATTGTAAAAATATGTTTACATTTTATTGTATTCCATTTGATATTTCTCACCTGCATTTTTTTCTTATCAGACTGTGGTGAAGATTTTGTATTTTTGCCAGTGTTACGATTTCGGACATCCATTTCAGTATAGGTTACGAATCACAACAAACTCACACAAATATTTGAAATAAAATTATTTTTATTAATTTATGTATATATTTTTATATATTTTTTTATTTGACAAAATTTAAGAAAAAAATATGTATTTTAAAGTTTTGAACGATTTGAAATTTAAAACTTAAATTCATAGATCTCAAAAAAATTCTTACAATTTGTTAGCATTTCAAAACAAAACAAGTGATTTGAAAAAAATACAACTTTCTTTAATGAGTCATTAATTTCTTTCCCTCCTATTGATAGTTTTTTGAAATAGCACTTTGCTATTGAGAAAAAGTGTCGATGCATGGTGGAAGGGGTGTAGACTTTGAACTTGCGTATTACGGCCAAACAAACAATGATTAAATATATACCAACTCCCTTATATTTAAACGGTTATCGTTTTGACAAGACAAACGGTTATGTTATAATTTTAAGTACTCGTACCTAAATAATTGCACCAAATTTCTTTTGTTCATTGGTAATTTAAGATGCAGGCAACGTAATGCTATAATTTTCCAGTATTACGCCTATAACCAACCAACTGTGTTATAATATTATATTTTGAAATTTTTAACACTACTCCTTTCCAGTTTCATAGCCCAGTATCCACCACCCAGCAATAATGAAATACAAAATTTTTTCTGTATTTTTACAAATACAACAAAATACCGATTTGTATAGGGTCTTTCTATTCTATGATTCATTTTCATTTTATTTTATTAAATATTCTATTTGGTTTGTTCCGTTTTTGATTTCCCATTTCCTCAAGGGAGTTTCGTTTAATGTTAATATATAGTTAAACTTAAGTTAAACGGTTGTTGACCGCTATTTTAAAATAAATATTAAATGTTTGTACATTCAACCGTTTAGTTTTCTTCTTTGCATACTTAATAGATTTTCGCTATATTTTTCCAGAATTATTTTTTTCCAATTTTAAGAAGCTGTAAGGCAGACACAAGTGATATTTATTTGTGTTTTGAACACAAAAATAGAAGAGTAAATATTAAAAATACTTTAGATATTAGTCGCAGACTGCACTATACCCTATAATCATATAATTCATCAGAGGTTTACAGTTGTTTCACACGCATTGTAAAGTATATACATATTTGCTTTTCTAAGCAGATTTACATACGAATTTAACCAAGCTACGAAATTTTTTTAGAATTCGTTGCGGAAATAATTCGCAAGTCAATTCATTCACAAAAATGCTTGAGAACATGTGTAATCTTTACAAGCTTTCACGCAAAAGTTTTTATGGTAAAACTGCCTCTTGATTGAATGGTCTTGTGCTTAGAACCCCTGATAAACGATGCCAAGGTAATTGGTAAGCAAAACCTTGACATGTAGTTTGGCTTTGGCTTCGACTTCATTAGCATGTAGCAATAAGACGTTTCATTTTCATTGTTGCTCTAACAGTTGTCAAGAGTCTACCTGTCAACCTTGATAGATAATAAGGGAAAACTATGCCATTAAAAATGCATTTACATATATACCCTTAACTGTATAGTACACTAATTATTAGCTGCAACGCCAATAGTGGCATGATCCAATTTTTCTGAAATGGATTACTGCTTATGGTTATGAGAAAATAGAAATTCATATAATTATTTGGAAATTTGACTGCATTTGGAGGAAGTGTAACTTCTAGCTTCAGAACTTTTAGACTGTATGTATCGGACAAAAGTCTTCTGTGCTATTTAGTACCTATTTATTGTTAAAAATGTTTATGGGAAATGATTGCTGGACACTTTTGCTTTTACGTGTAAGCTTTTTTGATGTTAACTTATTTAAATCTGTGCCGATATGGAAGAATAGCTTAAGTCGATTTAAGACATTCTTATTCAACGACACAGATTTATCGTATCTAGAGACAATCTCTGAAAAAATCTAACAGAATACATTTCTATTTAAAAAACTTTAGTCATATAAGATGTTCCTTACTTCGTATATTGTCTTATATTATTTGTTATAGGTCGATTAGTAAATCATCTACGGCTGCTATGTAAATTATAATCCAAAAATTTGGTAATGTTAGTAATTTAGTGAACAAGCAGGCAATATAACATCATAATATTCTTGAAGACTGGTTCTGTCAAAAAAAAAAAAATTCATACACCATGCAAATTTTAATTAGAATCAATGAATAAAAGTACTTAACTGCAATCCATTTTTGCTCAAAAATCGTTAACATTTTTTACATTTCTTAGTATGCAAAGTTATAATATGCTCAATCCAAATTACTACTAAATTTTTTAAACTAAACTTAATATACTGGTTTTAATTTTTAAGGTACTCCAAAGTTATTTAATTCTAACCATGATTTTGTAATATTTTTTTAAAAACAATTTTTCTCTTCGCTTCGTTCGTTTTTTCTATTTTTTTTTTTCGTGAAAAATGCGTTTTTTTATTGTTAACAAATGCTACCGTGTCGTGTCGAGTTGCGCTTATTTAAACGATTTTTTTCTCGTTTATTTTTGTGTTTATTTTCATGATGAGTATTTAACTAAATACCAATAATAACAACAATAAAAAAGCAAAAAGATGACGCCAAACAGCGAAAAAACGGAAGTTCATAAATTGTGTGCGTGTGTGTGGAAAGGAAAAACCTAAATAGAGTTATAAAAAGTTGCTAATTATGGGTGTTACATGTACTATCATTAATACACAGTTTTATATAAGGAAATACATAATTGTTAAAAATTATTTAATTAAATGCATGAGGATTTTAAAGGAAATTTGTTAAATTAAAAGTTAACTTGGAAAATAGGCTTTCAATTTGAAAACGATCAACATTTTATTGATATTCAAATACATATATTCTTACTGCCGTATTCATAATAAAAATCTAGCAAGTATCTAGCTAGCACACATTATGTGAAAAACAATAAGGACACTTAAATCAAAATAGTTAAAAATCCAACCTTGTTTTCATATTCAAACATTTATCAAAAAGATCTTATAAATTGTCTGCTTGAATTTTGATGACGTAAAGAACCGTTATTTGACAAACAAATTTTGTACCGTTTCTCAGGCGTAACACATTTTCCTCTTAAGCTTTTAATGAAAACGCAATGTGTCCCTATTATCTTTCACGATACTATAAGTATGTCTTTTATTACACTTGGTGCAACTTTTTGCCAAGTTCAGATCAACAAACTTTCAAGTACTGTTACAAATTTGACAAAAATTAATTTACTGTCTAAAGATTGTTGAGCTTAGCGAAAATCGCAGCAAGTGTATTAAAAACCATATATATGCCAGACAGTTGCTAGATGTTCATTACATATATGGCCGTTTAAAATAGGCTTTATTTTATAAAGGTCAACGTACTTCTGTTATCCTATGCTTTTTTGGGGAAACGAACTAGATTTGACTGAACCGTTTCTCTGACATCTTGGTGTTCGTCAGAAATTAGATTAGGCTTAGTATTTAAAAAATAACTGGGTACTGTATATGATCGGACTACGGTGGCCAGATTCAACATTGTGAAATCCTTGACATTTATAAACAAAGTCTCGATTCTGATAAAATATTGACAGTCAGAAATATTGGTGTTGGAAAAGCTTCGGTTTAAAATTGTCGATAGATGCGACGAAAAGTGGATCTTGTACAACAATAATATACAAAAAAGATCATGGCGAAGCAAGACGAAGTTTCGCAGACGGTAAAAATATTAGGATTGGCACCAAGACGGGTGTGTGTCTAGTGGGATTCGAGGGGAATTGTTCATTATGAGCTTTTGAGCAGGCAATTCAATTAAAACTGCCAGAATTGATCGACAGAAAAGGTGTTGTGTTTCATCGTGACAACGCCAGACCACAAACATTTTTGATGACTCGGCAGAAACTGAGAGAGCTTGGCTGAAAAGTTTTGATGCATCCATCATGTAGCTCGGACCTTGCAATTTCAAATTATCATGTGCTTCAATTTCTCTTAATGGTATACATGTAAATTTCGTAGAAGCGTGTAAAACGAAATTGGATCAGTTTTTCGCTCAGAAAAAAATACAAAATTATGTATATATGATATATCAAGGCAAATTAATTTAACAGGCGCGATTAGCCAATCAGCTGGTTATTGTTGTATGGAGATTGACGCTGTCAAAATTTGTTTATGAATATTTACTTTTTTTTGTTTACAAATAAATTTATTTAACCCTCTCATGCACTAAAGGTCAAATAAGATAAAAAAACGAACAAAAGTTCAATTTTCACTAGAAGTGGGATTTTTAGAAAAAGTACACTTACAACATGTTGCGTAAACAGAGTAAAAAGGTCACTTATTTATTAGAAAAAATAATAGAATAATTTTTTTTAATACATTTAGTGTATTTTGAAGAATTGGGCATCATCTTCAATATATATTATATATTTTTTAGGTGAACTCTTTTAAACTCCACCTTTGTTCTAGAAATATTAGATATTGTTAAGCCTATTTCCCTTAGCTCTAAACAAGAATTTTCTAATTCTTCAGGCGCCTCAGTCCTATTCACTAATATTATCAGAAATGTTCGCTCTCTCAGCACTAAGTTTTATTAATGGCATTTTAGGTTCTGCCTCATCATCAGAGTCGTCCCTATCAAACACTAGAATTTGTTGTATTTATTTCTCTTGTTGTTACACAATTTTGTCGTTTCTTAATTGACTAAATGCACAAAAAGTCAGTAAAAGGCACGACATAAAAATTTTTTTACTTTAGCGAAATTAGGAGAAAGACGAATCTAAAGGCATAGAATTATTTTCAGTTACTTCGCTTAAAGATAGAATACCGTTAGTCATGATAAATATGGTCTCAAATAGTGATGTTGTATACAAACAACAAATGCATGAAAGGGTTGAAAGTTATTATGAACAATTTTAAATTTAAAAATTATTTATTTACTGGTACATAGTTTGATACATTCTCTCGGAAATTCGGATCATTGCACAGTTTCTGCCTCATTCTCGTCCACCGCTCTTCGCGAGGTTCCACCCATGGCTACGGAACGCTCTATTTTTAACTACGAGGATGCTCGTTGGGCTGAGCTCAACGATTTTTTTGGGCATTTTAATTGGAAACTTTGTTTCCTTGACTCAAACGTCGATGCCATGGCAGAAATGGTAGTGAATATAATAAGGCTAGGGATGGATATATTCATCCCATCCAAAAAGCTTTCGATTAAACCTAGAAACAAATCTTGGTTTAATCTGACGTGTAAATTGGCAGTCAGATCCAGAGAGGAAGCGTTCAGGAATTGGCGCAATGACAAATGTGCACATACTGATTTGCTTCGCAAACAGGCGAGATCTTAATGTGCCGCAGTACTTAGACGCGAAAAGGCTTTATACGAGCAGCGCCTTCGTGCTAAAGTTCTTACTTTTCCACCGGGAAGTAAAAACTTTTGGTCATTCGTTAAAAGGCTGAGGAACAGCGCTAGTTCGGTTCCTGCTCTTATAAAGAATGACCACACATTCACGAACCCGGTTGAAAAGGCAAACCTTTTGGCCGAAATGTTTGCAAGTAATTCTCACAGTAACTATGCCTAGTATATTCTTTCGAGCTCGTGCTGTTAAAAGGGTCTTTACAAATCTCAACGTTAACAAGTCTTCTGGGCCGGATGGCATACCAGCACTGGTCCTGAAGCAGTGCTCTTCGACGCCTGCGCGTCCATTAGCTCACCTTTTCAGTGCGTCATATCGTGCCGGTATTTTTCCATCTTGCTGGAAGGCTGCTAATGTAACGCCAATCCCCAAAAAGGGAGAGGCTAGTAACCCTGAGAACTACCGTCCAATAGCAGTTTGTTCCGCACTCTCCAAGGTTATGGAGAGTATGATTAATCACCACCTTGTAGGATATCTGGAGTCCAACGATTTACTTAGCGATCGTCAGTACGGTTTCCGAAAGGGCCGTTCTACTGGTGACCTGCTGGCGTTGCTCTCGGAGAAGTGGAAGAAGTCCATTCATGGTTTTGGCGAGAGTCAGGTTGTGGCTCTGGATATCTCAAAGGCGTTTGATAGAGTTTGGCACGAGGCTCTCATTTCGAAATTTAATGCTTTTGGTGTCGGTAGTCACTGCTCTCGATTTATATCGAATTTTCTCAGAGATCGCTCTATAAGAGTGGTTATAGATGGGGTCTCATCCGACGAGTTCAGGGTAAACTCAGGGGTACCGCAAGCCTCTGTTTTTTCTCCTACTCTTTTTTTAATATTTCTTAACGACTTTCTTCTTCTCACTTCTAACCCTATCTACTCTTTTGCGGATGACAGCAACATTTGTCACTCATATTCTTTTGATCGTAGATCGAGCCTTTGGAGGTTGGGGCGAGAAGGATGAATATGAACGTCACTCTCACAAGTGGCCTGGTGAAGGTGTCCGAGTGGGGTCGTGCGAATAGGGTCGATTTTAATGCACGTAAGACTTAATGTTGTTTTTTAACACATAGACGTGGTGGTGTGCTGTCGTCTGTGTCAATGGGTAATGTGGATATTGAGGAATCAGATGCTCTTGATGTTCTGGTCATGAGAATTCACTGTGACGTTCGTTGGAATGATCACATATTTCAAGTGTCGAAAGAAGCATTCAAGTGCCTTGGTTTTTTTAGACGGTGCAAGAAATACTTCACTCCATCTGATCTCCTTAATATTTACAAGACCTATGTCCGACCCAAAATGGAATACAACTCTCATGTATGGACCGGTGCTTCAAAGTCTATTTTGGAACTTCTTGACCGCGTACAGGGTAGGGTAGCCAACTCTATCGATTCATTGGAGCACCGTCGCAATGTGGCGTGTGTTTCATTGTTCTATCGGTACTATAACGCAATGTGTTCTAACGAAATTAAGGAATTAATTCCTAAAAATCATATATTTTTACGTAGTACTCGTATTTCTCGTAGAGCGCATCCCTTTGTAGTTGATTGTCCAGTAAATCGCACATCGAATTATATGGAGAATTCGTTCTTTGGTCGCAATGTTCGGTTGTGGAATAATCTTCCAGCGAAAGTATTTCCTGCCACTTACGATACGAGTAAATTTAAATCTAACGTCCATAAACACTACACCCTCTGTCCTCCTTCCAATAACCTATTTTCCTAGTATCAGCACAATGCACTGCATGAGTAGGGGCCAAACCCTGGGTGCTAGTCTTATAAAAAAAAACACCATAATGATATGAGATCATTCCATTTATCCCTACTCCTTGCTAGATATGTGGCGTAGTACATGTATCTATATTTTAAAAATTTTTTTTAAATTTTTTCGTTTACAAATTTTTATTTAAACGTTCTTAAAATTTTTTATTTATTACTTTTTTAATTCGCCGTGACGTTTCAGTCAGTGTTTTGACAGTCTACACCAGCAAAAGAAAGCAACAAAATATCTGTTGTTTTTGTATGTTGTAGAATTGTTCGCATCTTATAGTAAGTTCGCCTTGTAATATATTTTAACAGAAGTCAGAAGTTACCCAACAAACAAGTTTACAAGTGCTGTAATCAAAACCAATATATGAAATCACATAAACATACATACATATGTATATAACATATTTTCATCAAACAAGAACAGTTTTAAAGCTTCAGGTTTAGTCAAAAAAGAAAAGAAGAAACTAATTATATACATATTGTACATATACATGTGGGCAGTGCTGCCATATTTTTTTTTAGAAAAACTGAAAATTTTAAACAAAAAAACTGATTTTCAAGTGAAAAAACTGCACAAACTTAAAAAAGTACAAAAGTATACATATACTCGTATTGGGTACGTTCTGTAAACCGAAAACGAGTGAAATTGAAATGAAAAAGGCACGAGTTAATCTCTCCACAGTTATTAATTGAAAGCAAAAAACTAAAATGTTTAAAACTGCAAAATCTGTCCAATTAATAGAAAACATAAACTTCAAAACTGCTCAATGGTTCAAAAAACTGCAAAATCCAAATAAATCTGCACATTTGGCAACGCTGCACATAGATGAATAATAATTTATATCAGAACAATAATTGTTTTTGCTCAAAAAATTCTTATTTATGTATGTATATAACAATATGTAAACAAATATTTTTTAATAAAAGAAATACAAATAATTGAAAAAGCTGTTTCTTTTTCAAAGATATTGCAGAAAACGTAATAAATGTTCCGAAAAACTGTTTGGTTTTCTACTACGTATTTTTTTCTGTGTAGAAAACAAATACACTTTAAACGCTTGACGTTATTAACTCATTAAAACGTTTAATACATAGCTTCTTACAAAGCTTTGTGTAAGAAAAACTTTAGAAATATGTGTTTGAAAAAATCTTGACAAACCGTATTTGCTCCTTGACAAGTTGTAAAAATGTTTGTAAATCAAGCGAAATGAAAGCCATATGGCAATCCTTGATTGGAAGCATTTTGTTGTGCTGGGGCTTCCAATATTACGACTATTGCAGAAGTTGTTTGTATGAAGAAAATTTAAAATTGGTACAACAGAGAGTTGATTCTCACGACTACCATAGGAATTTTAATTTCATTTAGATTAAATTGAATTGTGGTTCAAAATTTGGTAAAAGAGCGGACGTCAGCCGACGTGCTAGAGGTGGACATTTGCCCGGCATCATATGCCATATTTAATTCCCATATTTCTATTTTATATTGGTATGAATAAAACTGAATTTGTCAAAAAAGTGTCAAATTTGCCCACCCTTTATTTCCTTTGCAATATAATTTTTTTTGATGGCCTTCATGGGTTTTAAAATGTTTATATTTGCCGTAGTTTGGCGATAATAAATTTTATTCATTCAAATTGTAGAGAACTCGTCAAAGAAAAGTTTAGTCATTAAAAACTTAAAGACTATCTCTATCAATATTTTTAACGCTTAAGTCCTTTTCAAATTAAAACAATCTATGCAAGTACATGCTTAATTTAAAATAAATTTCTTTTAGCCTTCGACTTTTTATTACACTAATAAACGTACATGTGGTTTGTATGTAAGAATTTTCTTATATATAAGTGAATTGGTATGTGCATGTATTTTCAAATGGCTTAAAGCAATTTTTTGACTACAAGAAACTTTGTTAACTAAGCATTCTAAAGTAATTTCCTAGTTTATTGTAGCAAATAATTTCATCTTCCACATACTACTCATACTTTATTATATTCATCTATGGCAGACTATATGGCTACATCAACGTCTCCATCTGCAGTACTAGCATTACAAGAAGATCTTCTCCATCTTCGTCATAATTTTTTTTTACTATTATTATTATTATTATTGTTGCATTTCGAAACAAGCGTACAATGCAATTAAAATTTTGTTTTATAAACCTAATAGATTATAAAATATTTAAAATTGTTTTATTTCTTTTCCTATTTCTTACTCTTCTTTGTTCTGAAATTTAAAAAAAAAAATTATTAAAAATTGTTATGTATGACTACCAGTTGTGAAAGTCTTCCTTGAGTGGGTAAGTGGATGTGTGCTTATGTGTATAATTTTCGTATTGAAAGTTTGTGGAACTATGGCCACAAAAAAAATTCTAAAATATTTATATATACAATCGAATAACTACTGTTGTATTTGAAATAAAGAAGAGAAAATCATATACTCGACTATTTAGGCTAACATTTATATTTATTTGATTATGTTTGGGTTTTAGTAGTATTTTTTTCTGAAGCTTAAAACCAGGCTAAGGTCAAGTTTATTTTTTTTAAGTAATTGCATGTGCATTAACATGGAAAAAGACAATTTTTGTTTTAGTTTTCTAATTAAGAAAACAATATTAAGATACAACAATAATTGTAATATAATAAACGAGTACTTTCAGAAAAGTACAATGGTAAATTATGTAAAATGGTAATTTATATAGAATAAAATAGGAAGTGTCAACTTCTTTAAATCAACGATCATTTGTGCACACTTAGCGGCTGGTTGAGATAACACATGAAGCTATGCCCCTTAACTAGTCACTAAGTCCAGGGGTCTAATCGCCGCTTTCGATATGAAATAGTCTATCGTACGAATTTAATTTTCGATACGTACCAAGTTGGCTAATTATGGCATTCGATTGCTATCGAATCATATTTTCATTGTCATTGTGAACGAATTCATCAACTTTAAAAAAAATCATGACATATCTTGAGGCTAACTATGAGTAAAACGAAAGTAAAAATAATACTATCAAGATAAGTAGGAATTTATACTTTTATAACTTAATTGAAAATTTTGTACTTGATAGCATATATATCAACAATTATTTCTTCTAATTTATTTTTATTCATCTGAATCCAAAGACGAGTATGAATTTTTACTTTGTTTTTGCTTTAAGATTATATTTTTAAAACTTATCCTAAAAAATTAATAATAATTAATTGTGTTTTAACGTAATATAGATAATACATAAATTTTCCACAATTTTTCGTTGACTTGACATATAAAAAAATATTTTGTATTATTTGCGACAGAATTTTTGCTATCGAACGACGTTTAGAAAGATTACACTCGATTGAAGACTTGCTATCAAAAAACATCGTCCCAAATTTTATGTTTTTTTGTTCGATATCGAAAGCTGCGATTAGACCCCAGATTAAGCGGTTTCAATACAGAGGCTTCGAACAGAAGCATAATTTCCCTAAATTAAATTTGAAATCAGCCTGACAGACAGAACCTGGCCATTAACCTGATATCAAGGGTCGTTCGCAGGTAAGCGCAGCCTCTCTTATCGTAGTCAATATCATCCACAAGCCGGGGCTCCTCAGATAGGATAGCTAAGTGTGCCGAGGGATGATATGCCAGCTTGACAGGACATTTATTCTTACCGCTAGAAGTTTAGCCTGTTGCATGACAAGTATACTGGATGGAAGGCAGCCAAGCATAACAAGAACCTATAATTTGAATCGAGACGAAGCCCCTGAGAGGTGGCGTGGTGTAGTGGTTAGAGCGCACGCATAACAACACAAACGACCCAGGTTCGAGCCCCAGCAGAGGACATGACGAAGACAAAATTTAATTGTGGTTTCGAATGTTTAATAATAAAAAAGGCTTCAACTTCTTCCTTCCAGACAACTCCATCTAAAAAAAAAAATAAAGAAAAAAAGCCCCCCTGACCCTTCTCACATACCTCTGGCGATGATGACAAACATCAGACAAATGATCAGTAAAATACGCCACCTACTGGGAAAAAATTAAAATGCTAAAGTAAAGATCACCACCAATTAGCAAGGATCTTCACCACTATACAAAAAATCATATGGAGGAAGCTGCAGCAGATTAATCATCTACTTAGCTTGACGGAGTCCCCATCTTGCACCTACCGCTAACCGCTATCCAACAGCTATCCAACATATTTAAAATTATAAAGACAAAATGACAAAATGACTGTAGAGGCTATCGAAGTTTTATGTCATTAAGAAGCAAATAGATTTTTTGGAATGTCATTTGTCTATTGCAAAATTTTCTTAATTTTTGATGAAAGAATAAAATTTTTTAAAATCTATCTAACCACTGCCAGATAAATTAATTTGTTGCACGAAATATGCTGTCAATTATACTTCATCTTTCTCGTATTCGGTTGAGTGCTTTAGGGATCTGTTTTTAATTTTATTCGTCCCAATTTTGTCTCTATATGAGATACACGTTAAGCGCCGGTCTAGATGTATACGGTATTTAACACGCGTTGCTTTTTTTTGCATTCTTTTTTGATCGTTCATTCAAATTGCGTGAAAAATGCAAAGTAAATTATATAAAAACTTTTGCTCGTTGATCTTTATTTCTCTAATTGGATACTTAGCCCTGCAAATATTGCTGGTTAACATGCGGTGTACGCTTATAAATGAGTCATCGTCGGCAAATATGGAAGTATGGACATATAAACAATGTTGGTACGTCAGAGGTGTATATTAAATATAGAACACGACCAAGGTTGTTGCCATGGGGAACACCGGCTTTGAGTACTTGCGGTGGCCTTAGAAAATTACCTTCTTTAAGTATAAGTTTTCTATCAATAAAATAGTTTTTTTAATAACTCATATATGTAAGTTTACTGAAAAAATTTCATTGAACTTGTGTTTTAAACAGTGTTGCCACCTTGTGTAATTACACATATTGTGTGTAATTTTTCATTGTGTGTGTAGCCTGTCTGTAATTAGCTTTGTGTATAATTTTATTTTTTATTCCACCGTTTCCTTTAATCGCTATATTTTGCATTATTAAAAATTGACATATGAAATTTCCTGATTTGCAAACAAACCGAATTTAATCATAAAAATACAAAAATTACTGTTAAGCATGGAGGATAGTTTCACATTTTTTTAATGGTAAAGTTGTCAAATTTGTTTATCTCAACATTCGAAAAGAAAATATGAAGTGAAGTGCAGAGAAAAAGGATATCTCAAGCAATATCCCATTCTATCAAGAGAACGATCCCAAGCAAACATCTGGTAATGCAAAGGTTTGCTTGAGCCGTATTTGATCCAAGCCTACAAAGACACCTGCGCAGAGCTCAGAACCTAATATAACTGATCATATTTAAAAGGGATTGGCTAGGAGAATCTACCAAAAAATATTTAACACCCTAGTTCAGCTTAAGACGACATTATCAAAAGTATAGAACTCCAATGAACTGGAAAAATGCAAAATTGATTAAAATCAAATCATAGGCGCTTACTGACTGTTCTGGATTAGAAAAAATATGTAAACAATTACTAATTTTTCGCTTATTGCATTCCAAGTATTCATACTATGCTTTGGTCGATTGTTAGTTGTTTTATTATTCAATAAGGCTCATATTTGATGTAATAGTACGATCCCGAAAAATCAATACATTTATTTAGTAGACTTTTCTATAAAAAACTCTTGACCAATTGGGTTCACTTTATGTATATAATATTCATAAAAACAGATGCCGAAGATGTGTAACTCACAATGCTGTTGGTGGCAATACTGGTTTTAAGCCTTAATGCCACACTTTTTCAATTACTTTAAAAAGATGTATAAATGGAGCAGAACAATACTTTTCTTTTTAAAAGTTTTTCTAATTACATTTAATCAGAGTGTGAGTATAGAGTAAGTTTTCTTGAAAGTTTTGAAAACAGATTTGGTAACCTGTGTGGGTTTAATTCTGTACTACTTTTAAAAAACCCTGAAGGGTTTTTATAATTTACGTATTGGGAGTACAAACTAATTTTGTCCGTTTTTTTTAGCTCAAAAAATATAATGAATTAACAAATTTGTTAAAATAAAAATTTATGAAATTACTGCTTACATCTTTTTTCTAAGCCAATTTTCGAATTCCGTCTCAGAAAAACATCTCGTCTTTTGCGGCGATCTAACTGTAAAACCAAATTCATATATTTTTCAAAAGAAGTGATCCAGCGACATGCGAAAAGATATCGTATTCGTCAAAAGAGTTAATAGTTTCTAACAACTTTTGCGACGTAAGGTCGACCGTTGTCATGCAAAAGAATAATTTAATCATGTATGTCTTTATATTAATTAAGTATAATTTATGTATTGGGAATACAAATTACTTCGGTCCGTATTTTATTGATTCAAAAAAGATAATGGAATGACAAATTTATCAAAATAAAAATTTATTAAATCACTGCTTACATTTTTCTCCAACTCTAAGTAAATTCCCGAATTCTGGTTTAGAAAAACTTTTTGTCGTTGAGGGAATACAACTTTAAAGCCGATTTTATATTTCTTCAAGGGAAGTTATTCGGTGACATGCCTAAAGATGTTGTATACGTCGAAACAGTCAATAGTCAGTATTCTACGAATGTAGAATACGTGCGAATGCGACAAAATATTTGATTTGATCGTTTTTAACAACTGTCTCGCAAATTTTTGAGGCTGAGAATTGTCAAGTAATAGAATAACTTAATCATGTCTGTTTTTAATTCCGATAGATTTTCTCGTAATGCACGGTTGAAACGAAGTAACTGCTGCTCCGATGACCGAGTTTTAGCAGCTCATAGTACACAATGTTCCCTTGATCCCATCAATACTAAAACAACGTAATTGTACTAATATTGTTGGTTTGAACGAAATTTGAAGCAGTTGTAAAACCCAAAAAAAAAAAACATTCAAAACCCGATAAAGCCAGGTGGGTTATGTTTTTTTTTCTTAAAAACCGGGCTCTTGCCAACCCTGCCATGATTCCACCAAGAGAGCAAAATTGCATTATAAATACTAAAACAACGTTAAGGTACACAAACAAAAGTATTATCGAATTGGTCGAAATTTGGAAGCAGTTATAAAACATAATAAAACCCAGTTTTTTGCCAACTTTGTTTGACAAGTTAGATAGAAGACTTATTGGCATACATGACTCAATAAGAAATTAAAATTTTTTAAAGACATTGGCTCATATTCATAGTCACACACTAAAGTCGACTCTTGTTAGAGTAAGTTTTTAACTTAAAACTTTTAACCATCATTTTTATATTCAAAGTCGAAAATCAAGTAAACTTTAAGTTGGTTTGGCTTTAAATGGGTGCCGACTACAATTGTTTTAATGTTTATATTGAATGTTTTATCAAATATCTGAAATTAGCAACTCTGAACAGGTAGTTTTTATTTTTATTTATTTAATTTTTTGACACTAGAGTGACTAGCGTGGCTAATACTTCTTTGATCAATGATTTTTCTGAATTGGTAATTCGTAATTTTTATTAAAATTGTATCAAATTTAATTTAAAGGCATTACTATTTCTATAAAGTTTTCCAAACGCAAATAAATTGCAAAATTGATAAGAACAATTTGACCCATTTGCATATTTGGCTGAATTTTTTTTCGTGACAAATATTGTCAAACTAATGATTTATCTACATAACTTTGTTTGTAAACGTGTGTATATTGTTAAATTGCGTTAAATAAAATGAATAACACATAGTTTTTGTTTTATTTTACAATCTCTTTATTTCCACACTTTAACTTCCACTTACACATAAATTATTCAACACTTTTATTTACATCTAAACACGACCTTACTTTATATTTTATAACTTTACACTATTACTTTCAAACTATAACTAAACTGTTTAGCGCGAGGTGCCCCCTTTTATAGCAAATCATCATTAATCTCTAATATTATTGTTGTTACTACAAATTTCTATTTACGTTAAATTCAAAAGGTAATAACGTCATAGTACATAAAAAGGAATCAAACTGGCAATTCTCTTAACTCTTTCGACCTCGCATTTTTATCAACTGTTTAAGCATATTTTTTTTAACGATACCTGTGATATTTAGATATAAATTAAGAATTCTGGCAGATTTCAAATTACTGTGCTTTTTAGATCGACAGTAATTGAAGGCTGTTTATAATCAACTTTGCCCGTATGGTGGAAACTACAGAATTTTTTTAATATATTTTAAGTTAATTGCATTTTATAATCCATTTTGGCAATAGCGCTCCCAATATCTTGTAAGTCAAAACATAAAGGTTCACAATTCTCAGCAATAATAGGTGACAAATAAATTCTTTTTTTTGTATTCAGAAAATTTTGCTTAAGTGATTAGCAAAAAAACTTCCTTTTTTTCTTCTCCAATTATGATTTGGATCACGTAATGAGAATTCAGGTATTACAGGCCTTTTCATATAACTGCTGACACTTCATGATAAATAACACTGGTCTACAAAAAACCAAAAATTTTCTCGCCTTTAAATTAAACTACATATATTGAATATAACGATTTTGATGCTTTGAATTCGAATCCATTTTCAGTTTTTTTCCATCGGGCTCAATTTTTTTTTATGGACGTGGCAAATGTTTAGGAACAAAATTTCTTATAAATCAAGTGAATTTTTTTTTGTATTTTCAACAGTTTCGATGCTATTCGTAATTTAGTTGTGAAAAAAAAAAAATGTTTTTCGCGTAAAATTAGAGCAATTTTTTTTTGAAAAGCCATGAAAAGTGTTTCAGAATGAAAATTTTACATGTTAAGCATAAAATGTTGAGAAAAGTAAGCTATAAATCATGAAAATCGGTTGGCTAGTGTTGATTTTGTTCGAAATTAAATGCTGGTACCTAACTTTGACAAATTTTCTGTTGCAAAATTAATGTAACCAATAACCAATAAAGGCAGGTGCCTAACTTTAACAAAAGTAAAGGGCTAATTTTTAATGGCTATGGTAGATAAAAAATATTTTAAGAATAAGATTTTTTTATTATTGTGGTAAAAAATCAAGTACAAAATGCACTTTTGAGAAAGATAACACAATTTTTTTCATAATTCAACATTTGATGAAAATTTGATTTTATCAAAACCAAAGTTAATATTAAAAAGTACTTTAAGAATTATTTCGGTTTTATATTTTTTAATTTTGGTAAGTGTTTTGCAAAATTTATACATAGTATAAGATTATTTATAATGGATTTTTGTTTTAGATTACTGTATGTCAAGGGCTTGGACTTGCAAAAATTCTTCAGATTTATTCTGCCACATCTGTGGGGAATATAAAATCACAACGCCATACAACAACTTCCCAAATTAGGAATGCTTATAAACATTACTTTAGATTTCCTATCGATGAAAAAAAAAAAAAAAATACTGGCCGCCCAAAATATGTTATAATACTTGTGCAGGAGTTTTAAGAGGTTGGCCTGACGGCAATAGTGATAGATCATGACATTTATGAAACCACAAAATCACGAACATGATTATTATTGATGCATGACCGCTACGCGTGGATTTACGAGAAAATACAAGCACAAAAGCATATATCCGAACATTTCAGCTGCCCGACGACCAGTTCTTGAAACAATAATGTTTCTTTACATATACAATATGTGTATGTATTTTTCCTACCAGATATTTCCTTTCATTCTTTTTGTGTGTTGCTTAATAATGTATTACACATTTTTGTCAAAGTTAGGCACCTGCCTTTGTGGGTTATTTTACTTTCAAGATAACTAGCTTTCATCTTAATGCTAAAATTTATATTGTTACGAAAATAAGGTTGGACATCACAGCGGTTATTACATCGCTAAAATAAATAACAGACAATAAACAAGCTACAACAAACACTAAGAGCTGAAAGAGGTAGATGTTTACATACGCATGGCTACAAAAGAACTAAAAAGAAATTAAAAGAAAGAAATATAATCTACCTGAAATATCGAGAGGTTCGAGAGCTTTCGATGTGTTGTTTACTCAGCCATATAAAAAGCACATCGATGCGAACAGCAATCAGTTTATTTGGTGTAAACTCAGTGAACAAGTTTATGTGTCGAAAACTCAGCGAGTGCAGTTGAAGTAAAGTTAACTCAGCGAATGTGTTATTGGTGTGAAGAGAGTTTATAAGGAGTAAACTCGTGAAGCTAGTAATGAAGCAAAAAACCAGTTTAGTTGGAGCTTACTCAGTAAAGAGAGTTAAGTGTGGATAACCACTGGTTGAAAAGGTTGTGATCGAACCTAAGGTTTAACTACGATCGGGTTGGAAGATCTTTAAGTAGAAAGATCTGTCGAGTAATTGTTGTTGTTTACAAGATTGTAAACAGACAGAGTAATTAAGAATAAAAATTGTTATTGCCTGTAAAAATATTACAAGCAGTGGTGCACATAACTGTGTTGAATAAAGGATTTTTAAATAAAACCAAACACAAAATTTATTTTATTTTAACTACAATCTACGAACTCATTAAAACACGTTTTTTAAAAGGTAAAAAGGTAACAATATCCTAAGAATTTTTTTAGAACTTTTTGGAAATATAAGAAAAAATTCCCAATAATTTTGCAAGAAAAAATTTGTTCGCTAATTTTGGTCAAAGTTAGGTAAGTGAATTTAATTTTGAATAGAATCAGCAATAGTTAACCGATTTTCAAGATTTATTTTAGCTTTATTTTTTCATGTACATGTAATTCGCATTCTAAAAAATATTTTATGACATAAAAACAAAATTGCTCTAATTTTGCACGAATTTTTTTTTTTTTACAACTAAGTTACGAACAACTCCCAAACTGTTGAAAATACAAAAAAGTTTTATTGAGTTGATTTATAGGAAATTTTGTTTCTAAACAAAAAATCGGTCAAGTCGTTTTCAAGTTATGATGAAATATATTGACATAATTACTATATTTTAAGCGAAAAGATTGCCACGCCCATAAAAAAAAATTTGAGCCCGATGGAAAAAAATTGAAAACGGATTTGAATACAGCTCATCAAAATTATTATATTCCATAGAGTTTTTTTCGCTGTAGACCAGTATAATCTGTTTGAAAATTTGCACCTTCAATTTTTAAGTATTTTTTAAAGTAGAAATTTAATGTAATTCAAGAATTTTTGGAATCATTTCGTGTATTTTCTTTTAGTGTTTTTAGGTTTTTGTAAAACTACGACCTTTTCTATCCATTAAAAATGCTTTATAAGTTCTTTGCTGAGTAAATACTGTTGAATCAGATTTTTAGGAGTGTTCATGACATATTGAGTAACTGACCTAACAGTTGTGTCAAAAATAGAAATCAATTGATTTAGTTCATCAGTTGTACTTAAAAAAATATTTTTTGAGCAGTGGGTATTTTTACTTTCCAGTCAGTCCACTCTAGTATATTTTTCCACCAGTAGGGGAAAAATGACGTTGCTACAAAGCAACAATTGTGAGTGTGTGATTATTTGTATTTTTTTTTAAGTTCAAAGCAATATAATATACATTAGGGTTATGACTTCTTTAATTATTTTGCAAATATAAAATTTTACATGCCCTAGCCAAAATGGCCGTAAAAAAACATTAAGAAAGGACATCTTACTTGTTCTCTGCTGTTTAAATATATCCCTCACCAAACGAGCTGAAATTTGTTCTATATTTTTTAGTTTAATAAAATATTTCTCCGAAGTTTTAAAAAGTTTTCAACAATACTTATGAACTTACAAGCACATGCATTCTTATTTTATTAATATTTGTTTGTATCATTGTATATATGATAAATATTGAATTTAATAAAAAAAATTATCTGTGAGTTTTTAAAAAGTGCATTTGGTACGGAAGGTTTTTTCGCCAAATGGACCCGCGAATAATATTTTCTATTTCTAATTTAGTATTGACTATCACGTGATGATAAGTAAACTTTTTGTAAGAAATTAGTCATAACCCATATACTGAGTAAACTTAACATTATATGGGCTCAAGTGATTTATTTTTGTGGGTTCAGGCAAATCAACACGTAGTTTTGAGGAGTTTACAAAACTAGTTGTTGAGATGTAAAAGCGATTGTCTGTTGTCATGTTGGCTGTTAATATAAAGTACAAAGCAGGTGCTAAAAGGGTCTCTAAGGAAAACGAGCATTTGAAAACTCCCTTATTTTAGAGAAAATTCCCTATAACCATCAATTTTACCGATTATAACTCTTTTCTTAAGTAATACCTATATCCGCAAAGTTTTATTGATTAAGCCCTTATGAATTTATATGCTTAGCCCTTTACGAAAACGAAGTTATTTTGAATTATTTTAAATTACATATAATGTATACAGATTTAATTACCATTTTTGACATAAACAACTTTTTTATGATTTCTAAATTAATAAAAAATATGTGCCTTAAAGATTACTAAATTGCCATAAAGTTTTTTTCTAGAGCTTAATTATAACCTTTATTATTTAGAAAATGTCACTTTTTACCGTTGCTCTTTACATTTATGATGTGAAAAGCCATTAAATTGGTGTACAACTTTTTCTATGAAGCTCTACTCATAACCGAATATAAAAGTATATCGAAACTGGATAACTTTACAAAAAAGTGAAAACGGGAAAAAATACAAATATTATTTTAATAACATCATATAACATAAAAGTATGATAAATAATAATAAAACAACAATAAATGCACAAAAACAAAAACAAAAAAATCTGATGAAGTGAAGTGGTAAGCCATAGAAATAATAAAACAGTGAAAAGGACTCAAACGTGCATAATTATGAGCGACATTGAAAGGAAAAGTTTTTGTTTTGTTTTGCTTTTTTATAGCCATTAAATAATAAGTTTTAAGAGACTACTTGTTGTGTATATGTATATGTTAAGTTTTTGTGTATGTATGTATTTGTTTATGTATTGTTTTCTAAAGGGTCCGCCAAATAATTTTTTTTTGAAAATGCTATAAAAAAAAACTACTGAATATTTTCTCAAATTTCTTTTTTTATTTGAAAGTACAATCCTTCCGGTTAATAATGGAAAATAATTTCATTCAAATGGCTGCCTTGGCTGGCCATGCAGTAGCCTACACGATCCGTCCAATTTTTAAGCATATTATCGATTGTGTGCAGCTGTATTTCACCAATGGCTTCACGAATATTGTCCTTTAAGGCGTCAATTGTCTCTGGCTTGTTATCTTTGACGGCACCCAACAAATAATAGTCCAACGGTGTCAAATCGCAGCTCCGAGGTGGCCAAACGACATCAGCACTGCGGCTGATAATGCGATGTTCAAAAACAGGGCGCAAAACATCGAGTGTAGCTTCGGCTGTGTGGCACGTAGCGCCGTCCTGTTGAAACCAAATGTTGCTATAATCCTCCTCTTAAATTTTTGTGAACAAAAATTCGTTCAACATGGCCCGATAACGATCGCCATTGACTGTAACGGCCACTCCTTGCTCATTTTCGAAGAAAAATGACCCAATTATGCCTCTGGACCAAAATCCGCACCAAACAGTAACTCGTCTTGGGTGTATCGGCTTTTCAATGTATGCGTGCTGGTTTTCTGTGCCCCAAATGCGACAATTTTGCTTGTTTACATACCCGCCAAGAATAAAATGAGCTTCATCTGAAAAGATGATTTTTTTGGCAAAATCGGCATCTTCTGTAAGTCGATTGCAGGCCCACTTAGCGAAGCGAAGTTCAAGCGTATACACAACCATATTCGTTCAGCGGAAGGATAAAACTATTTATCTGTAAAATCAGACATGAGCTAAGTGTTACCATTCACGAAATAAGCACTAGTTGAAAAAAAAACGTTAGATGGCGGACCCTTTATATATGTATGAATGTTTGCGTATACTGGTAAGTGTAAGTGTATATGTTTGATTTATGAGGCTGTATGGTATGATAGCTCATGGTAAATGGTTTTAGTGGTACTCGCTACTTGCAACAAGAGGTACTTTGTACATTTTGTTGTTGTTATTGTTGTTTTGTATTGTTAAAGCAAACCAACAAGCAGTGTACCAACCACAGCCTCACGTTTATTCATTCAGTCACTCAGCCATTGAGCTAGCCAGCCAACAAGCTCTATTAAGGCGCCCAACCAAATAACCAGCTAACGAAAAACACCAGCCAACACAATAAAATGAAATATGGAGTTGGAACACTATTTCGCACTTTTCTGCTTCAATGTGTAGCTGAGAGTATAAAGAGCAAAGATGCACGACGTACATGAATTTAAAATTTTTAAAAAACATTTATAATAAAAATTTGTTGTGCTCTTACTGTTGTGCTGTAGGTGGGGAGATATATAAATATAAAGTAGTGGAACCAATAAATATTATAGACATTTGACATAAGCGAATGTTTTTATATACTACATTTATAATTTTTCTTCTGTAATTAAGTTTTTTTAATTGGCAAAAGTTGCATTTAACAACAAAATAAAAAAATCAACTATTTATCAAACTTCTTTCTTATGGTCCGTTAATGTATTTTGTACATCGTAACTTCTATAAACTGGGATATATTTATTTAGACTTAACTGTATTCAATTATTTTTGAATACCTTTATTATAATATTGAATTTTTGAATAGACAAACTAATTCAGACCGTTGACAATTTTGTGCAATCTTTTAATTTAATTTTTGGGAATATATTAATTCCCATAACATTCCATGAAAGAACATGGGGACTTCTCTCAGTAAATGAGTTGCACCCGATTCTATATTTTAACTCATTCAAAGGGACCACTTTAACGCCGGCTCCGAATGGCAAATGCATCAGAGAAGTTTTCAATAGTAAGTAATACTCATAACCAGTTACTAGCTGGCCTGGTATTGAACCTAGGACATTTTTGATGGTAGGCGGGTGGCTTACCTACCATACCACAGCGGCACACAATTTTTGAGTAAACCATTTGTATTTATTTGTATCAAATTTAAGTTAAACGTAATAAGCACAGCTAATCCTACTTTTCTTAGTTTTGTTTGCTATTTTCATTTACCCTATACCTTCATCGTACCTAACATTTATAGTGCTCGAACTAATCCATCAGGTTATAACTGCATTGAAATGAAGAACAGCACTTTTCCAAATTGGATGTCATTTGCAGATTTGTTAATTAAGCTTAACTTTGTATTGCCAAATTTAAAAACGCAGGTTCAATCAAGTTTCTGTATAGATACTTCATAGCTCTACAAAAAAATTTAAGCAATTCTGCCGCCGTGGTATGGTGGGTACCCGCCTACCAACCAAAAGGTCCTCGGTTCAATACTAGACCAGACCATCAGATAATTTTCAGCGGTATCACCTCATAGCACTGTTAGCTACTGGTTATGAGTATTTATGATAAGAAAAACTTCTCTAACTAATAAGTATGACGTTCGGAGCCGTCGTTAAGAAGTCATCCTTGTCCCACATGGGACGTCGCGGGAATTATGTATGTATGTATGAATTTTAGTTATAAATTTGAGTCATTATTCTACAAAAGTTTGTGTATTTCGACAAGAAAATGTAAATTCTACCACCCTGTATATTATAGTCTCCTATGGTAGAATCCAACTCCGCTTTATTATTGATTGGGCTGAGATGCTGATCGTTCATTTTTGATGGCCCAAAAAAGTATCAAACAACGTGTTGTCTTGAAACTTAAAAAATACATACATACATGTGTTTTACAATTTTTATGTTTTTACTTTTTACCAAAGTAATTTTCTCCAAACTACTGCCATATTTAGTTAACTACTACGTCAAGTCGGCTAATTTTATGACTCCCTTCGTACATAATTTATTTTTAAACATATCCAAATATATTGTATTTATTTAACTAAATATTTACATGATAATATTTTTATGATTGATATATCCCTAATATGACCTTCACGGTTGATAAAACAAATTATCTAAAGATGTAGCGCATAAAAGAATGCATTTTTAATTAAATACATTACGATTCTTAATTCTATATTTATGAAGAAGTTGAAAAACAGAACATTCAAAAAGACAACGAATAGATAAAGTCAATATATGTATAAAAGAAAAACTTTTTCAAGCTTGCATAGCATTCCTCAGTGTACCTAACATATATAATAGAAAGTATCTTTTAAAATACTGAAATATTCCTGAACATACAGTTTGTAAAGTATCAACAAAGTTAAAATCTTATTTTTATTTAAGAAATCTAACAATAAATTCTAAACATGTTTATTTTTTTGCACACATCCCATTACTGCACCTCTCAAGGACTTCGAGTCGTCATAATTTTTAAAATAGACCCACACATTATAACGCTAACAACAGAAAAAGATCTTAAAGAATTTGTAGTTGGAATTCCACAATGAAAATAAAATTTGAACTTTTTTCTACTTTGAAGACATATAGTTTACAAACTGTATACACTCAGAGACTTACACTTATTTATAAAAATTCTCTAAAGAATTTAATAGACTGAATACATCATTATTGTCATATAGATATTGCTGTTGATATTGCTGTTGCCGTTATATGTTGTGTGTATGTAGCTAGTATGTCTTCATCGTCAACATTTTCATTTTCTTAGTGTTGTATAAACAACGTTAGCAATAACAACAACAATAATACGTTGAAGTTTGGTCAACAACAATAATAATAAATTTTCTTATCTTATGCCTGAGCAAAATATGAATTTATTTAAATTTTCTGCTTCAGTATAAATGATAAAATAGAAATAGAAAGAAGGGCAAGAACTTTCGATATAACTGGAGTTTGCAAGAAGTAAAAAAAAAACAAAATTAAAATAAAAACATTAAAGAAAATAAGAATTAGTAGAATAAAACATGGATATTTTTGTTGTAATCAGATTAAAATGCTATGCTAAACATTTTAGTCTTTAGTAAAAATTCTATTTGCTATACCACCCAAAAACCCTTAAATGAGCAATCAAAACTCATCTATTTCAAAGACAGTGGCCCGAATGTCCTAAAAGTAATTGAAGCAATATATTAAAGAATATCAGAATATTATTTATGGCATAAAAGTTCTATAGAGGACTATATAGTACTACTTTTGATAAGAATTTTGGACCTAAGTTGGCACTCATATAGAAACATTTCTTTATCTTTATATTTATATATATATTTTTAGCTTCTCCGAAGTTTATCCTTTCTGAACTTTAACCACGTTACTAGTGAATGATTTTTTGTCTAGGTTTATAATAACCAAGAAGTCAAATGTTATAGAATACCTCCCATCAATTGAAATAAAAATAAAGAGTGTTTTTGTAAGCTTATCTGATTTTTAAAAATTGATAACAACTGTATATCAAACTCTGAACTATATTTTTTATTAATTTTTTTTGCAGTAAGCTTTGCTTAATTATACCCAATAAAAGTTTTACCACATACATCTTCGATTCGAGACCACTGACTATGTAAGTGGGACCCATCCAAAGCCTGTATACAATTCCTATTTACATTTACACAGCATAGGCCTTGTCTTTCAGATGGGTCCGATGGAAGTGACATTGTAGGGTAGGCGAAAATTGGATGGGTCCGATGCTACATACGTTATAGGCGCAGGTTGGATGGCTCCGATGGTAAAGACATTGTAAGTGAAGGTTGTATGGGTATAATGCTACAGACATTGTAAGTGAAGGTTGGATGGGTTTTAACTGTCAAATAATTATTTTTTCATTTTATTTATTTATCAAATATTCAATAATGAAAATCCAGCTTATGAACCGTAATTGGTTTCATATGGACAGCTTCACATACTACAACACCACACGGTTAGTCCGCTTGCATTTTTAAAAACACTTTTCATATACATAAATTTGTAGTGAAAAGGAACAATTCGCAAAATAGAAGCAAAAAACACACAAACACACTACAATACATTAATAAGCCACCCAAACCCAATGATAGTGCGATGGCTTTCTCCTTTCTTCTAATGTACATTTAATTTTAAAATGTGTTGGGATTGAGACCCATCTGAATCGGATGCAAGAGGGTTTTGTTTTTGCTTTTGATAAAGATTTAATTTTAGAATCGGTTGTGAATAAGACTTGTCCGAATTGGATACTAGTTGTATGTGCTTAAAAATTGTATTTTAATTTTTCTTATTAGCATAATATTATTCAATCGGAGGAGTTTCAATTTGTAATCATTTTTTTACAGCTGGTTAATTACTAAATAGAATATTACGCTCTAGAAAAGCTTTCAAAGTATTTGATTAGTGATTAGACTGATGTTTGATTAAATTAAAATTGCCTTTTATAGAGTGAAGACAATCTATAAAAATTACAATTAAACGTCATTTTGGACATATTGTTCTTTCACTAAATGAATCTATTTCATGACCTCATTCAGCATGCGATTTGATGCTTCTTGAACAATTGAACAGAAGGAATTTTACCTTCAAACAAAATAAAGATATGATTTAGTTTATTAATCTTTGGTTATATTATATCAAATTAAAATCGGATGCGCTTAAGAAAAATTCCTTTAGTTCATCAGTGTTTGATGCTTCTTGAACAATTGAACAGAAGGAATTTTACCTTCAAACAAAATAAAGATATAATTTAATTTATTAATCTTTGGTTATATTATATCAAATTAAAGCTCGGATGCGCTTAAGAAAAATTCCTTTAGTTCATCAGTGTTAATTTGCTATAAAGGTTCTTTCACTAAGCGCTTTCCAACTTTAAACTTAAACAAAGTGTGTATGAGATATCATCAGTGTTGTCATATTTCCTTTTAGGAAAACTGAGAATTTAGAGGAAAAAAACTGATTTTCAAATGAAAAAAGTACACATACTTGAAAAAGTAAATAAATATACATATTAATTCTCATAACATTCCATAAAGGAACATGGGGACTTCTCTCAGTCAATGAGCTGCACCCGATTCTACTTTAAACTCAGTGAAAGGGACCTACAGTTATTTGAAATGTTATTAAGTGAATTAATAAAAAAAAAATATTAAGATCTTGTCTGATTTGAAAATTACAGCAATTTGAAGTTTAATTTGAATTCGGTTTATAGAACATACCGGAAAATTTATTTCATAGTGTATTTTTATTCAAGCATAAAACAAGCAATTAAATTTGATGTACGTACATAAATGACTGTGCTCGAATTTGACATTTGTTATCGACAATCTTGGCACACATCGGGTAAATCAGTTTCAAGTACGCTCAATCCAGGGTTATCTCTTATTTTAGAGATATACTGTTATTTAAAAATGGAGGTGGTTGTACAACATATATTCGCGTAACTCAAAAAATATTTAATAAAAAAAAACTGAAATTCTGCAATAAAATTACCTAAAGGCTAAAACTTTTTAATATTTAATATTTTATTATTGAAGCAGATGTGTCGTACGTACTTACGTAGTGTGTAGTATGATCCCATTGATCTTTTGCCGAAAAATTGTATATTATTGAAAGGACTGCGCAGAAATTTCAAATTTCTTAGACCTAGCTGTGAGTACCACACACTGTGTGAATTCTCTCTTTCTTTGTGATCAGTGGCTAAAAAAAGGGTTATCGCCTTTTCGCATTAAAAAAGGTACGTGTAAGCTGCACTCCAATAATATTAAGCCAAAATTGAAAGTAAAATACTAAAATGTTGAAAACCGAAATATCTGCGCAATTTACAGAAAAACTTATTTTTTAAACAAAAAACTTAAAAACTGCTCAATGCTTAAAAAACTGCAAAATACAGATTAATCTGCACATTCAGCAACGCTGGATATCACCAACATTTTTTACTCGTTTAAAAGGACTGTCGATGACATAAGCTATGGAATATAACATCGTGCAAATGTCTGTCACGTTTTCACTGGATGGTGTGCATCAAAAACAGGCATGTGCAAAAGTAAAAATGTAGTTGTGTTAGTGAGAACATGAAAATTACTTTCCTAGAGAAGTAAAGTTGCTGTTTTAAAAAAATTTAAAAAAAAACAACATGCATCCGCCACACATGTGCATTTGTCGCTGTTTCAGTGACAACTAAAAGCAAGATCGTAAGAACTTTTTAAAATTATTTTTCTATGCCTAAAAAATATGCGTACATTCTCTGCGCATATGTTTTCTTCGGTGTCTCATTGACGTCTAGAATGGTAAAATGAAGTGTAAATTGAACATGAGCAATTGTTCTATGAAATGAACAATATTGATCCAAAATGTCGAATTTTCCATGACTCTGTAGCATAAATCAGGGTGAATTTGACCCATGGGGTCGGCTATGTTTGCTTTGAGGGCCGATGTGGCTTGTGTGTTATTCGCACAGAAATGCGACTTAAATAATACCACCCGAGAAAAAACATAACCATCATGACCTCAAATTGCTAGTGCAGAATGTCCAATGTGGCATGAGCCAACATTCAGTAAACACACGTCGTTGTCTATCGTCAGTGATTTTCAGCTCCTGGGTCGGGTTAAATTTGCACAGGAGTAAACCAAAGTTACGGCGCAAAATTTGCCAAGTTGGGTTCTTGAAAAATCCAAGTTATTGTGAGCATTGCAAAATCGACTGCCGCAGATTCTCCTGCAAAATCTCACAGACAGTGGCAATATTTTCGCTAGATCTTGCATTTCGTCTTCTTGGTTGGTTAATTTTTTACTGAACCAGTTGACTCAAATCCATCTACCATGTTGCGAATAGTTCTTTCGGTGGAACAGTTATGGCTATTGTAAAATAGGCGAACCGCGCAAAACGTTGCCCGAACAGGACACTAATTTTAACCATAAAATACTAATGTACGTAAATTTTACGTGCACTTTTTTAGTTTTGTTGCTTCACAGGTGTGCAACGACTAAACGGTACCAAATTTCACAAGTACTCTCATCAATAATATTTCAACACATATAGACATAAAAAACAAGATTTTAGATCGTTAACCTGCTTTACGAAAATAACGTTAGTACTCTAGGGTTAATAAAAAAATTTTATTATTTGCACCTGTTATCGAGTGTCCATGGTGATTTTACAAAACAAACTGAAAAAGTGACAACTAATTCGATAAATGTAGCTTCAACAATATGTCCGTTATCAGCTGTCAAAGTTTAGAAGTATATGTTAGCAGTCACGTTATATAGCGTAGAGTAAATTTTAGGCCGAATTTTCATTGAACATGACTGTGATAAAATATTGCAACAACCTTACCTAAGCTAAGTTGTGTTAAAAATTGTTTTAATACAGCTTTATTTTAAAAACATTATTGGTTCTTAATTATTTAAGGTAAATAACGTAACAATTTTTGTTGTTGACTTAATTGGACTTAATTTGACAGGAGGATTTTCCTTAATGAATCACTATTCAAAAAACCTAATACAAGCACAATTTATTTGAGTTAATATATTTCCCATATATGACTTAAACGTATTTGACATAATACTACCACGTGGTTCAAGGACTATTTCTTTAAAGTGTTATAAATAATTAAATAGGCTCTTAAGACGGCCTACTATTTTTCGTAATTTATTGTATTATCTTAAAAGAAAGAACACGTATACAAATATTTGACCTTTTCATACCACTTTGGTTGCTTTTATAAAATTGGCTACCATTTGCTTTAAGTTATTCAAATTCTAGGCTCTGGCAACCTAAAATGCAAAGTGTTTTGGTAAATGAAGTTTTCAATTTTCCCCATTATTATTTTGACCTTAATTAACACATCGTTCCATCATCATCATAATTATTATCGTCATCCTTCTCACTGCTGATGCTGCTACTGCTATTGTTGTTATCGTAGACTTTTGCAGTGTCATAAACTAACAAGAAGGGAATGTTGTTTCTTAGTCATAACAAGAAATCCTTAGCTCGTGGTTCATCTTGGTGTTACCAGCTCGCAGTGAGAGTTGCAGTTTGTTTAGTAAAAGTATTTATTCTTTAATTTTGTTGTTGATGTTGTTTTTACTTTTCTTATTTTTAAGTCTGTCTCTCTGTGTAGAGACTATCTACACGTCTATCCACCTCTTAGTTGCTCCTTCCATCTATTTGTCAGTCTTTTCATTATTAAGAGGTAAATTGTTGTTATATTTGCGGCTACATTGGTTGTTTCATGTTGCTGTAGTTCATATTTATAATAATGTTTCTTATACTACTACTGTGCTGGTAGAGTACATACATTAGTATAACAGAAAGCGTAACATTCGTGTCGAGAGTGTTGCTTGTTTTTTGTCTTTCTACCTAAGGGCGTTAAATGTCTTTTTAAGGACAGAAACTGTTATTCAAGCATCAGCCAGATTTATTTTGAACATTTTCATTTTAGATTTTGTTGTTGTAGATCTTGTTGTTGGCTTTTTTGTTTTTTACTGGTTGATGTTGCTGTTGCATTTGCTGCTTGGAAAGCTTATAAAATTTAAGTTTTTAATTAAATTCATGTTGTTACTGTTACACAATTTCAATTCATACGAGAACATGCCCTTCTTCTTCTTCTTACTAGCAACAAAAGTAGTAACAGCTACAGTAAAGGTGGCATCAGTGCCAGTAATACCAGGTATTTATTCATTTTTCTTCTTTTTTTGATTTTAATTATTTTAAGGTAGTTTTGTTAGAAAAAATTAAAATGAAATATATTTAATTTTATTTTCAAAAATTGTTTATAAAGAAGATTTAAATTTAATTCCTGTAGTAAATATTATATTAATAGTATAAGATTTAATAGCGTGTTCACACGATAACATTTTTTTGTAATTCGCTCTCTCATTTATAATTTAACACATAATTATGAGCCGAATTATATACATAGTTCCCCATACAAAATTTTAAGAGCGAATGACCAGATTGAAGGTGATTTAATTTTAATTATCGTGTTATTTACTAAAAAATCAACGTGACCTCCAATTTTTATCGTTTTTTTTTTATCATTAACTGACAAGCATTAAAAAAACAAAAACAGCATAAACAAAAGAAAGTACAAAATAAAATATAAATTATAATATAAAAAACAAATGGAATCAAAACAAGAATAAAATCCAAAAAAAAACTTAAACAAAAATTTCTGTTAAGAAGAAAGTTATTGGCAACATCAAGTTTTACGGAGGAAACAAGTCTCTGTGTAGAAAACTTGTCGAATATACAAGAGAAGTATATTCAAATAATTGAAAAAATACACAATTATGTTATACATTTATTTATTTTACATAATTGTTTTATATAATTATTTTTCTCTTTCTTTTTTTCCATTGCTAAAACACAATTTACGCAGTTTAAAAATAAAAAAATTGCAAGAACTTTAATTAGAAAACAGATAACAATGTAATTCGAAGTGTCGTGTGAACATGCTATAAACTTATTTCCATATAAAGTGTCATTCGAACAGTTATTTACTAATATTTTAAATACAAACAACACAAGCCCGAATGTTTGTTGTAATAAACAGTCATATAGCAACGTACATACTTTGGCTTAATGAAGCGTTAAAGCGAAGTTTTTACCAATTTCAATCAAACAAATTAAACTTTTAAAGAGGTAATAGAAATGCGGTCTTGATAGGTTTTAAAACTTTAGCAACTACACCAATTTTTAGTTTGAAGATTAAAAAGGTCTGAATCTATACCGATTTAAGATTAAATGTAAATTGCTTTTTTCATAAGCAGATGTGAACAAGTTTCAGTCAGTAAAAAACCATGTGTAAACTGATGTTTTGATTGAGCCATATTTGCAGCAAGCCTTGTAAAATACATACATTGACGAAAATTTTACTTCAAAATTTCTTTTGAGTGAAGATTTCAGTTTCAATTTGGTACAAAAAAGATCTGTGTTAGTATGCTATCGAGGTTAGCCTCATAAAAAACCATTCAAAAATTTCACTTGGTCACAGTTAGCGTTGTTAAGCGTTTTTTTCGAATGAGTTGAAATCGGTCTATATTTCGGTAAAATACACCTCATCAGGGACCGTATTGTGGGATTTTTGTCTATTGGCTTGTGTGAAAATTGATAATGTGTTACCTTGGTATTGTCGTACTGATTTGTGGATTTGATGGTATTAACGTACTGATTTGTGTATTTGACGGCATTGCCAATTCGACCATCTTTGGGTAACACAATCTCATATGTTTAAAATTAACGGACATAAAAAAGGATATGAGAGCACTTGAGACATTTTCGAACCTTTCCAAACTGTAGGCAATTAGGTATATAAGGATACTGCTTTGCCTACGTCGAGTTAGTTATCGTTTTGCTCTCATAAAATAAAGTAGTGCTTAGACGTAAATAAAAGTGTCGTATAAACGAACATCAAGTGCAATTTAATAAGTTGCTGTATTAAGATAAACTGTATAAAGATAAAGTGAGGAAATAAAAACTATAAAACAAGAACAATGTGGTTTTATATTATTTTGACGCAATTTAACAGAACTCAGAGGTTTTAAAAAGGTTAAAACGTAACAGTATTAATCAATATTTATATTAATAATACATATGTTTTAAATACAAGATGTCATTCTTCAAAGTAATTATGTAGCTGACTATATGGTGGCAATTGAAGCCAACAAAAATTATTTAGTTGAGTTCAAATACTTATATAATTTAGGTTTTTAATGGGTAAAAATTGAACTTTAACACTTGTTAAGGTGGAAGTTTATTGCAGAATTGTTATTTTGTATTAAGATTTTATAACAACCTTATGCACACAAACATAGTAAACTATATATTATGTATAATCATCAATAGTATATTTCCCAGTTAGCAATTGGAAGTTTGATTGACGAGCGCGATTACTTGATGGCTCTTTTTTAATCGTCTAGACGATTGTTTCATTATTATTATATTTTGCTCTACTTTCATTGGGTTATCATATATATATGTTCTCAAACGCAGTTAAAAAATCCTGAGCTACTAAATTTGTCTGGCGTGGAACAAACATTAAGCAGTATTCAGGAATTTAATGTAACGAAAATTATAAGCAGTAAGTACTTTTTAAATATGTTATATAGTTATAACATAATATTTGTTTTTCTTATTTTTTAAGATGCATGTCTTTCAAAATTCATTACAGGGAATTAATAAACTTTTCCAGCAACATTTTGTTCATGCTGTTGACCGACTAAGAAAAAAAAGGCTGATACATAATTTTAGTTTTTAATCTTTTTTCAGTTTCTCCCTCAATTTTTTATTTTTATTTTTTTAAATTTTAATTTACATGGACATTATACCAGTGTGTAATAACAATGTTAATTGTAAAAACCAAAAAAAAAAAAAAAAAAACAGAACCATCATTTTTATTTTGTAACATACTTTAGGCATTTTAGAATCAATGAAGAATGTTCTTTACGATCGTTTCAAGACTTTCTTTCGGTGTCGTATTCCGATCATATAAGTTAAGAACAACGGAAGAAACTGTGAGAAACTGTTCTGACGACGTCTCTTCTACATGAGTCGTCTACGATACGCTTAAAATAATTACAGACGATTCTTTCCAGCTAACATTCTTAAGAGTTTTCTTAGCTTGAATTTTCAATTGTCTTCCACGATTCTTTAGAGCGCATCGTAGATGACTTACGTAGAAGAGTAGACTACTCACGTAGAAGAGTACACGACTCACGGAGAAGAGTCGTCTTGGGGGCACAGTTTTTCCAGTCGCTTTAAACTTACGCGACCGGAATACGACATTGTGGATGATTAATTTAATCGTTAGCTCCGATCCCGAAAGAGACTTCTACGATTGAAAATGCTAGCTGGGTTGTTAATAGAAAACCAATTTCTAGCGACCATACAGACGTTTTACCGTTCGTTGACTTAAAAAAGCCATAATTTTCTAACCTAAATGATGTGTTTTCATACATTAAATAAATACATATATGAATTGTTATTATTATTTTTTCTAGATATTTATTTATGTTGATTTCCCATCGGTATTTATGTTGGACTATTATTTACCGACCACTTCATTCGCTGTACTTGTGTTCCCTCAAATAAACACTGAAATGAACAACATCTCGTACTGCAGGGCTTTAAAAAAGCATTTGTTTGAGTGAAATAAAAAAGTGAGTGAAAAAAGTTTGAGACCAGCTTCATATTATTATAATAAATGTGTCGCAAATTTTATTTTTTTCTCTACGTTATTTGTTTAGTTTTTTTTTAATACAGTGATGTATGAAATTAAATAAATAATTAAAGTGATATAAACTAATTTTGCCGTTTTAGCCTACACTGAGGGTTAAGTATCCACTTCTTGCTCGGGGGCAAAATGGTTTAGAGTTTAAATCAATATATATAATTCCACGTCTCTCTCCTTGATCAACAACTAAATTTATGTTAAAAAAGTTGTACGTTATCATCGAGAAGAAAACTAAGTTAGTACGACTTCTGGCGTTTGCACTAATGCATGACTTTTACTTATTTTATGGCTTTGTTATGTGTACATGAGTTGATTCCTATAAAAAATCGAAAACATTTTTTTTAAAGAAATAATTGCTAACAAGTTTATTTTGACTGTTATTGTAACCTACTCTAATAGTAACCTTTAAAATGTGGATTAAGTAAAAGTAAGTATAATAATATAAGTTATTTTTCTTTCTTAACTCACTGTATAAGTACTTTTTCACATTAGTCGTACAACATCTAAAATGTTGACTTAATGTTGAGGGTCAAGCGTATTTTATTTTACTCAAATTAAAATTATCACACACGGTGCCAAAGCACCAACATAGAACATAGAGAATAAAAAAGCACAGAGTATACGAATACAAAGAAGATTTTTGCCACATATGATGCTGTATCCAGTGAAAGCCTCTATAGCTTTGCTGTACCACTGCGATGCTGTTCATAATAATACACTGCATCCATTAATACAATTTTTATTTCCACTTCGCTAAATTTTGTTTATTTATACGAATATTTGAGTGTTTCGTTAACTACTAAGTGTTAGTCGTTTCGTTTTCTATTCCCTTAAATAATTTCATTCAAATTTTTGTTTGTTTTTGTTTTTTATATTTTTTTCCTAGTCCAATTTTGAGGCCCAGTGGACTCCCTTTTATGTGTTCCACATATGCAAGTGCTATTCTATTGTTGAATTCTATAGCGGTTCTCTATGTGTGTGAGTGAGTGTCTTTATTTATGAATGTGTTTGTGTGAACGTAAAGTTTGCAGGGATTTGTTGTCCAACTGACCTGAAGTCTCTGTATTTCATTATGTTGACTAAGCGTTATGTTAGTAAACAGAACAGTTTTAATAACAATTACTTTTACTTGAATGCAGAAATTCTGGTATTTAAATATATATGGCTTCTAAGAAATTACGATAATATTTTAAACAATTTGGAATTAATTCATAGTTTGTAAATTAAAGTACACTCTATTGAGATTAATTGATAAGTTGAAATAAAAAGAAAAAGTTGCTTGTAATTCTTAAACGTATGCCATCTTTGTGTACAACAAAAAGCTTCGATATTGTTATTAAAACACAGCCTAATGCCTCTAACAGACATAGATCAATAAACAAACTTTATTAAAAAAGGATAAACAGTTTAAAACCTTAGTATTTAAATAGAGAATTCAAATTGTGCACAGAAATTTGTTTTGTAATTGTAGTTATATTTTAGATTACACTATATACACAAAGAGAAATATCATATTTTAAAATCGAAATGGGTCGTTGGTGAATTTAAAATTTTATGACTTGAATTTGTTAAACGTTAATCAACTTTGAAAGTATGTAAAGTCATATTAAATTAAAATAAAATGTTTTTGTTAATTTGAAAATATTCAACACTGAATTAAACATAAAAATGTTGGATTTTTAAATTAGTTTAAGATCAAAGACAACAACCGCACGTTGAAAATGTTACAATGCAGATTTTGAAATGCCAAAAAATATATTTAAATGCGTACGTTTAATTAACGAAGTACATACATTTGCGAATCAACGTGAAAATACTTTTAAAATCATAATGCACGTTGTTGGAAAATCATAATATACGTTCTATTTTGAAATAATAAATAACATGTTTAGTTTAAAAATGCACAATTTTTGATTTGAGTTTGGCCAATGTTAAAACAAATGAAACAACTTTAGAGCAAGTTTTTTTCAATATTTATTTTGAATTAAAGTTGTTTTATCAAATACACCTACCCACCTTGGCTAGTTATCATAGTTGTTTTTTGTTGAATAAACGTTCTTTAAGCTGGATTCCTGCTGTTTTTTTCTCTGGGAGTAGGCTTCCAATTGAAAAAATAGCCTACATTTTTAAATAAAATTTTAAATAATATTTAAAAATACATTTTTAAATAAAATTTTAAATAATATTTAAAAATGTTGTTATTTCTTTACTATCAATTTAAATTCCCGGTTCTAGTATCAATAGTATCAACTTCTTAAATGCGAATTCCACATTTAAATAGAAAGTAACATGCAATTACAAAAATATATCACGAAACATTATACTACATACTCCATAAAAGAGTTCCGCATAAAAATTAAAATTATTAAAATTATTAAAATTATTAAAATTATTAAAATTATTAAAATTATTAAAATTATTAAAATTATTAAAATTATTAAAATTATTAAAATTATTAAAATTATTAAAATTATTAAAATTATTAAAATTATTAAAATTATTAAAATTATTAAAATTATTAAAGTTATTAAAATTATTAAAATTATTAAAATTATTAAAATTATTAAAATTATTAAAATTATTAAAATTATTAAAATTATTAAAATTATTAAAATTATTAAAATTATTAAAATTATTAAAATTATTAAAATTATTAAAATTATTAAAATTATTAAAATTATTAAAATTATTAAAATTATTAAAATTATTAAAATTATTAAAATTATTCTATGATATAATAGAGAAATAATATATTAAAATTATTTTACGACAAAATTCTATTCTATGAAAGAATTTTTATACTAACATGGAAAGACTGAGAAAGAAGTCAACTTTGACACTTAAATAATAAATAAACTCGTAATTTTTATAAACAAGCACAAAAGTTTATTTAGTTATTTTTAAATAAATTTTTTATATCTTACATTCCTAAAGGTGTGTTTAAAGTCTCTTTTGTATTTGCTGAAGTTAGATCTTAAAAAAATAACTTTTGATTATACCAATTGACCCAGAATCAAGTTTTGAGTTTAATTTCTACATGCACAGAAAGAAAAATCACAATTGCAAATCGAAGTGGATCGTTATTGAATCCAACATTTTGCAACTTGGATTTATTTTACGGTAATTCAACGGTGAACAACTTTGAAAGTATATGACGCCATATTAAATTAACGTATTAATCTTTGAAACAAAAATGTTTTTGTTAATTGTATTCAACATAAAAATTTTGGATTTCTAAATTAGTTTATTATCAAAGACAACAATCACAAGTTGAAAATATTTCAATGTCGATTTTAAAATGTTTATAAATTAAGAAAGTACGTTTTCGACTCAATGTGAAAATACTTTTAAAATTATAATGCACGTTGTTGAATATATTATAATGGTAAAACAACATTAAATTAACATTGGTCTATGCTTAAATTGAAAAGTCATTGTTGACTTGATGATAGTCGTCTATGTTTTAAATTTGTGGTACTTTAGTTTAAAGTTGTGCGGCCTTAAAATATTGTTTAACATTTTAGAATAAAGTTACAGCAACCAGAAGTCAAAATAAAGTTCTCCATTTTTGTGAAAAAAGTTAATTTTGGTGACACTGAAATCTCAAGAAGTCCAATAAAAAAATTAACATCTTTAATTAAATTTATGAATTTTTTAATACTGTTGGCGATATTACAAAAAAAGATAGTGCCCCGTTATTTTATTTTTCACATTCCTAAGAGTTCTCTTGTTATTCCAAGAGTAACAAAGTTCTCGATATATTCAGCTTGAGCCATAACCTTAGATATTTTGGAATTACTCCTAACACTCCGTGAGACTCCGAGATGCATTCTCTTTCCTTCCTGAAGAAATGGCCTACTGGTGATCTCATCAATCGTTCCTTATGTAAAACCCTGTTCTCCGAATGCGGTCTTGTCAGCTCGCTGGTAACTTTACATAATGGTCCATAAGCCCCTTGAGGCCAATCCGTTAATCTAATCAGTCTAAGTCACTCTGTCCCACTATAACCCTATGTCCTCACTGGCTGCCAACATAGACCGTTGCTCCCTTCTTTATTGCAATATTCTAAACTAATTTGAGTAGCCCAAAGAACAGACAGTATTTTAGCTTAAAATCATATTGATAAACCATATTTTAATGAATTTTTTTTTATTCAATTCCTCTTTTATTAGAAGTACTTTAATTGCACGATATCATTCCTCGCATACATATAGAAATCTGTTTGATGAAATTTATGTATTTTATATCCTTCCAAAACTGTTATCGTAAATTATTTATTTCGAATAAAATATTTAAACAAATTTATTGCATTTTAAATTAAAGTAAAAGGTTTGGAACTGTACTACTACAGTAGTATTCATAATCTAACGTTGAAAGTGCTCGATTTAAAGGTTCTACACCTTTAAAGAAAAATTGTGCTATGTTGATATGGATATTTTCAACTTTGATTTAAAAATGTTTCTATTTTGAACACGTTTTTGAATTAAAAACTCAAATTTTTTATTTTAGATTGGTCAACGTAAAAACAAATACAAGCAATTTGAAATCAAAGTTGTTTCCATTTTAATTTTTAATCTAAGTTGTATCTACACTAAACGTGGTTGAATTTACGATTTTCTACCTTGGCTAGTTTTCATAGTTGTTTCTTGTTGATTTAAGGTTGTTTTTTTAGAATTTCTGTTGTTTTTTCTCTGGGTGTATGTAATCCGCACCAAAAGAACTGCTCCGGTTTTGAGGTAAAGAATGAATCAAGCCAATTTATGATACCCTGTTATGAAGTGAAGTGTATTCCAGTAAGGGTTGTTCTGCATCGATCGAAACAAATAATAGTCAGAAGGAGCAAGCTCTGGGCTATAACGCGGTGAGTCAAAACTTCCACATGTAGGATGTGGCCGAGCATTGTCATCATGGATTCTGGTTGTTTTCCGTTGATTGTTCTCTTCAAACAAATCAATTGCGTTCGGTATAGGTTCCCAGTAATTGTATGACCCGATTTCAATAGCTCTTAATACAAAACCGCTTGGCGCCATGGATATTCGGCTTCGGCGTTGATTTGGTTTATTTTCCGGGCTTTATACATGACTTTTTGCGTTTGGGGTTATCGTAATGTATCCATTTTTCATAACCAGTAACAATACGATGACTTCTTTTTGTAGGGTACAAGCATCATTTACGACATGCAAGATCATCTTTCGACATCTTTCGGCTTCAATTCATATGGTACCCAATTTCTTTGCTTTTGAATGAATCCTAATGAGTAGGGAAATGGCTTGTTTGTGACTCCCAATGATAAATCAAGTTCATTTTGCGTTTGACAACAATCTTCTTCGAGTAATGCTTCCAATTCATCATCTTCAAACTTTTTCGGCTGACCAGGCCTCTCCTTGTCTTCGGTGTCGAAATCATCACTTTTGAATCGCACAAACCATCGTTTACAAGTTTTCTTCAAATGAAAGAAGGTTATCAGACTTCCCGCAAAACATCTTTTTAGATACAAAATTCGACATTATTATAGCGATTGGAAAAAAGGTGTGTTCACACTTTGGCGTTTGTCGAATACTGAATTATAATGGCAGATGTTTATCCTCCAAAATACCATACTTGTTATTATTGATACAAACCATATGTGATAGTTATGCCATATGTTGTCCAAGACGACATTATTAACTTGCATACCCAATATAATAATAAAACCTTAACTTCATTCTCTACTAAGTAATAAAATAACAAAAACAAAATTAACCTCTTGAGTTATTGTTCGCACAACTTTCAGTACTTTGTGTGATAGCCTTTGCTTTTATGATTCTCGCACCCCGTTTTGGCATGTGTACTAAAAAAATTTGTTAGAATTAGTGTTATTATTGATTGAAATTTTAATTTCAAGCTTCTCATCAGCTTCTGCTTATTTTTTGAACGACGTGATTCAACTCTGTGCTTCAAAATTCCTAAAAGGTTCTCAATAGTTTGCAACTTAATTTAGATTCGTAGCTAAACAAAACCGATTTCCAATTCGCACTGGACTGTGGCGATTGCTTGGGTTTCGCCACTGGACTGGAAATTAGTTTTACAGACGATAATAGGAATTAATTATTTTATTTTGTTTAAATCTGTTTATTAGTAATATACGAGTCTGTAATTTTTTTTGATAGGAAAATTTGGTTAGGTTTCGAATAATACTGTACACATCATTCGAGCTCTTAAGAGTCTGGCTTTGATGACTTTGGAACAAGAGACGTGGTGTTGTTCTCGTTGTACTCGATAGCACCTATAAAGAAAATAGTAGCACTTCCCAGGTATTTTTACGTCACTCTTTTTTGTGGTATAGTTTTTTTTGTAGACTTTATTTTAACGCGTAAAAACAAATTACCTTTCGTTTTTGTTGTAATAATTTTGTTGTTATTTTTGAGGAATTTTGTAAAGCTTTCAATAGAGTTAAAAAATTATAGAATATTTAAATGCATTGTATTTTAAAAGATTGTAAAAATGACTAAATTCTAGAGCATAAGGTTGTACACTTTATTATAACGCTCACAATATATTTACTTTAAGTATTTGTGGACTTATGGATGGCACTCAAACACTTAGAAATGTGTTCACCTCAACCACAGTAATTGCTACAGCTGAAACGGAATTAAAAAGAAAACAAAAATAAAAAAATTTATAATTTCCACAAGATTGACAAGCATAAAATAATGCTTGACTATTTTAAATTTATTTTTGAGAAAAAGTATAGCGTATGATTAATAAAGGTAATTATTTATTTATTATACCTACAGTAGGTTTTCCATTCATTGCCTATTTATGTATACTGTATGTCACATAATATTTGCCTGTAGAAATTCCATTAGAACACCATACCTGATTGCTTATAATTTGAAGGTTTTTCTCAAAGTTTTACCAACTTTTTACATTCTTTCATATATCGAAGATATAGTTTAAATAAAATATTAAAACATGTAGTATTCATAAGTACAAAAAAAAGTAAAACAAGCATTTACATTTTAGCACCTTGTAAAACTACGAAATTTTCATGTTGTAACACATAAAAGTTTTTCCATCAAAGAAATAAGAAAAAGAAAAACAACGAAACGAAGCGAAAACACCTACAATTTTACGTATGGCACGCCACTAAATTTGTTCATACATTATAAGTATTCGTAAATGTTTGTACAAATATTTTTGTACATGCTAAAGTATACATACATAGGTACTTATATATATCTATATGGTTGAGGTTGAATTGTATAGATATGTACTTTCTTTTTTTCTACTCAACCCCTTAAAGCCATAATAATAAAACTTATTAGTATGTTTTTAACTTAAAACATGTGTAAGTGTCTACAATGAAATAGATTCTTATGAAATAGTTGCTATTGGATTTGAATAGAAGGTGAAGTACATGAAAATAGTAGGGCGGCTTAATACGAAGAATAACAAAAAGGAAAATAGATTAAAAACAACAAATAAATTGTTTGATAACATACATATGTACTACCTTAATATTTTTCTTGCAATATTCGCAAATAATTTTTTTTATATGAATTTTTATACGAAAATAATTTACCACTTTTTTTGTTGTTTTTTCCATATCCTCTTATTCCATTTGTTGGTTCCGCTTACAAAGTTTAGCTATTCATTCCAATTTATTGAGGCGGATGTAAAAAATAAAATATAAATTAAATATTTTATTACTTTATTTCACTCATTGATGATGATCAAGATGATAATGTTGTCTTCACTTCATAGTGTGGTTTCATATAAAAAAGAAATATAGAAAATTAATTTTAATTTTTTATTGAGCAAAAGTTTTCATTTTTATGAAATTTGGAGCTGATATGTATTCCTATAGCAATTTTATTGAAATATCTGTAAAATAAATTGTAGAAATTGTTACAAATTTTCACCTTAATAATTGCTGATGAAAGGATTTTTAAGAATATGTATATTTAGTAGTACATTTTTGACAATAAATTGCTTAAGTTTTTAAAACTGCTTATGATTGTGTGGGCTTGTAATAGAAACAAGTAGAAAAATAACCTATATAACAATCAAATTACAACATTCTCCCACAATTTGTTTTTTTATTCTACGAAGGAACATAGGGCTTCTACAAAATTTTTCCACCTGAATTTATAGTTATATGAAAGTTGTATATCCTCATAAGATTTATTGGTTCGCCTCAATTCAGTTAGAATTGTTCTGCGCTACGTGCTTCTTAGGTGACCTGATCGCCAGTTGCTTTAGGGCTTCCATTAAAATGCCTGTTCGCCGGTTTTGAAAGGGTGTGACCTATCCACTTTCATTTTCTTCTGGCTATTTGTCTGTTTATTGACTACTGTTTGGTTAGCTCGAGGAAATTTATGTTTGTAGTTTGGTTAGGACAAAATATTTCACATAATTAATTTATTTTTTTGAACAATTAGCTTTTCTAAGTGGTTTCAAAATTATAAACATATACTTAATATGTAAATATACTCAGCAGCGAACGTCATAATGAATCATTTTGATAAGCGCTGACATCATCTATGACTTGTCCAAATTCTTATAGATGACGGGCGACCGTTTATTAGTAAGTCCCAACAGACAATATCATCAAGATTTATTCGTGAACGTGGAGGTGTAGTAGACAAAATCCTATATCGCTCCGCATGTACTCGACTCATTATAGACAACGTCGCTAAATTTCAGTAAATTTATTTATTATGATGACATTACAATGAAGTCGTCATACATTAATCCCTTTGTTTACGTCATTGATATGAAGATTTATCAATGAAATTTTGCATTTACGATAATTTTGTATAAATTTCGACTTGATGCTAATATTATGATAATAATGGTCACTCAAATACGCCACCGGGTTAATCTGTGCGAAGAGGTTTAAAAAATGCAACCGATACTTATATGTATTTTTTGCTTTCAACTCAAAAGCTGTTACTGACGCTCACTTTAATAACTTTTGTAATCACACACTAAATAATATAAAACAGATTATTTAAAAATGAAGAAGAGCACAAATCGTTTATTCGATTCAAATATTTTTTTTCAGAATGACAATATTTTCAATAGTGTGAAAAACATAAAAACATAATATAACTCGATTGAAAAATATATTTCCAAAACAACTGATCCGACGGTACTTTCTTATTTGGTCCAATTTTCAATGTCATCAATACTGATGTCAACATTTTCATCCATCTCGAAGTGTATCGTTGGTTTAAAAAATTCGTACGCTCAGAAAAGTTTACTTTTGTTGATAATAAGTTAACTTTTTAGAGCGGTACACAGAGAGAAAAATCACATTTTAAAATCGAAGTAGATCGTTGTCGAATTTAAATTTTGACAACTTGAATTTTCACAATAGTAAACAACTTTGACTGCATGTAAAACCACATTAAATCAATGTATTTATTTTTAAAACCTTCAACACTGAATTAGAAATAAACATTTTTGATATTTGGATCAATTTAATATTAACAACGACAACTTTATACCAAAAATACTTCAAATTCGATTTAAAAATGCTAATACTTAAATTTAAAATTGTAAGTTTTTAAATCAAAAGAGTACATTTTCGATTCAGTGTGAAAACAATTTTAAAATTGTAATGCAAGTTGTTGAATGTATTTTAATGGTGAAACAACATCAAACTCACGTTGACTTATGCTTAAGTAAAAAACTTGTTATTGATTTCAAGGTTTTGATTCAAGTTATTGATTTAATTTTGTGCTATTTAAATATCATCCCATAATAATGTTAAATATTTTAGAATAAAACTGCACGATTTAAAAGTCAAAATAAAATATATATTTTTGAGAAAAATAAGAAATTAAATTAATGGAAAATAGAAAATTTACTACAACTGTTGTCGATATTACAAGGTAAGTAAATTTGAAATATGTTTTAATTACACGCGCATTATCGAGCAGTGGCAAACAGTATTCTAAAATGTGTCCTTTTATTCTCTTCACACATCCTACAGAAGTCCGGAGTACCGCTTACATATACGAAATTCCTCTTAAGAGACAATGTCAAGTTATTATCCAAGAGTAATTGCATTTTTGATTCATCCAACTTGGGCCATAGGGCCCTGGATATCCTGCAGTCACTCCTACAAATCCATTAGACTCTGAATTTTACCAATACCCTTTGCTGTCCTTAAGAGATGGCCTATTGGATATATATTCCCTATCCTGAATATAGACCCACGCTTCAGTCCCTTTCTAAGTCTTGGAATTATCCATGCTAACTGCTCAACTATCAAACAGCCTCGTCGATCATATCAACCTATCCCTCGCAGGTATAATCGCCCTGGGAATTCCCCTAAAATCAAGGCTGGTGATCTCATAACCCATCGACCACTGCCACTCGAACAACTTGAAAACTTTAGATCATATTGAGCCCATTATATGTTTATGTATATTATGTATTGCAAGACTATTTACATGCATCTCTAGAACATACAGATGCGAAATATTTAAAAAAGTCCATGTATATATTTTATATCTGACCAAAAAAGGTATTGTAAACGGTTTACTTTGAATAAAATTCATAAAAAATAAATTGCATTAAAAACGTTAAAATATAATGTTTTGAAAGAAATCAAAACGGCCCACTGTATTACTACAGCAAAGTTATGCAATGTTGATTCGAACATTTAGAAGAGTGATTCAAAAACGTTCCTGCTTTGAAATAATATAGTACATTTTAAATTGAATTTCATGTTTTTGAATTAAAAATTCCAAATCTTTGATTTAAGATTGGTCAATATAAAACCAAGAACGAACAATTTTAAATTTTTACATTTTCTATAATTATTTAGTATGGTTGAAATAAGCATCTGTATATGTATGTATGCGAGAAAGGACACCGTATGTATACAGTCTTCCAATGAAAGTACTTCTGCTAACAGAGGAATTGAATTTTTTCGAAAATTTTACAAAAATATACAATGGATCAATATACTTTAAATTTTGCCACACAAGTATTTTGAAGGCCACACAAGTATTCTGATGGAGTGGTTAATGGTAGACTGGTGGATAGGATCAGTTAGGCTGTTTGATGATTGAGCACGAATGAGTCATAGACTCACAAAGGAGCTGAACTGGGTCTATACTATATATGGATATTAAGCTTTCCTACAGATTGCCGGACTACTGAATCGTTTTCCATGCTCAAATACGGGCTGTTATGTCAACTATATCTTAACAGACAGGCGGTACGATAGGTTCTGGTGGGGCGGTGAAATTTAGATTAAATAGTGAATATAATACTGCTCTAATGAACTATTATGAGGTCAAATTGTTCTGAGTACTAGGACACAGCAATATCAGCAGCATCAAAGTTGCCAGCGAACTACTTAGACCGCGTTCGGATAACAGGTCTTTACCTGAAGAAGTATTGATAAGACCTCTAATAGGTAATCTTTTTAAAAAAACAAGAGGATGGGCCTCTGTAAAATCCAAAATAGAGTGATAGGAGTAATTGCAAAATATCCAAGGCCTATGGCCCAAGTTGAATGAATCGATAGTTCGATTATTCTTGGAGTTGGATATGACAACACTTAATTTATAATAACAAGAAATTGTCTCTTACGGGAATGTTCCTATGGGAATATGGTACTCCAGACTTCTGTAGAATGTGTGACGAGGAGATTAGCTGGAGACAGTTGAGTATATTGCCTACCGCTACCAGAGACTGTATGTATAGTAAAAATTTATTTAATTATTCAATTTATTCGTTGTAATATCTGCAACAGAAGTAATATATAAAAATCTTTTAATAAAGGTATTAATTTTTAATTTGGACTTATTGAGATTTCAAAATCACCAAAATTAATATAATTTTTTTCACAAAAATAAACTTGTATTTATTTTGACTTTTAGCTTATGTAACTTTATTCTAAAATGTTTGAATGTAAGATAGCACAACTTTAAATTTAAGTTACCACAAAGTTAAATCAAAGACAAATAACATCGAATCAATTATAAGTTTCAATTTTAAGCATTAAAATATTATTAACAACGTCCAACGTAATTTCAAAAGTGTTTACACATCGAATTGAAAATGTTCTTTTTTAATTGAAAAACGTAAGACTTTTATGTTTTGGCATTTTAAAATCGGAATTTTGGCATTTGAAATTTGGCATTTTAAAATTGAAACATTTTCGACTTGCGGTTGTCGCCTTTGACATTAATCTAATTAAGAAATTCGAGATTTTTTTGCTTAATTCAATGTTGAACATTTTCAAATTAACAAAAACATTTTTATTTTAAAGATGAAAGCGTTAATTTAATATGGTTCTACATACTTTAAAAGTTGTTCACCATTGAAAAATTTTTAATTCAACGACGATTCACTTCGATAATAAAATGTAATTTTTCTCTCTGTGTGGTATCTGAGTTCTCGTACATGGCTTTTATAAGACTTATTAATTTGTATGGTACACTTTTGGTCTTTAAGGCTATAGTCCTATGTTTTATAGTATGGTGTTATCCATTCTATCGACTGTTATATTATCATCTGGAGGGTATTTGTCTGGACTTGATAGTTTCTATTTAAACGAAAGCTGGTCTGTTCATAGAAAAAACAACAAATCTTATCAAATCTAATATACCCTTAGACAGTCGTAAGTGTTGGCATAAAATGATGACTTACTTACAATTGTAATTTTTAGCGAAAGAGTCGAGAAAACAATGTAAAAATTTTAATGTTGATAGTTATGACCACTGCATATTGTTTTCTAGCAAAAACTGAGAACTGAACAAACAAATTGGGGAATTGGTGCAATATGCATCCTTAGGATGTCCTGAGAGGCAGATTTCCAAAATTTGCAACCATAAAATAGAGTAGACTTTACATTTGTGTTAATAAAGTAAAGTTTTTTACGTTGCGAAAGTGATGTTAAGTTTCACACAAGTTTTAATAGATTTAGTTTGATTAAAGTGTTGGCTCGTATTTAAAAACGTATAGTACGAACAAATAAGCTTCAAGTAATGTTAATTTCAACGTTTTTAACGTACGTAAACCAAAATCTTATTTACTAAGCATGATGTAGGGTATAAAATCTGTATACTTACATAAAATTTGACTTGACTTTCGTTTTGTCATTAATATTGTAATAAACGGTTGTTATGGTCTCAGGTGATTCTTTGTCAAGACTTTGTTGACTTTTTGGTATTGAAAATTCTATTAGTATAAGACGGTATAAAATGACCGTTAAAAATGTTTTCGCTTTTATAATGAAACAGTCCTTTAACTGTTCTAGTCTCCCCTCCATCATAAAATTTCTTACAAGCTTTTGCTTAATGTAAATTGTATTGAATTCAGTACAAGATTTCCAAAATTATTGCTGTTCATTGACATTTAAAATCATATTTATTACACTGAAACACATGCACATCCATATAAACATCTTTCAATGTATGTATGAGTATATGAATGTGAATTTAATGCATTAAACATGTTATAAATTATAAATATTTAAAAATCAACAAAGAAAAAAACTCTTGAATACCATTAACAAGTTTCATTTGCAACGAACATTTATTGCAAATGAGTCTTACAGCGCAATTAAGTTCAACATTTTAAGATTCGGATTTACATTTATTATCACTGTTTATGTGATGTATTCAAACATGTATGTGTTTCTATAAAAAAAGTTAAAAAAAAATCTGCATTTGTACAGATATTATAGAAAATTTGGTTTTTGGCGTTTAATATATAATCGTGTTTCGCATAAAGTGATTAAGTACAGGATGTAATAAGATAAAGACTACTAGGGATATAGGACGACTATTTAAAACTCGTACACAATAATCGAATTGCAACATACTGACACTTAATCGAGCGTCAAGATAAAACTTTAATAAACTATTTATAATTGAGTACTAATGTCAGTTTCCTCCGAAATAATGGACCATGTCTTAACTATGGTTACGATTCAAAACAGAAACTCGGCTTTATTGCAACAGTGAAACATCGTTAAATACTCTATTAAAACATTTTAGCAATGCTATTTTCGTTCTGCTGCAGGAAAACGTGGCTCCCATCACAGGCATTCAGTTCTTTTATCTCCAAATTTTAGGTCAATATGCAATGTATAGCACTTTTTGAAATGCCCATCATTTTAGCTAGTTCACGCATCATCTTAACGAAGAAGCAGACTCCGCTAGAGTTGATTCTAACTTGGTTTGATATTAGAGTAGATAGTTTACTTTTAATGACTAAAAAACAATTAAACAGCTTGGCAACTTGAAACTAAAAACACATGTTTTATGGAGTTGCCACTTTTAATCAAAGTATTTTTTTTCAAACTATCCTTAAAATTGTAATCTATAATCTGATGACCAGGTTTACATGACATTAATCATTAATTTTAAAAAGTCCAAAGCTATCTGTTTGGATATAATTCAATAAAATAAAGCTATATCTGACCAATACAGACAAATAATTGTCATAAATTACAAAACATGATGACATGATATCGATTCGATTCTGCTTTTAGTCAAATATACAAATCACTTAATCATAACCTTTAGTATTAAAATTGAAAACAATTTTACAACAGACCTAAAAACAAAACTGTCCTTTATTTACCTGTTTACTATTTACCTATGTACTAATTAAAATTTTGCTATATATTTGCTATTTTTACTATAATATACATCTCTCGCTCTTTGTTATCTGTCTCTTATTCCTAAACTTCTAACATAAATATCTAATAATCTAACAAAAATAGCTTAAAAAACTTTTCTCGTGTACTCAATTTACTTATTTTTATTTAAGTGAATAAAGTATTAACAATAATAATGTTAACAACCAACAATTTTAAAACGGATATTAAACAGCTATACACACACTATTACAGTAATTCTACATTATTTCTAATATATAGTGAGAAATATGAGCATTTATTATTTGTATATTTTTAGGAGGAAAAAATTCGTTCACATGTAGACTGCGAGCTACTTTGTTCGTTGCTTGAATTATGTAAACGAATTATCCTGTTTTCATGGTATCTTTCTAGTTGGCTTTGATAGTTCTTCTTCTTTTTGTTTTATAATTATTATTATTTATCTCTTCGTTTTTTTTTTTTTTTGTTAAATTCCGTAAAATTATGGAAAAAAGTTATATAAAAAAGAACAATTAATAGGAAAGCAAAAAAAAAGAAAGTCAATAAGAAAGAAAATGTAATCTATAAATGTAAAAATTTGTTTATTTTCTTTGCTTATGTTTTGTGTTACGCTGATGTAACAACAAGCCCAAAAATATTAGAGATTAGTTAGCATATATACTTTTTAATTCACAGTATAATTGAAATTGAATAACGCGCAATTTGGATAAATTATTTTTAAAATTTTGCATGGGGAATTATGTAATTAGGGTTATAATTGAGGGTTGATTTGAGAATAGAAGACCAAATCATAAAAAAATAATATTGTGTAAATTATAAGACTTTCTGTATTTAGAGTGTAATTAAAATATATAAAAAATAAAATTAATTTTTATTTAGAAAATAAATTTTCGATGAAAAAAAAATATTTTCTAAACCACGATATGTACATAGGGTATTGTTACGAAAATAAAAATGCCTAAAAAGAGAATACACCACATCAGCGCCCTTAAAACTGTATTGTGGAATTTTGGTATATTTGGTAATTATGTGTCACCATGACAATGTCATATTCATTTGCGTATTTGGCAGCACTACCAATTCGACCCATCGACATTTGAATTAACGTATATAAAATAGAGAATATGAGAGCGTTTGAGATATTTCCGGAACTTTCCAAACTCTTGGTAATTAGGTATATAAGAAGGCTGCTTTACCTACGTCAAATAGTTATCGTTTGGCTGTCATAAAGTAAAGTCTTTAGGTGTAAATAAAAGTGTTGTATAAACGAATGTTAAGTTGTTTTAAGTTAAACTGTCTAAAATATAAGTGAGGAAATAAAAACTGTAAATAACAACAAAGTAATATTACTTTTATTTAACCGCAATTTAAACGAACTCGAACGTTTTAAAAAGGTTAAAACGTAACAGTATGTAGATGGCAAAGCAACCGACAAATACTTTTTAGTCTGTTGTTGTTAACTTGCTGCCAAAACCAGGGTGCAAAATTATTTTTATATAATGGTCTGATTGTTTACTTGGAAGTTTGGGTGGGAGGAAGTTATTGAAAGCGGTTTGATATTTGGAACTTATTTTACATCGAAATTATTTTGGTTCAATTCTTTTCGTATTTTGAGCCCACCATCATTATGCAAATCATTAGTAAGATAAATAAAAAATTTCTTTTCGGCGTTACTGATGCCTTTGGTCAATTTATTGCTGAAATTCGGCACAAAAAATTTGATTGAGATCGGTCTGTACATGAATATAGAATCCGTATTAAACGTTTGTAAAAATTTCAGTTGCTAGGCTTACTTTGAGTGACGATGTAATCTAAATGAATATATTTCGTTGCCAGTTAGTTGCCTTTCTAGAGTTTATTAATTCACTGTTGAAAAATTTGCCTAATATCCAGTTAATGAGGAGTATGTAAGAGATCGAAGAGTCCCTATGTTTTTTTTTATTACTTGAATTAAATTTACAAATTTATTGTTTATTGTGTTTTTGCATATATGTATATAATGAAAAAAAAAAAAACTAAAAATGGTCTTCCACACCTCAGTTCATGATGGCATGTATACATACTGTTACGAAAATGAAAATGCTAAAGACAAAAACTCACCGCGTCAGAGCTTATTATGAGCTTTTAGCCAAAAAATGTATTGGCTTGTGTCAAGGCTTAAAAACTTCTAAAATTATCTGCACTAATTAAGAGTGCTGCCAAATGCATGGATCGGTTACTTTGTGTTTTTTAGAACATTTGAATTAACGGCGAAAAATCGAAAATTCATGTCCGTACTAGAACATTCTAAACTAAGATGAAATACTATAAAAGCGGCGAATTGCGCCTGGTGAGTTAGTTAGTGGTCAATTGGCTGTCAAGAAGTAAAGTTTGTTTAAGGCGCAAATAAAAAGTGTTGAAAAAGCAAATTTGGTATATTAAGACATAGTGTATTCAAGTACAGTGGAATTAATAAAGAGACAAATAGTAATACAATTTATTTTAACGCAATAAAAACGAACTCAAACACTTAAAAAAGGTTAAAACGCAACAATACATATGGCCAAAAGAATAGGTGTAAACTAAATAGCAATCAATTTTTATACATATATATTATGAGTTTAATATTCACTACATTTTTTTTGTCCATTACTTTAAAATAGATTTATTTATTTTGCGATTTTAAAAGTTAAAAAGGAGAGAAAATACCATTAATATAAATTAAAGTAAAATGAATTCGAGAAAAGTACAGCTTTTGATGTGGACAAAAATTAGGTTTATACAAAACAACTAAAAATTTTAACTCAAAAATTATATTTTGTAAATTAAAAGTAAACGATATTATTAATATCCCGTATAATTGAGATTGTTTTTGAGGACAACTTTTATTCTTCGAGGCACAGAAGAAATTAAATTATGGCAAGCCTCTATCGGAATATTGTACCATACATTTTGAATATTTTCCCATAATTAGTCCTTATTACTGCAAGGAAGCCTAGAAATTCGTCTCTTTAATTCTCCTCAGATTTTTTCAATTGGGTTTAAGTCGGTAACTGACTTGCCTATTCAATAACGTTTATCTTCTGTTGATGAAACCATGCACTCACCAATATTGGTGAGTATTTTGGATCGCCATCCTATTTAATTTTCCATAGTGAATTGCTCTATTCGATGAATTGGACTTACTCTATACCAGGAAAAGCAACCCCGTACCATGACATGGCCTCCTCCTTGCTTGAGGGTTTTTTTGTATCTATTATTAAATTCTTTGTCTTTTAGTCGACGAACAGTTCTTTTGCATCATTCCCGAATAAATTGATTGTGGTTTCGTCCCTCCAAATGATATTTTGCCACTTCTTTTCTTCCTTTGATCCTCACCAATCTATGTGAGACAAGGCAAAATTTTTCCTCTTCTTTGTATTATTTGTACTAAGCAGAGAGACTTTGCGATGACACCTTCGCACCGTTCGTGGTGACACTATATTTCAATCACCTTAGATGACTTAAAGAAGCCCCGTCTGGTTAGAACAACAATGTGTTTGTCGTTAGTTAGTGAAGTCTTTTTATATCTACCTTGTGTTTCAACGTTATTTTCTTGTTTTAAAGCGTTAGTTACAAAATTCTCAGACCAATTTAAAGTTTCTGCAATAAATTTATAGGTTTTACCTTGCTCGCGAATTTCAAGAACAGGCGTCTTTCTCCATTACTGCAATGACGGCCATCATTCATTAATCCTATTTCACTTTCTTTCTCAATTTTTGAACAGTAAGTCAAATACATAACTTTTAATTTTAACACACACCTTTTATTTTGTCCAAGTTAAATTCGCTATTAAAATAAAAAATCACACTGTTTTTTTGAGTCGAGTTTTAATCAGTGGGGCTCTTTTCTTTTAAACAATAATGCCCTCTTCACATTTTTGTTCGCAGTCCACTTCTTATTCATAATTCAACCCATATAATTCTCCATACAACATTTCAACAATTACGCTTTGCATTACTAAAAAATCAATGTGATATCTAATTTTTATGGAGTGTTTGTCCATGCTAAATTTATTTATATAATTTCCTAAACTTTTTTTTTCAATTTTTGTTGTTTTTTTATGTACCTTTCCTTGTAATATAAAATTCGAACTTATAATTTGGTTTAATTTTATAACAGTGACACTCGGATGTAGGTTATCTAATAGTCGAGCTTCACTGACTGTCTTTTTATACTTGTTCACATATTTTTGTTAGTGTTTTTGTGTGTCTTTAATAAAATTTACTAATGAAATATTAATTCATATTTATAATAAAATGACATTAATATTCAAATACTTGTTATGTTATGTATATATGATATAATATGTATATATGTACATACATACATATTTGTTTTTATATACTCATATTCACAAGTCACAGTTTTTCTTTTTAAGCTGTAGTTGTTAGTTGATGACTTCAAATACTCGTATACTAAAAATGCTGTTCACTTTTATTTATTTTGCTGTTATTGTTGTTAAATTTAGTTTTTTGGCACTTGAAAGAAAACTCATAAATTACGTAAAATAAGTAATAATTAAAAATTTAGTAGAGTATTGTTGTTGGTTGATAGTTGAGAATATAAATATGTCGTAAATATTTTATATGACTCCATTCGCAAACACATATAAAATGAACATTAGAACAGATTTTAAAAAAGAGAATTTGAATTTTGCAAAATAATGTGACTTTTTGTGATAGCTTCAAAAAATAATTTCTTTAAGATTTAGCTTAATAATAATTGATAATAATTTTGTATTATTAAATAAAACAGTATGTATAAAAAGAGGCTCATTTGCGCTTTGTCCGCGTATTAATGCACACGAATGGAAATACTATATGGTGTAAAGTAAAAAAGAAGAATGTTTTTGCTTTTTATTTTATGGTAAATCTCTAACTAAACATTGAAAATTCAAATTTGAAAATTAAAATTCTAAGAAATAGAAACAAATTAAAGGAAAACATCCCATATGTATTCAATTTTACACTTGTGCGTTCTGTTACGGTTACGTTTTAACCTTTTTAAAACGTTTGAGTTCGTTTAAATTGCGTTAAATAAAATTAAACCACTTTGTTTTTGTTACAGTTTTATTTATTTCACAACACAATAACTTCTATACTGTTTACGTTGATACAACACTCAATATTCGTTTATACAACACTTTTATTTCCGTTTTAACACGTCTTTATCTTACGACAGCCAAACGATAACTAACTGACGTGTGGGTAATGCAGCCCTTTATATATATACCTAACTGCCTACAGTTTGGAAGGATTAGAAAATATCGACTATCTTCTATTTCCATATCCGTTAATTCAAATGTAACGTAAAGATGGTCGATGTGGCAGTGCTGCCAAATTGACATATATTAAAATCTACATACACGAGGTTTGTAAACAAATATTTGCAATGTATCAGCGGTTTTAAAGGCAATATGCTCTTTTTTATTTTATTTTATTTTATTTTATTTTATTTTATTTTATTTTATTTTATTTTATTTTATTTTATTTTATTTTATTTTATTTTATTTTATTTTATTTTATTTTATTTTATTTTATTTTATTTTATTTTATTTTATTTTATTTTATTTTTTTTACATATTTTTATTTGCAATCTATTTTACAATAATGAGCAAATCATTTAATATTAAATATTCACTGATGTCTCGGCCTCCATTGAAATTGAAACAAAAATACCAAATAATATACATTTCCAATCTATAATTGTCTTAATCTAAATTATTTACGTTATAATTATTACATTATAATTATATACATTATATATTTATATATTTATATATTTATATATTTATATATTTATATATTTATATATTTATATATTTATATATTTATATATTTATATATTTATATATTTATATATTTATATATTTATATATTTATATATTTATATATTTATATATTTATATATTTATATATTTATATATTTATATATTTATATATTTATATATTTATATATTTATATATTTATATATTTATATATTTATATATTTATATATTTATATATTTATATATTTATATATTTATATATTTATATATTTATATATTTATATATTTATATATTTATATATTTATATATTTATATATTTATATATTTATATATTTATATATTTATATATTTATATATTTATATATTTATATATTTATATATTTATATATTTATATATTTATATATTTATATATTTATATATTTATATATTTATATATTTATATATTTATATATTTATATATTTATATATTTATATATTTATATATTTATATATTTATATATTTATATATTTATATATTTATATATTTATATATTTATATATTTATATATTTATATATTTATATATTTATATATTTATATATTTATATATTTATATATTTGTATATTTATATATTTATATATTTATATATTTATATATTTATATATTTATATATTTATATATTTATATATTTATATATTTATATATTTATATATATATATATATATTTATATATTTATATATTTATATATTTATATATTTATATATTTATAAATTTATATATTTATTTATTTATATATTTATATATTTATATATTTATATATTTATATATTTATATATTTATATATTTATATATTTATATATTTATATATTTATATATTTATATATTTATATATTTATATATTTATATATTTATATATTTATATATTTATATATTTATATATTTATATATTTATATATTTATATATTTATATATTTATATATTTATATATTTATATATTTATATATTTATATATTTATATATTTATATATTTATATATTTATATATTTATATACATATTTACAGCGCTTTTGTTTAAATGCATAAAGCCACTGGAATGAAAAGTTAAAGTCAGGAGAAAACGATCAAAATTAATTATTTCTCTTCTGAAAAGACACATTTGTTTTCTTCCTAAAGAAAAGTGTTTTGTTTGCTAACATTCATGTCTTGTACTAAAGTACATTTTCAATTGTAAACCCTTTATACCGGTTTTGGAGCACTATGCTGAGGCAGTTTTTGTTCGCAACCCTATTGTCGGTGATATTAGTTCTGGCTAAGTTTAAGCATCGCTGTCAGATTTTCCCGCCATTATCGTCCTCTTGCACTGGACTTTTACATGGCAAACTATACTAATTTGTTTCCTATCCTTAGATTATGCAATGATTTCAACTAAAATTTTGAGCTTATTGTCCTTAGCTGTTAAACGTTGCTTTCTAACATTAATTTGTAAATTTTTACATATTAAATTTGTAGATCTTTTTGTTAGTTTTAAGGTCTGGTTAGCCGAACCGAATCTAACGTAGCGTACTGTAAGAACGTCTAACGTTATAGAACACTTAAAAACTTGTCATATGTGTTTGTCAATTGTGTGTATTAAATTATTAAAAATGGAAAATAAACAAAGAGTTGTTTACAGTAATGTTGCAACTAAGTGGTCAACATTTAATTGAGTAGTATCTTAAAATTATGATAAACAAAAAAAGAAGGATGTCAGGTAAAAGATATTTCCAATGACTGTGCAAAAATGTTGGTTACATTGGTCTATCGTGAACCAGCGAGAACTAAAAACTTTTGTATGTTGACTTTTTATAAAATAGCAGTTATTTGATAAATCACTTTATACTCCATATGAGAATTTTTGGCAATAATTTGGTATATAATTTGATGTATTTTATATTATTAAATATGTACATATATGATTATATTATTTTTATATACTTAGACAGTGCATAAAAGTGTGGTTAGTTGGTGAAGTAAAAACGTGTCAGCTGTTTTCAACTGTGTGTGTGTGTGTGTGTGTGTGTGTAAAAACAAAAAGAAAAAAAAAGCAAAAAAACACTTATAAATTAATTCATGCTCTTGCACCAACACAATTAATTTTTTATCGTCCCTTTTATTAAAGTTTATTATTGTTTAATAGTTGTAATTTAAAATACACTTTTACATTTTTGTTTATTTCGTTTAAGCGCGAATTATTTTCTTACACTTTTATGTCTATACAAATTCTTTGTTCAATTTTGTGTCAGCTGATGTTGTGTGTGAAGTAAAAACGCAGAAAAATTCTAATTGGGCATTAGGCATTTACATTGATTCCCATATATCAAAAGCGAATAGCTGGCACGTTAAGCATGTCAATTGTTTTTATGTTCAATTTGTGATTAAGTTCTGTAGCTGATCTCCGTTCTCGTTGCTATAGCTTATTTTCTTGTATCCGGTACAGTTAGAACTGTAATGTGTACGTGTCTCTACAATATGGAGACAAGCGCTGAGAGGAAGGATGAGTATGGGCAAATAAGTGGTTGTGAACAGTTCAAAAAAAAAATATATATATATATATCCCATGAATAGCCACTGGTTTTGGCTTATCTCTCTCTTCTAAAGTGTTTTAAAAACCTTTTTAAAAATATTTATATTCGTTCAGATTCTTTTGATTATCAAAACAATTTTAGTATATTTTTGTGTTAAATTTACACTCTATTTATTCAAAAATAAAATTTTTTTGGTTTTTGTTTGTTGTTTTTTTTCCAGTACACTTACGGGTAGTAAATAATTAAATTAAAATAAATAAAACGAGTAATATATCATTATTTTTAATGATATATGCAAATAAACACATACGAGTACATATATATGAACTCATATATCCACCTACACACATGCCTAAATATTTATTTATAAAATATTTAAAATTTGGATCTGTTTTATGTACATATTTGGTGGAGTAATTAGACAGAAAATAATATACATAGACATATAATGAGTAAAATAGTATTAACAACTGTGTGTATGTCTGTAAATGTATGTACTTTTTTTTAGGTATAAGACCCTAAACATGCCCTTGATAGAGAAAATATAATATTGGATGTGTGTAAATTTAGAAAATTTTTAAATTTATTAAAAAAAATATGAGTATTGGATATTTAAATAATATTTAATGTAGTTATAGGTCTCTTTTTATTCGACTTTAATTATATGTTTCTTTAACAATTTTTTTCTAGTGATTTAATTTTATATTGCGTATGATTTATTACAATTAATGTGGTTGCACTGTGATTAGCATAATTGTTAAAAAAAAACAATTAAAATAATAAAAAAGCATTAATAATAGCGTAATATTATGACATTAAATATTTACAAGTAGTATAATTGAAATAAATGTATTTTTTATATTTAATTATCTTACAAACATAAACCACTAAGAAAGTAATAAACCCTAACACCCCAAATTATTTGTTGGATATATAATTCTTTTACAGTTAAGGGTATTTATCAAACGGCGAAAATGTAATCATTAGCACATTAATAACATAATTGTAGTTCTTATACTAGATAACGAATGGGACATCTATAGGCTTAAATTTGAACTAGCGGTTATTTCAAATTTGGCAATACTTCTGTCATTCTATTCTGTCACAAAATTCAGTATATTATCTCCACTGAACGAAATGGATCAATTTACGCTTGAGTAACGTTGTGATTTATGGAAATTTATTAAAAAAAAAAAAAAAATAATAAATAAATAAAAAAAAAAAATTAAAAAAATAATATTTTCGGATGAAGTCCATTTTGCATCTTAGAGGGAGAAAACCCAAAAGTGGTCTTACAGAAGCCAATACACCCATACAAGTGACTGTTTGGTGTGGCTTGTGGAGCGGAGGCATCATTCGCATTATTTCTTTGAAAATAAGGACGACGCAACCATTACGGTCTATGAAGACACATATGGCACCATGATAACCCATTTATTTATGTCCGCTCTTTATGGTATTAATGCGAATGATGTTTGGTTTCAACAGCATGGTGCAACTTGCCACAATCGATTTATTGTGTCAAACGTTTGATGGAAGTTTAATTAGCCGAAGTGGTGATGTCAGTTGGCCGACAAGTAGCTGCGTTTTGACACCATTGGACTATTTTCTGTGTGGCGCCGTTAAAGACAAGTGTTATGCCGACAAATCAGAGATAATTGAGAATTTTAGGGCCCACATATGTGATGTTATACACTCGAAAAAGTTCTCGAAATTTGGTCCGATCGAATGGGGTACTGTGAGGCCAGCTGCGGCAGTCATATAAATAAAATAATATTTCATTTCTAACCAGAACAATTGTACTTCACAACAAAACAATAAATTTGGAAAAATTTCAAACCGTTTTTGTTTTATTGCGTTTTTAAATTTAACTTTTAAATGCCCCACCCTTTCCATAGAATGCAACTCAAAAACTATATTTTTTTACATGAATGCATTTCCAATATTTAGTTCCTTATTACACAAAGAAAATAATATTTAATTTGAATTTATTTGTTTTCTATTATATGCATAAGTTTTTTTATATTTATTTAATTTTTATGTTTTATATACGACCGAGAATACCCAAGCTAAAATCTCCTCAGAAGAATAGCAACGTATTGTTACGCTTTTAAACTGTATTGTGGGATTTTGGTAGATATGTGTCACCCTGTTAATTTGGCAGCACTGCTAAATCGATCACCTTTACGTTAAATTTGAATTAACGGATATGAAAATAGAAGTTGGTCGATATTTCCTAAACTGTAGACAATTAGGTATATAAAGAGGCTGCTTTACCTACAGGTCAGTTAGTTATCGTTTGGCTGTCAATAAATAAAGTTGTGTTAAAGCGGAAATAAAAGTGTTGTATAAACGAATATTTAGTGCTGTATTAAGACAAACAGTATAAAAGTTATAGTGAAGTAAATAAATAAAACTGTAAAGCAATAAATAAAGCGGTGTTTATTTTATTTTGACGCAATTTAAGAACTTAAACGTTTTAGAAAGGTTAAAACGTAACAGTATATTTACAAGAGCTCAGATGCAGTATAGTGTTTTATAGCCACCGCTTAGAGGTATCAGTTATTATATTCAACAAACTTTGGATAGATAAATAGTATTGTAATGCTATTTGGTAGTGTTAATACATACGATCAGATCATTCTCTTTTGAATATGGTATGTAGAGTTCAGGCACTAGAAAGTTTTTGACATCAGTGAACTTAATCGATTTAGAAATTCAAGGCTTTAATTCTTAATTATTTTTAAATAACATTTTTGCTTTGTTTTATTTTATGTTAAAAAATATACTTTTGAATTTGTAATACATATTTAAAAAAAAAAAATTATTACGCAAAAAGTTTAGATTTTTAACAAATGTCTTTTTCGTTTGTTCTTTTTTAAGATTTGCACGTACTAAAGACTTAAATGACACAAATGTATCTAAAAAGAGTAAAACAATTTATGAAAAACTTTGTTTGATAATTGAATTACACCAAAATAATTTGTAATTGAATGATCTTTTTTAGTAATTAAATTATAAAAAATGTCTGGTTTGTTTGACAAACTTTCTTAGACTTTAGGGATTTGACAAAAATTTGTCAAATTCTTTCTTTTCGCAATCGTATTATTATTAAAGTACAGTTGATTGGCAACAATTAAAAATTATACGTAAAAAATTCAATCTGTCACAGAAAATACATAACTTTTTTAATTTAATATTGATTGTGGCAGTTGACTTTTTTTTTAAAGACCAATGAATGAATGAATGAGGTGATGATAATTTTTTAATCATTATAAATTGTAATAGACAATAGAAATTTCAACATGTATATGTAAATATGTAAAGGTGTTTCTGTGACTGGTTTTTAAGGTATTAGATCGACATATCACACACTAAATCATGAACAGTCATAACTCAACATTTTTCAAAATCGGTTTTTTTCATTATCCAATTCACAGATTGTATAACTCTCTTGCTTAACTAATAAAATATTATTATTTTATTTGTGGCACTTGGACATAATTAGCTAAAATTTCAGTTAGACATGTCTTATTGTAACGCCTTAGTTGCAACGTAACATACCAACCTTATGGGTAACACTCTGATCGATTAGTTGTGAAATTCCATAACGTCGTTAGCGAGCAATTTAATTTTACAACAATGTTTAAAAGAAATTTTTTTCCTCTCTTGAAAATTTGAAAATTTTTAGTAGTGACTGTTCATTATTTACTGTGCGATATGATATTATTTACCATTCGAAAATTCAGAGACTCTTGTTGCACAAGGCAAAAATTGTATTAAAAAGGCCATCTCATACTTGAAGTCTTAGTCGAAACAAGTACCGACTAACAATAGAGTGGATTTTGCTTCATCTTTTCCCCCTTTCGATTTGTGCATCTGAACATCTATCAAGTCTTCTGACAAAATATGCCTTACACCTTGAGCCAGCTTCCTTCGGTATAGTTATTCTGAAGACATATTTACGACATCTCATAACCGAAGTCCTAGTAGAAGCAAGCGACAATTAATATGAAGTAGGTTTGGCAAAGTTTTGTAGAAACCCTATTCATTATGACATTTCGTGCAGAAATTTTTACATCGAAGTTCAAGATTTTTGCCATTTACTTCAATTGAAATAAGAAGCAAAAGCACACCAACCCTTATAACTTATTCGGTTTTATTTAAGCCAATAATTAAATGGCTTCTTCTAGTTTAGTTATTATAGAAACATTTCAGATAAGGTGTCACAAAAATGTCATCTAATAAAGTTTTGCAATGTTTTGATCGAGGAAACCAACTTCTTATAGCATTCCGTGCAGAGATTTTTGCATCGAACCTGGAGTCTTCTGGCTTTTGTCCCATATACAACAAGAGCGTAGTAGTGTTCTGTCGTTTGTGCCGTCAATACGTGTTTCTGATGTCCATCCATAATGTTTCAGTGCCATTTCTTATATATATATATTTTTTTTCTTTAAATTAAATTACAAACAATAAAAATTAAAAAACTAAAATAGTACAACAAAAATTCAAGAACACAAGTGAAGACAAAAAAATTAAACAACAAAAATCATTACATAAACACACATAATTATAACACTTGACAAATAATTAAGATTTTAAATATAATAACAACAACATAATTTAATAGAATTTTATTAAAAACACACCAAAAAAACAGAAAACATAACAATAATTGCAACAACTCTTGACAAAACAATTCGTAATAAAGAATTGAGGAACAACAAAAAATAACAAAACAACATAAAATTATCAACCAACAAAAATTCAACGAAACAATTTCTCAAAAGAGAATTGTGGAACATAGACGAAAATAACCAACAATCCTAACGGAACATACAATAACAATATTAAAATAAAAAATAGAACGGGAAAATACAACATCATCAATAGGAACGAAAACAACAAGATATTAATAACAAAACAAATTATTGGAATGAAACAAACAACAAAACACTAACATAAAAAAATAAACACACACCTGACAATAACTAATTCGAATACGGGCAAGATTAAACATCGGCAAAATGAAAGACTGTTTGATCCATAGGGGAGAATTTAATTATGTGCCCTACCATCGGCAATAGTGCTTTCCCTTCCCCTCAGTATTCCTTTCCAAACCTTTGGCTGCGAACCACTTGGAGGGGTTGCAGTTGGATTATTCAGTGGTGAAGGTATAACACTGGCTGCTGAATAATCAACCAGCAGTAACCCATTTCCTTGTCGTACGCATTCTTAGGGGGTTTTTGATTTTTGTTTACTCGTGGTTAATTTATATATTTATTTTTCTTTTATTTGGTTCAATTTACGTAATGGCAGGACGCTTTCGGATTGATTTCTGCAATGTGCGTGGGCTACGGGCGAACTTTTTCTCCGTGTATGCGCACATTTGTCTTCATAGGCTGGATGTTTTCGCCTTATGTGTGACCCAGGTTTCTGAAAATGCTGATCCACAGGATATTCATATCCCTGGGTGTCACCTTCTGTCCCTTTATAATTTTCATAGGGGTCTTGCTATGTACATTCGCAATGAAGTTGTGCACCTATGCCAGCAACCTCTTGGCATGTATGATGCGGAATTTAACTGTCTATGGGTTAAGTTCAGAATCAGGGCACATCTTTTGCACTTCGGGTTTTTGTATAGAAGCCCAAACGCGGGAAGAGAGGTTACCATATCTGGCTTCGACTCTCTTTCCGACTCAATATCGAGTATCCTTTCGAAATATCCGAACAGTGAAATTGTTGTTGCTGGTGATTTCAATGTTCATAATTCGTCTTGGTTACGCCATTCAGGCCGTTTCTGCCTCATTCTCATCCACCGCTCTTCGCGAGGTTCTACCCATGGCTACGGAACGCTCTATTTTTAACTACGAGGATGCTCGTTGGGCTGAGCTCAACGATTTTTTGGGCATTTTAATTGGAAACTTTGTTTTCTTGACACAAACGTCGATGCCATGACAGAAATGGTGGTGAATATAATAAGGCTAAGGATGGATATTTTCATCCCATCCAAAAAGCTTTCGATTAAACCCAGAAACAAATCATGGTTTTATCTGACGTGTAAATTAGCAGTCAGATCCAGAGAGGAAGCATTCACGAATTGGCGCAATAACAAATGTGCCCGGACTGATTTGCTTCGCAAACAGGCGAGATCTTCTTGTGCCGCAGTACTTAGACGCGAAAAGGCTTTATACGAGCAGAGCCTTCGTGCTAAAGTTCTTACTTTTCCGCGGGGAAGTAAAAACTTTTGGTCATTAGTTAAAAGGCTGAGGAACAACGCTAGTTCGGTTCCTGCCCTTATAAAGAATGACCACACATTCACGAACACGGTTGAAAAGGCAAACCTTTTGGCCGAAATGTTTGCAAGTAATTATCACTTGCCGGAGAGCGTTCAACCACTGCCCGAACTTGAAAGAGTATCAGTAACTATGCCTAGTATATTCTTTTGGACTCGTGCTGTAAAAAGGGTCCTTGCAAATCTCAACGTTAACAAGTCTTCTGGGCCGGATGGCATACCAGCACTGGTCCTGAAGCAGTGCTATTCGACGCTTGCGCGTCCATTAGCTCACCTTTTCAGTGCGTCATATCGCGCCGGTATTTTTCCATCTTGCTGGAAGATTGCTAATGTAACCCAATCCCCAAAAAGGGCGAGGCTAGTAGCCCTGAGAACTACCGTACAATAGCAGTTTGTTCCGCACACACCAATGTTATGGAGAGTATGATTAATCACCACCTTGTGGGATATCTGGAGTCCAACGATTTACTTAGCGATCGTCAGTACGGTTTCTGAAAGGGCCGTTCTACTGGTGACCTGCTAGATGGGGTCTCATCTGACGAGTTCAGAGTAAACTCAGGGGTGCCGCAAGACTCTGTTCTTTCTCCTACTCTTTTTTTAATATTTCTTAACGACTTTCTTCTTCTCAATTCTAATCCTATCTACTCTTCTGCGGATGACAGCAACATTTGTCACTCATATTCTTTTGATCGTAGACCGAACCTTTTGGAGGTTGGGGTAAGAAGGATGAATAGGAACGTCACACTCACAGGTGACCTGGTGAAGGTCTCCGAGTGGGGTCGTGCGAACAGGGTCGATTTTAATGCACGTAAGACTCAATGTTGTTTTTTTAACACATAGGCGTGGTGGTGTGCTGTCGTCTGTGTCAATGGGTAATGTGGATATTGAGGAATAAGATGCCCATGATGAGAATTCACTGTAACGTTCGTTGGAATGATCACATATTTCAAGTGTCGAAAGAATCATTCAAGTGCCTTGGTTTTTTGAGACGGTGCAAGAAATACTTCACCCCAGCTGATCTCCTTAATATTTACAAGACCTATATCCGTCCCAAAATGGAATACAACTCTCATGTATGGGCCGGTGCTTCAAAGTCTATTTTGGAGCTTCTCGACCGCGTACAGGGGAGGGCGAAGATGATCAGCAATGACGGTAGGGTAGCCAACTCTATCGATTCATTAGAGCACCGTCGCAATGTGGCGTGTGTTTCATTGTTCTATCGGTACTATAACGGAATGTGTTCTAACGAAATTAAGGAATTAATTCCCAAAAATCATATATTTTTACGTAGTACTCGTATTTCTCGTAGAGCTCATCCCTTAGTAGTTGATTGTCCAGTAAATCGCACATCGAATTATAGGGAGAATTCGTTCTTTGGTCGCAATCTTCGGTTGTGGAATACTCTTCCAGCGAAAGTATTTTCTGCCACTTACGACATGAGTAAATTTAAATCTAACGTCCATAAACACTACTGCCTCTGTCCTCCTTCCAATAACCTACTTTCCTAGTACCAGCACAATGCACTGCATGAGTAGGGGCCATTCCCTGGGTGCTGGTCTTATATAAAAAAAGGGCTATAAGCACAAAAAATAGGTCTCTTCCTTGCTATAACTCCTTCGACAAAAGTGATCTTCAAAGCCCTGTTTGTAAGCACATTCAAGCATAAAATAATACTAAGCAAGTAATTTTCCAACTTGGTTTCTCTTGATATCTATTTGACCCAGGATCAAACATAGTCTTAAATAATAATGTTTGTAGGAACTGTAAATTTGTACACAAAAATCTAAAAAAATGCATAAATTATTGATAGGATGACTGTAATGAGAGTGCTGAAGAGTTTACTTAAATTCCTAAAAATTATGCGTACTAACTTTCAAAATCATACAGTACAGTATATTATGGTGTATCGTAGTTGATTTTGACATGACTATACTTTTTTGTTGTTGTTAATTTTTAGATTCGATAATATTATCACTTTAGGTATTAATTTTGTATACGACTATAAATTTAATTATTTTTCTAATCCAAATAACCCGCCCTTAGTAATATTGGTAGAAATCTACGCATATCTTTTACATCAGTATTTTATATATATTTTGCAGTATTAATCTCTTTCAAATCATCCACTTTTAAAATAATTAAATTCAAAAACAGTGCCAAAAAAATGAAAAACAAAAATAAAGTTTTAAAGGATATATAAGAAATAGGTTATACAAAATAGATCAGTATGTAAAAATATGTAAAAAGAGACACTTACGCATTCGAGTGTTTTTTATAGAGGTATAGAACTTTAAGTTGGCATTACTTTTCAAGATGGCGACCAATTTAACAGCTGTCAAGTGATTTATTCTCAGTTTGGCTTGGCAATTCATCATAAATAGACTCACGCCCGGCGTAGATTCGTCGAATGGGTCCAAAACGAGATTACCGTTGTTCCCGATTTTCATAAGCAAATTTTGTTTAGCGGTGAAGCGCGCTTCTGGTTGAATGGCTACGTCAACAAAAAAAACTGCCGCATTTATAGTGAAGGTAATCCTCAAGTGTATGTGGAAACACTGTTACATCCAGAAAAACTGACTGTTTGGTGCGCTTTATGGGCTGGTGGAGTTATTGGTCCGTACTTTTTCAAAGACGATAGTGGCCAGAACGTTACAGTCAATGGTGATCGGTATAGAGCCATGATTACTAACATTTTCATTCCTGAATTGAATAACCATGATGTCCAGGAGATGTGGTTTCAACAAGACGGCGTAACGTGTCACACAGCTAGTGCCACAATAGATTTATTGAAAAACACGTTTGGTGACCGCCTAATTTCACCCTTTGGACCTGTGAATTGGCCTTCAAGATCTTGTGACTTGACACCGCTAGACTACTTTCTGTGGGGCTATGTAAAGTCATTGGTCTATGTGGTAAAGCCACAAACGCTTGACTATTTGGAAGACAACATTCGCCGTGTTATTGCCGATATACGGCCACAAATATTGGGAAAAGTCTTCGAAAATTGGACGTCCAGATTGGACTGCATCCGCGCCAGCCGTGGCAGTCATATGCCAGAAATCATATTTAAAATGTAATGCCACAAGATTATCTTTCGGATAAATAAAATTCATGTCAATCGTATAATCCATCGTTGTTTTATTGCTACTTAAAGTTCTATACCTGTATAAAAAACACCCCTTATATTTTAAATTAGCCATTTAAAATTGGGAAAATGTCAGTATGTCGCCTTTAAATCCGACTTTCTTTAAAATTCATGAACTCTGTGAAATAAAACTGCATTATCTCATATCTTCTTAGACGTAATTCAGATCTCATCATTTGATATTGAGTACAAATCTTATCAATACAAATCATATTATATCGATGCAAAATAACTAAGTTGATAGTCAACAAATATGAAATCTTGTATTTCATTCTTTGAATTAATTCGAAACATTGGTTTATTTATGTGGAAGTCACCATGATTTAAAACAAATAAATTCCCTTGGCCTTTATTTAATTTAAAGGCATTGAAAAGATCACAGCAAGATTTAAACATTACCGGTTTTTCGAGTTTGACCTCTTCCAAATATAGGGTGGGCTAGTTAAAAGTTTAAGTTAACAAATGCAATAAAACAGAAACGGTTTGAAATTTCGCCAAATTTATTTTTTGTTGTGAAATACAACTGTTCCGGTTGGAAATGAAATTTTATTTCATTCATATGGCTGCCTAGGCTGAGATCTTTTCGCAAATTCGACGTAAACTGGTGTGTGAAATGTTCAATTCATGAGAACGATGACGAGTTAATGTTGATGGATTCTCACGCACACTCCCAGCCACAGATTTTATATTTTCAAATGTACGAACTTTACGCTTACGTCATGAAACTACTTTCATGAACTTTTGCAATAAACTTGCGTATACCGGGCATTGCAATCAAATTTAGTACGACATTTTCGAGGAAATTCCAACCAATAAAACTCAACGTTGTTCAAGCATAAATCGATTAATTTCGTTCAGTTGAGATAATGTACTGAATTTTGTGACAGAGTAAAATGACATAAGTGTTACCAGATTCGAAATAACCCCTGGTTCAAATTTAAACCGAACCTATATGTCGCAAATTCTTCATGTTCCGCAAACAATTTTATAAAATAGCCTATACCTTTGCGCATAAGATTCATAGTCAATATAGTAGAGTTTAGACGAGGTATTATATTCCCCTGAAGCTGTAATACTTCTTCTCCAATTACTTAAGTGGTGAGTCACTCTGAAGAATGTGTGCTAAATTCAACAACGACTTTTTTCTTATTGATTACTTATCATAAAAAATCGATTGATAATTGATAGCTATAGTGGGTGGGTTAAGTTCCCCCTTCTTTCAAAATGGTTGAGATTATGTGCGTCATAGGCAGCATTTGCTAAAACGTAATTTAACATCCAGCATTCAATCATCAAACAGTAACTTAAGTTACGGATCCGTACCAGAATTAAATTTTAAGTCAAATTTCTAAGGCTTAGACGTAAAATATTTTTTGTCTTTAGGCAATTATGTAAACATTTGTGACTCATTACTGGTTGACTATAAGTTAGTTTTAAGTTGACGCAGGTCCCTACAGGATGTTAACCTTTCTAGTTTTTGTCTTCAAAACACACAGCGAAAATGCACTAACACTACTTGTACACACAAGTTCATTTCTCTTTTTGGCCACCCTTGATATATATAGGAAAAAACTTCAGTTTAAAGGAAATTTAATTTTTCTACAATCGATTTTGTTCTGTTATTCAAGCGAATTGCTTTTTAGTGGGAATTAAAAGAGAAATTTACCAATTAAAAATATATGTGTACTATTTAGTATAATTAATTTTATTAAAAAAAACACATAATAAAACAAATTTAAAAAATATTTACATTAGTAATTACTTTCTAACGCATCAATACTTTTGTGCTCGCTTTTTGTTTACATTGCATTTGCAAAATAGTATTTCCTGAGCGTTAAAACTCTTCATGACACCCATAAATACCACAAGATTTTTACTCAAAATCCATTAAATCGAAAAAACTCTCGGCACTGACCTAAATTTTTTCCCATTTATTGCAATTAAATGCTGTTTATCCGCAAACCAAAATCAACAAAAATAACAAAAACATTAAAATTGATTAAATCCGCTCATTTCCAATAGAATTGTAGTTGCAAAGCATTAGAAATAGAAAGGAAATGAAAGATTTTTACAAACGGAATTACAACTAATTTAACAACAGCAATAACAACAACAAATTGATTTTTTGTTCTATACAAGCATATATTGTAATTCTTGTAACTGCTGTTGTTGGTATTATTTATTTTATAGCTTTCTTAAGCCAAAAAGTGAAAAGAAAATGTAATTTTCTAACGAAATTTGTTTTAGAATTTGTTGGTACTTCTTTTAGATACAGAATCAAATCATATAAGACTAATGCAGGTTAATTACATTTATTTTTTATACAATCAAAATAATATATTTGTACTTTACTTGTTCGTCTATAGAAATATGAAAATAGAAGACAACTATTCCAGCAATAATTTCTATATCGAATGACTGAGTGCATATTAGATAGAAAATATACAGTATCGAGCATAAAAGATGCAATGCCACGACAAGTAATATTTTTTATGCTATTGTAACTTGTAATTAAACAAACGCAAGTAAGTAAATACAACTCTGTTTAATGCATTAATTTATTTTAATTGTTAAAAAATAATTTATCTTAGAACTAGCATTTAGTAGCATATCTGTTATTTTGAATTACTGCTCTTAACATTGAAGTCATAGAATCTATCAATGGTCAAGTAATACCCACAGATATTCTGTCCTTCTCATACTTCTAAATTTAACAAAAGAAAGCGCCGATGCTTTATTTTAGCACTTTACGTTCTACATGTTGAAATATAGCGCCAGTTTCGATCCTTTTCGAAAGTAAAACAGCATTAGGCAATCATGGCCTCAAAGAATACACTTAAACATAATTAATTTTTACGTTAAATTTTAATTTTAATATATATATATATATATATATATATATATATATATATACATATTAAAATTAATATATATATATATATATATATATATATATATATATATATATATATATATATATATATGGGAAAATCCCCAAGATCCATAATATTAATTACTTAATCAAGAACAAGTTCATTGCATATATTATATATATGCATAATTTCATTGACTTTTTTCAGTCATTTTTCATCCCATAACATTCCATGAAGGAACATGAGGACTTATCTCAGTCAATGAAATTATGCATATATATAATATATATATATATATATATATATATATATATATATATATATATATATATATATATATATACATATATATATATACATATATATACATATATATACATATATATATACACATATATATATATATATATATATATATATATATATATTATATATATGCATAATTTCATTGACTTTTTTCAGTCATTGCTCGACTAGAGTGAGATGCATCTCTAACATGAAAAATATCAGATCGAAAACGAGCAGATTGATGCTGTTTTTTAGCTACAGAATCATCTCCGTAAACTTCACAAATCTTTTTAGTAGCCTGAAACGCATTTGCATCTTTTCTACAATATTATAGAAACGCCATATATAACGGTAATGTTCCGAATTTTTCACGATTTGTCTTTTAACAAAGCGAAATATAATTTTTCAAACAAGCTGTAGTTTTACCTGATGTAGTTAATATTATTAAAGATATTATATTATGGAGCTATCTACTTACATTTTGTAATCGAACTTTTTCGAACACCCAATATTAATAAATCAACAAATGTGACCATAACAAAAAAGTAATTATAAAATTTGATTTGATTGTTCTTATGGCAAAGAATAGAAAAAACAAAACAAAGGAGAAATTGAATAAAATACTGTTATTAGTATATAATAGAATGCTATCCAATCTGGATTTAAATTTTTAATGCTCGCTAGTGTATGCAAGGAACTCGTTATGTTTGTTTAGATTCTTTAAAACAATAATGCAAATATCATCATGTAATAGATAAATTATATTACTTGTGTTTCAGAAATGTCCAAACTTTAATTACTTACAGACAATTACATATGTTACATTTTAAAGAAAATTCGTTATTGTGGGTAAAGTATTGTTAAAAGTTTTTTATTAAACGTAAAAACTTCGATTGGTTTATTATTTACTGCTTGGCTTATTATTTATTGCTCCATATTTTTGTAGAAATTTTTTTTTGCTTTTGATCTTCCATGTAAGTATATATATATTCGTAAATATTCTTATTAAGCGTTTGTGCCTTTGAACATATATTTTATGTAAGACAATGTTTTTCCATGAAATAAAACCATGGCTTTTATAGCAGGTGGTGTTCTCTCAATGGGGTTTTCCCAAAAACAAAAAAAGAAACAAAAAATGCAATGGGATTTTAAAAATCTAATAACGAACTCAATAACCCTTTGATTTTTCTATGCTGAATTATCAGGTAATTTTTATAAATGATTTTTTAATTGCTATTTTAAAAACTCTAGGAATTTGCTAAATGTTTAAAATACAAATTTTTCTATAATTTGGCCATAGATTTTTATAAATCTGTCTAAAAAAAAAGCAAAGAAGAAAGACAAACATTGATATAAAAGAGTATACCATTTCTTTTATTCATTCATACGCCCATGTCATAGGAGTACTTATTAATCACATGAAGACTTAATGTACTCTAAATATTTTTCCATACCCATTGATACTCATACTTCGAATACATGTGTATGCACGCATGCAAGTATTTTTATAGCTATAGCGAACAACATGGTTACAAACATGATATTTAAGTTATTTAAGATGTTTGTGTATAGACATGTTTGCTATAAGTATGAAGTGGAATTATATCTGTATGTTGTTAATGTATGGGTATATACAACACCAAAAAATATAAATAAGTACTTAAGTAAACTTTGTTTTTGAGTACTTATTGTCATTCTCTGATCGCATGGGATCATATTGTTTCAAGTATTCATAATAATTTACTATATTTTAAATAGCTAATCCTTTGAGATAACTTAAGAGATTCTATATAGAATGAAAAACTATTTTTAAAATTATGACCTGCTCTTTATATAAGCTAATGGTCGTTACTTTCTATATTTTTTGTGGCTTGATCTGTGTAATAAAAAAATTGGTGTGCGGCTGATTATTAGCCCTTTATAGCCCCATGTGACTTATCTGTAACAAACCGTAAAAATCTTTCTAAAATACATGTATATATAAAATTTGTTGATATAAATCGTTGTAACAATATTGGATCATGCTATATAGTAGTGTTGTCTGCAGTAAACACTTCAGACGGCGTCATTAAGAAGTTATATGACTTTGAAGTAAAAAAAAAAAGTTTTAATTTTTTATTTTTTAACCCATTAGAATCCTTAAAACACTAATAAAAAGTAAACAACAATTTTTTTTTTTTAAATTCGTAGAACAAATGTTTCCTTATTTACGTAAATCTATGTTATATTGAAATATTTCAGCTTTTCAAGATCTTGGGCTATAAAGTGGTAGGCTTTTAAGAATGTAAGCATTGAAAAAAAACCTTTATCTTCATCTAATGTAGTATAGAATATAAAATTTAATTTAATTAAAACTAAAGGAAAAAAATTTAGAACCTTTTTGCTTTGTTGTTAGAAAAAAGGGATTGCACTTCTGCATTTCTACCCCCTTTAACAGACGCACAATTAGAGACTTTGGTGTTAAGAATTAACCACATACTATATATGTAAATAACTTAGCTTTATAATACCATAGCAGGTGCTCTTAATTTACCATCCCTGATAACCAATAGAAATACGCATCGGTTCATCCACATACACTTACACATATAAAAATAATTTACACAAGGTGAATAGATATAGAAATTCTTAAATGTTGTTTTTTGTAGTGTTTGTTGTTGTTATTGTATTTATCAAAATCGTAACGAAATGCAAAATAGGGATATAAAATGAATTATACCCACACATTTGCATACATAAATATTTGCTCTTTTCATAGTGTAAAGTAGGGATGCGATATAAGATTTGCAAATTGTACCAATTTTCATGAAAAAGTGTACTTTTTTAGTTCGATTGTTCTAAAATCTTTTTTATTTTTATATTTTTATTAAAAAAATATTTTTATTAAAAAAATATTTTGTTTACCAAAATCGTAACGAAATGCAAAATAGGGATATTAAGTTTCATAGTGTAATGTAGGGATGCGATATAAGATTTGCAAATTGTAAAAACTTTAATGAAAATTTATTTATTTTATATAATAAAATAAAAATTCATTATTACATGCTCTCTATCGTAAATCATAAACAGTTACAATTCAAAATTGATCAAAATCGTTCCTTTTTTCGTTAACCAGTTCGCAGATCAAGTCTGACCATGGAACTTTCGTTCCCATCACTGTCTTCTTAACCGTTATGTCTGTATTCATGGTAAACAATGTAAACAAATTTTTTTATTTCTCCTGAAAATTTTTTATTTTTGAGTCGCAACTGTTTATAATTTAGTATGAGATATGTTGTCGTTTAATAATTTCTACATCCGCCAGCGCTTAAAATTTTTATTCTCATTAGGAAAAATTTTTTATATTAATGGTATAATGCATCAAGTTCTTCCCGAAACAACATATGATTAGACATTATATGAAAAACAATTAACAACGAATGTTTAACCAAGAAAGTGAAAGAATCTTATAAAATGGGATAACGATGAAATAGAATTCTTTAACATACATTCGAAATAGAGATAATTTTGAAATAGTGCTAAATTAGTCATTGGGGTGCTATTATACTTTTAGCATGCAAATGGTGCTAAAAATAGTTCAATTGTACCAACTTTTCCATCCCTGGCGTAGAGGTTTTCTGTTTCTTTTTCTCTCCTTTTAACACACAAATATTTTTCACAAACGTTCATTACAATTTTCTTATTAATACGAAAATAATCTAATAAAGTTTATTTTATATGCAAATCTCAAAAAGAGAATGTGAGAGAGAGGAGAAAAAAGGAAAGATATTTAAGTAATAAAGAGTTAGGAAGAGCTATGTATAAAGTCTTTATAGCAAAGTAAAATCTCTTTTTTAATTTTTGTTGTGTTTTAATGTTTTCGTGTTTTTCTTATACTAAAACTAACACAACACACATAACATCCCAGAACATCTTTAATATGTTTCTTTCATTATAAGAAGAGTAAAGGGGGTGATACATTGGCAAACATTTGTTTGCAAACATCGCAAATAGCCAATCGCATACATGGATAATTTCCTTGAATGCGATTGGCTATTTGCGATGTTTGCAAACAAATGTTTGCCAATGTATCACCCCTTAAAAGCTAAGCAATAAAACCAAAGGTTTTCTTGTCTATTTCTGAGGTTGTGTAAATGAGTTTTTTTGGCCTTGTTTTTGTTATTCTACACACATACACTCGTAATTATTAGTATATGCAGACATATTGATGTATGTTTTGTTGTTTGCCGGTATAAGCCTTATAAGAAAATAATTCTGTTGCTTTAGAAAATATACTGTTTTGTTGTTGTTGTTTTTATTTCTTGCATACATATTTGCTCTTTTTCTGCTCTTAAACTACGAGAATGTCAACAACATTATACCACACCATGTTTATTGTTTTCTTTTAAAAGGAGCACAACAAAAACCTGGGGTGTTCATGAAAGAAAAAAAGTGTTTAAGTACACACACACATACTCTCATATTTGCAAAAACATTAATAATTCAGAAACCTTTACACACCAGCAACAACTACAACAAAAACTCAATTACTAACACTAACACTAACATTAAGACTCATATAAAGCTTTTGAATGTCAGCAACACATTACAGTTGCTGACAGAATTAAATTATAATTGCCAATAAACTGCCATTAAAGAGCTATAAAGAGTGAGAGAGAAAGGAATGAAATATGCAAATATTTTTAATTACAATGTCCTTATGTTTAATAGCAAATACTGTTCTATAAAAAGAAAGAAAATAAGGCGGGTATAGTTTTTCTTTTCTTTTTATGTATTTATTTATTTTACCATAGTTTACATTTGTCGCAACAGGAAATTGTTTAATTAAAATTCCAGCAAAATCATTAAGGATAATTGCAAATTTTTAGTTTCTTTTCTAGTTTTTTTTTTTTTTTTTTTTGTTAAAAGGTAAAACTCTATTTTGTTAAATACGAGCATTCGCCATAGACATAATTAGTTGCTGAAAAAACCGAATGCAATTTAAAATCTTAAAGTTAGAAAAGAAATAAAAAAATTTTACGTAAAATAACAAGTTCGGTTTTTTTGTCACAAGTCTGAATGTATGATATCCTACACCACTAACTATCTTTATACAGAGTTATAGATTTTTCTGTTTCAAAATTAATGTTAAATTAAACAAACATAAAGCTATGGTTTCGATGAGACTTTTATTTTATTATAGTGCTTGGAGCTTGCCATTATGTTCGAAACACATTGTCAATTACATGATCGCCTTTGTTGCAGGAGACATCAGTTTTAAAGATCCATGACGAATATTTCTGACATTTAGAGCTGTATCTTGGCGATAAATTGACGAATGTTGACTTTTATATGCTCTAATGTTAGGAGATGATCCGCGTAGACATGTTGTTTGACCCAGCCACTTAAAAATCTCTAACGGCGTCAGATCGCAGGATTTTAATGACCAATTGATGTTGCCAAATCAAGACATTACGCTACAGGGAAATTATTAAGTTAAGTAATCGAACCTCTCGATATTTCAGGTAGGTTCCATTTCTTTCCTTTAATTTCTTTTTAGTTCTTTTGTAGCTATGCGTATGTAAACATCTTCCTCTTTCAGCTCTTTGTATTTGTTGTTGCTTGTTTATTGTCCGTTACTTGTTTTCTTTGCTGTTAGTTTTTGTTGTTGCTGTGTTATTTTTATTTACATTATCTCTGCTAATGTTTGTTGTTGTCGATTCTGGCTATTTATAAACAACATGTATGGTTGTTTTTGTAGCTGTTGCTTATTCATTTTAGCGAAGTAATAAGCGCAGACATGCCCAATCTTATATTCGTAACAATATGTACATGTGTATGTACATTAGTTTACTTTACTTTATTACTTGATGTGTCATTAAAAGAGTTTTACATAAAGCTCTTATATATGTACATATAAATATTCCCTTTATGTATGTAAAAAATATCCCCTTTATGTATGTATAAATATATCATAATTAAAGTTTATGCTGAACATATAAGGCTATTACTAATTCTTTCCATCTTCTTCTATCATTAGCAATCATACGAGATCTTCCTGGTCTTTTGCGTCCTTGGGGATTACATTGCAGTTCAGCTTTGCTAATATCGACGTCGGGTCAATAATAAACACATAGGTGTTTGGATGACCCAGACAGATATCGTCTGCATAGTCAATATTTCTTAGGCGACTATTTAGGTTTCACTGTATACCCCAGAAATTAATACAGCCTTGTTTTACACCGAAAGTTGTCGAAAAAGGTAAACTATACGCTCCAATTAATTGTACGCGACATGTCGAGTTCCTGTGGAGTTTATGGATGAGAAGCATGATATTATAAGGGATACGTTTTTCTGAAAAAATATTCCACAATGCGTCTCGCAAAACAAAGAACAGCAGGTAGTGATGCGCGTCATATTCCTAAGTCTACTCTTTTATAATGTTTTTGTGTGATCGGCGCATTATAGTTTGCTGTTTTTAAGTTAATAAAAAAATGTGTGTGAGATATGTTCGAAATTTTGTATTCGTTTAAGAGGAATATCGCCGACATTACTGTGTGAAATAAAACATCATGAAAATCTCCGTCATTGCTTCGCTGGATGACGCGCATTAAATATTATCAAAATGTAATGTGAAAGCCACATGTCGTTGGTATACATATTGTTACGAAAATAAAAGTACAACACTGCATTTGGGATTATGGCATATTTTGTGTCACCCTGTCAATATGACAGCACTACCACCTCGACCATCCTTACGTTACATTTGAATTAGCGGATATGGAAATAGCAGATGGTCGATATTTCCCGAATCTTCCAAACTGTAGGCATTTAGGTATATAAAGGGCTGCTTTACCTATACGTCATTTATTTTCTGTATTGTGCATTCATTACGAACAGTTGTGTTACGGAAGTTTTTTGCTTTGCGCGTAATTTTCAATACGAACGAAGTTGTTTGAACAAAGTGTGTGGGTTTTACCTGCGCTAGCTGAGACGGAAAACACATAGGGGTTGTTTATTGTGTATTGCTGTAATTGAAGAGCTGACGTGTACATAAACACGTGGAAATTTATTTCACAAGGAGAGTAAGCGGTGACGTATTCGTATTCTACTGATAAGAATACAACGCGAATATAATGGCTGACAGGGATGCGTCCTGCCCTAAAAAGAGGGCGCGGGTGGTAACTGCGGAGGAGCTACTCCGTACGTTAGAACTAACGGAGAAGGAGGTGAATTCCCTGAGGCATGAGAACGATCGTCTCAGGAAGGCCATGGAACAGATGATGGCGAGGTTCAATAGAAAATTTGGCGATGAGAGTGGTGAAAAGGAATCCACTGAGGAGGAGAGTGAGGAGATGGTCACCGATGAGGTGAACATTCCATGTAAAGTCGTGCCTGACAAGGGGACTGCTGTGGGCAGTGAACACGATAAGAGTGAAGGTTCTAAGCCTTCGAAAGAGGCCGTAAAAACCAGGGCTGTAGACGATGGTAAAGCGGGTCAGAACCTAAAGACGGCAAGTAAGCGCGTGAAGGTCACGGTGCTTACAACATATAATATTAACATAAAGTTGCTGACTAGTGACCTCAACAAACTTTTGGGGCACAAGGAGTATAACCTGAAGATATTGGGCGCAAATGTGACCAATATAGAGGTCTGCACCTTGGCAGACTATGAGAAGGTGAAGGCGATGCTGAAGAAGAGTGGTGTATCCTTCTACACCTATACACCGAAGGACCAGATGCTTTACTCAGTGATGCTGAAGGGCCTATCGGGCACCTTTGAGGCAGATGAAGTCGCCGAGTACCTAAATGGTCTGGGCATTAGAATGCAGATTTTGAGTCTCCGGAAGCTGAAGGGGACAAGTGGATCCTTAGTCTGAGCAGGGACTCGGACCTAAAGGCGTTCCAAGGCATCAGATACATTCTGCACTGTAGAGTGTATATCGAAAAACCGAAAAGGAAGGGGCTGACGCAGTGCTACAACTGTCAGCGATATGGGCATGTGTCGACCAACTGTAACATGCCATATGGGTGTGTTAAATGCGGAGGTTCCCACGGACCGGGGAAATGCAAGGTCCCTCCCAAGGGAGAGAATAGCGCGGAGAAGGTAGTGACTGATCCTACCACAGGCTAGGCTGTGAGAAGGATTGGACTGCCAGTAAGGTGCGCCAACTGCAACGTTGAAGGACACGCGGCAAGCTCTGCTGAGTGCCCGAGACGCCAAGAGCTTCTGAGGAAAGCTGCTGAGAGGAAAGCAGCTACGAAAAACAGCAGCGTTACGGCTGCGGGAAACTCTGCTCGTACGGGTGTATCGTACGCTGCTGTGGCTGGTGGTGTTGGAGTGCCCCAGAGGCCCGTTCAGGCTCCGTCTAGCGGCCTTACACTGGAAGCGGCGAGAGGAAATTTTAATCTCATCGATGGAGATTGCAGAAGGTTTTTTGGAGGTGGTTTATTGCACTGCTTGAGCAAGATAGGAGGTTTTGCTCTTGAATACGGCAGACTTAGGACTGATGAGGATAAATCCCAGGCACTCCTGGGAATGCTGTTGAGTCTTCAGAATGGTTCGTATAATTAAGTGTATCTTTGTGAATGTCAACTCGATAGTGTCCAGGCATAAGAGACAATTTAAACTTGTTCCTGGAGGAACATGGACCGGATGTTCTGATGGTGGCTGAACATAAACTGTCTTCGAGGCATATTTTTGAGATGAGAGGATACACGACCTTTAGGCAGAATCGTGTCAATGGACGGGCTGGCGGTACTGCTGTACTTGTTCGCGAGAGTCTGCACGCTGAGAGGGTTCCGTTGGATATGGGAAATGTGGAGTGCACGGCGGTGAGGATTCGTCGTTCTGGTGGGATGACATTGACTATTGTGTCAATGTATCTGCGACCCAGGGACACTCTTTGCCCATCGGATTTGGATCCCCTGGTTGGATTGTCAGCGACGGGATCGCTCCTGGTTGGAGGGGATCTGAACGCGAAGCACGAGTACTGGGGTGGAAGTGTCTGCAACCGCAGTGGCGACTGCCTCAGAGAATTCCTGAGGATGTGTCCTGAGCTGGAGATACGTCGCACGGAGGACCCGACATGTTTCCATGTGGGAAACCCATCGTTTATCGACGTAGTCATGACATCATCTGATATCTCTGCACTAAGAGTCTGACCACAGGGCTATGGAGTTGATCTTGCGGATGGATGGACTTTGCGGTAGAGAGCAGCGATATCTCTTTGACTTTGATAGGATGAATACGAGGGCTTTCAACGTGGTACTGTCTCGTGATTTGCTTGACCTCATGCTTTCGTCGGATCGGAATGTGACCTCCCGCGAAATTGACGACTGCATCGAGTCTATGACTGGCGTCATTAGAACTGCGATGGAGGAATCGGTTCCAAGACTACCAGTACGTTATGCCGGCGTGCTAAGACTCCCCGACAACATCCTCGGCTTCATATCGGAGAAGAGGAGGCTTCGGAGGATACTGAGGAGGACGGGAGATGTCTCGAGAACTCCCATATTGAGGGCTGAGATAAGGAACCTGGATAGGATAATCCAGGGAGCAATTGCTTTGTTTGAGCAGAAATATTGGACGGATTATCTATGGAGTATTAAGGTGGACAACAGGAATTTTCGGAAAGTGAAGGGTGCAAAAGGTGTGCGGCGAAGGTTGGCAGTTGCTGATATAATGAGGGATGATGGAGTACTCATCACGGATGACGGTGGCAAGGCGAATCTTTTGGCTGAACGTTTCTGCGGTGTGCAGAGAGCTGCTGTGAATCTCCAGTCCTCCACTATCGTAGGGATGGTCTTGGAGGAGGTATCGGGGCTGAGGAATCAGGCCCCGATCATTGAATTTGGCCCGGATATTACGGCGGATGGTGTTCGAAGTGGCGATTTCGCTGGAGGAGGTTTTTCTTTGCTGACTCCCTCTGATATTGGCAGGGCATTGTCCAGTAGACCTAACAAGAGATCCAGCGGGCCGGATGGCATACCGGACCTGATCCTGAGGAAGACGGACGCCACCACATGGAGGTTCTTGGCGTTGGTGCTTAACCACTGTTTCAACATTGGTTACTTCCCAAAAGCATGGAAGGGTGCGATCATTGTGCCTTTACCCAAACCGGGGTCTGACCCTGGGGGTGCTGGTAGCTACAGACCCATATCTCTGCTTTCTAGCCTGGGTAAGCTTATGGAGTGGTTTATATTGGAGCGTATGAGAAGATTCATGGACGATAACGAGATATTGCTGGATTGCCAATTTGGATTTAAGAGGGGCCACTCTACGTCCCATGCACTGATGGCACTTGCGGACTATGTAGCAAGGGGACTGAATAGGAGATATCCGACGATTGCTGTGAGCCTGGACTTCGCAAAGGCTTTTGACAATGTTTGGCAGGAGGGTATAGTTCATAAGATGATGTCGTTTGGTTTCGACAGACATCTCTGCGGAATTGTTGCGGAATTCCTGAGGGATCGCTCTCTCAGAGTGAGAGTGGGCGATACACTCTCTGATGAAAGAAATGTTGTTGCTGGAGTGCCGCAGGGGTCACTACTGGGACCTGTCCTATTCAACATATTAATGTCGGATATACCTCGGCCACCTGACGGAGATTTACTCCTTCTGTATGCAGACGATGTGCTGGTTGCGGCATCTGGACCCAGAGCGGCAAGGGTGAATGAGAGACTCAGCGGATACCTGGGTAGACTGCACGGATATTTCTGCAAATGGGGTCTCTGCCTGAATATGGAAAAGATGGATTGCGTAATATTTAAGGACGCAAGGAAGTTCGTACCGGTGCTGAGGGTAGGCGGTGAAGTTGTAAGAGTCTCCGACAGGATTAAGTATCTCGGGGTGATTTTCCACGAAAGCTTTGAGTTTTATCGACATGTGAATTTCGTTTTGGATAGGATGAAGGGGATATACCACTCCTACTGTAGGTTACTGCGCCGAAGGGAAGGTTTGCGTAGGGAGGTAAAGCTGCTTATATACAGGCAGATCATCAGACCTCTGATGTCTTATGCCTTCCCTGTCTGGTTTGGGATTTCGTCCCATCAGATGGAGAGGCTTAGGGTCTGGGAGAGGCGTATTTTGTCGGCTTGCCTTGGATTAAGGGCTCGTCAGTTACCCAATGGTTCGTTCCGGAGACCGTCTTGTCGGGTCATTTATGACCATGCGGGTTTCGAGAGGATCGATGTGTTTCTTATGAGGACTGCGCTGAGATTTTTGGAACGATCGTCCGCCCTTGAGAATGGGATGGTGACTGGCTGCTTCGAGGGGAGGAGTGATATGGAGACCCTAAGGGTGCACAGATATCTGTTGCCTGTGGATCTCCTAACGTTGAAGGACGAGGGGCTGCTCTATGGCGACGAGGGCCTGCTATTTTATCACAGGAGGGTTAATACGCTGGATTTGGACAGCCTGGTTTATAACACTGCACGGTGAGGTGGATGTCTGTGCCCTGTTGTTGTTAATTAGTTGTAAGTAGTGTTTTAAGTTAGTTTTAGGTATATGAGTGTTTCCGTTTTTTCATTTTTTGCGGAATATAGTATAAGAGTTGATTTGTTTTAGTGATGGATTGCGGCTATTCTGCATTATTTTAAGTTTTAGTTGATAAGTCTATGATAAGTATCATTTACGCATAGAATAAGTATATACATGATTAATTAGTTTAAGATAAACTATGTAAGAATGGAATATTTGGATGAATAAAGTACTACACATCATTTAGTTATCGTTTGGCTGTCGTAAGAGAAAGACGTGTTAAAGCGGAAACAAAAGTGTTGTATAAAATATTAAGTGTTTTATTAAGACAAACGGTATAAAATTTATAGTGAAGTAAATAAAGAAACTGTAACAACAACAAAGTGGCTTAATTTTATTTTAACGCAATTTAAATTAACTCAAACTCAAGGTTAAAATGTAACAACATCATCCATATATCCTATAGCGCTCGACGTTGACGTTGTTCTTATATTAATATAAATTGACAACCCCGCTAGTCCAAAATATACAGCAAACAATAGCTTTTTCGAAATACATTAGCTGCTCTTACATCTTATGTGAATTCTTATGAAATTCTACAATTTTGGTTGTTGGTATATATCTAGAACTGGGACTTATCGATGATGTCTTTTTTTTAACGAAAATTAGGGTCAGTTGTCAACTGCTTCTGCGGCCAATTCAGCAAACCATTATTTTTAATACGTTATACATACATACTGAAATATTTTCCAAAAGTAAAACTGCTACCCTACAGAAAATGCGGCTACTCCATACACACGTGTAAAGTGTACTACACAAAGGGCTAGGTCTAGTCGAAATGTAACCCATTTCCTTTCAGCATTGCGATGTCCTATGCATAATCCAAATGAGGGTTGTTTCTTAACTACTCCATATCATTACTCCAAAGAACCATGTTGTAGCTACATAGTACATGCCTCCATTACTAGATTATATACTAGATTATATATAGATTACTTTTCAATATAATTTATATAAAATACTACATTATAAATTATATTGCAAAAAAATAAAATAGAAATATTATAAATTTATTTATTTCGAATTTATTTAAATCCTTTCCTAACAATTTCAAGATAAGTTGTAAAATATATTATAAATCTATTCAAAATGAAATTTAAATTCGAAAACTCATTTCCATTAAAATAAAAACAAAAATGGAATCCTCAAACCAATTACTAATGTAATTGGATTTTTTTCTCTTTTGCCACAGAGTATTTTATTTAAATATTTTTATTTGTTTCTTATTTATTTTCTTGCGAATTCATATGTTTTTCTTTTTTTTATAATATTATTAAAATTGTCTTTGATCTTATTTTGATAAGCAACAAAAAAAAAAAAAAAAAAAAAGAAAAAACAAGTAATAAAACATTTTTCAATTTTAATTAAATATTATAAATATTTATGATTTTTATCTATACAAAAATAAAAATAAAATGTAATGAAAATCACAAATATAGTAAAATTATAGACGGTTTACACTGATTCTTTTGATACTCTATACTACAGTTTGAATGTATATTCTTACTTCTTAAGCTTGGAGGTAATATTATTACACTTATGCTATGTTCGCACGACACCGTTTTTTCGTCATCCACTCTCTCATTTATACTACGTGCCCCGATTATGAGCTTAATTACATAAATTTCGATACTTTATTACTTCAAAACTAGTGTCATCTCTGATTGTTACAAAACTTAGATCAAAACAGTTTGGCATACTTTTAAGCTTTTAATTTAAATGTTTTTATTATAAATTTAACATTGCAAATTTATTAAATTGACCTCTCTACAGTATGCTGTCAAGAAAAGAAAAAATAAAACGAAATAAAGACAACAAACAAAACCATGGTCGCTCGCTACATTGACTTCATATACTAGTAGTTAAAAGGTGCCGTGGGAATGGGTGAATACAAATAAGTAATCCAAGCAGAGAACGAAGTTATCTGATGCCTCGTGCATAGCATTAGTTGTTGCTTACAATTATTAAAGCATTAAGACGTATGGTTTTATAATTTGGTTCCATATTCTAAATATACATATTTATATATAAATATACAATTCAGACAAATTATTTTTAAGTTGACAGCACAGTCATTGACATCTGTATAAAATTTAACGTTAATTGGTTCATAGGTTACGCATGTGTTTGGGAACAAAGAAAAGCTGTCAATCGACGATTTTGCAATGCTGCCAACTTAAAAATAAAAACATTTGTCCGAATCGATAAACCAGGAAGTTTAAATTGAAAAGTCTTACTTATACTTGTACACAGTAGTATATAATGTGGGCGTCAAAATAAAGTGTACAACGTTATTCTCTAGAACTTAGTCTTTATTTCAGTCTTTAAAAATATGATGAGCTTAAAAATGTTCTATTTTTTAAGACTGTTTTTAAGGCTTTAAAAAATTCATAAAAGGAACAACAAAATTTTTTACGCGTCAAAATAAAGTGTACAAGAAACAAACTATGCCACAAAAAAAAATAGAAAAATTGTACTTGGGAAGCAATAAATTTTTCTGAGAGGCGCCATCGAGTACAACAAGAATCTTTTATTTAATAAAAATATCTTTAAATAAATAAAATATATTGTTGTGAAAATAAAGAATGCCTAAGAAAGATAGTAGAGTGGTAGTCTTAGCTATAAGCTTTATTATGGAATTTATTGGTTTGTGTTAAGGCTTTTGTGTATCTGTCACTGCACTAATTGTCTGTGCTATTAAGAGTGCTAACACTTGTATGTTTAACGGTGTTACCAGCTTGATTGCTTTTTGTATATTATGAATTGATTACCTTTTGAATTTAACTTAAATAAAAATTTGTAGAAACTACAAGAATTCGATATTGATGATGATTTGCTATAAAAGGTGGCACATCGCGCTTAGCAGTTCAGTTTTAGTTTGGTAGTCATAGTGTAAAAATTACTTAGAGTTGTGTATTGAGTATATTGGTGTATTAAGCGGATATTAAATAAGTTGGAGCCTGTATCGTTATAACTTTATAAGTGGAAGTTAAAGACTATAAAGTAAAACATTAAATTCGCTGCATATATTTTATTTAACGCAATTTAAAAAAACTCAAACGTTTTGAGAAGGTTAAAACATAACAATATGCTTCAAGTACAACTAGCAATATAAATATTATTTACTAACAAGTATTTTGTTTCTATTATGTCAATAAATTTTTACTTAGGTTTGTCTTCTAATTAGGTCATTAGGATTGATGCATCTCAGCTAGAGCTGCAACTCTATCGATAGTCGGTCCACTCGACACTATCGATACTATCGGATTCTTTTGAGAGCTACTTGTGGCAACAATATTAGAATTTAAGTGAAAGGGAAAGAATAATAATATATATACAGTGTTGAAACAAATAATAGGGATACTTTATTTTTGTCCAGTATGTTATAAAATTTGATGTAATGAAGATTTTGATGGAAGAGTAATCCATCAAAAGTACCTCAAAACTAAAGTAATTAATAAGATTCAGTGAAAGAAAACTGTAGAGGCTATGAAAAGAAAGCGTAGAACAACTGTCAGTTTTGATAAACTTTTAATTTGTACTTCAAAGATTAATCGCTTCAAGTCATCAAAAAGCCTCAATAATGAATTTTTTTCCTGTTTCAAGTCGCACAATAAGATAAAACTTATGGAAACTAGACATATGGGTAAGAGTTCTCGAAATGTATCATTTCTCAGCAAACGGAAGCAACACCTGCCACGTAATAGTTAGAAGAACACGCTATGGTCTGACGAAATAAAGATTAATTTGTTTGGAACAAATGCAAAATCGTATGTACGAACATATTTTAGTTACAATTCATACTTTGAGTTTAATAAATAGAAATTTAAGAAACTATTAAACTGTGTCTCTATGTAACTATAAAAAGTTACAGACATCTCACAATCTGCATCAAACAAATTTTTGCAAAATTGACTTTGATTATGTACATTTAGTGATCTCGATATTTACTCTTAGAATTTGACGATAATATCGATAGTGAAAAAAAACTATCAATGATCAGCCAAAAACAAAACTATCGGGACTATCGATAGTACTATCGATTGTTTTGTAGCTCTAATCTCAGCTGGACTTCTACTAGGTATACTTCTGTACTATCACCAATTATACTCGTTATTTAATTGGATTTTTCTTCGTCATTAAACAGAACAGTTTTTTAGTTTTATACAGACAAATTTTTTGTTTTTAATTTTGTTTTTAAAGCTAAGTTACGCGAACGAACTCAGGGAGTGGTCTGTACAGATTTGGAAAACTACTCTGTTTAGTGACGAATCATAATCCAATTTAATAACGAGTATAGATGTATACTTAGTAGAAGACTTGTTACACACAATTGTAAAAATTACTTTAAGCATGTGGAAGGCAAGGTAATGGTGCGGCCTTGCTTTTCAGCAAATGGGGTAGGACCATTTTACAAAATGACCGGCATAATGGATTGATATCTTGCACAAAAACATCTAAAAGACGAAAAAGATTCCATATGCTAAGTGGAATATGTTACTTCGGTGGGTGTTACAAAACGATAATGGCCAAGGTTAGTCGGAGAGATCACTGAAGAGAACAAGGTTCAAGTCCTTGTTTTGGTTATATAGAGAACCGATCTTAAATAAACAAAGCACAATTTTATTATAAATAAATTAATGCTAGAACTTAATTTCTCTACAAACTTCTAATCACCTCAAATTATTTACTTATCATGGTTTCGTTCTTTAGTTAGACCATAAAATAGACATAATTTTCAATAAAATCAATGGTTTTATCGTCAAATTAGTTCCAAATATTGTAACCTACAACTGGGTATAATAGATTAATTGATTACAAACATAAATACCTACTAACTATATCACAATTATCTTCATTGTGTTGTAGGGTATTACAATATAAACAAATTATTAAATGTATAACAAACAAAAAATTAGAACAACAACAACATTAACAATAATATGAAAATAAACTGGTACAAAAATTGGATTGAAGAGGACTGTGATAACAATTTGTATTGCACGACAGTGGCGGCTATACTCCCCTAATAATAATCATGTAGATTCAAAACAAAAAACACTATAATACAAACAACAAAAACAAATACGATATAAAAATTTTTTTGATTTTTGATTTAAAAAAATTGCCTTAAATTAAGAAAGACAGGAAAGTAAAAAATAGTATTATTTTATGCAAATTTCTTTACGATTGACCTACAGAAACAATTGCCTTTTAAGTGTTGAACGACAGACTATCGTCAATTGACAATTCAACAGCAATAAAATACACAAACAATTTAATATACATCAATGACGACAAAATGAAAGGAAAAGTGCAAAAAAATTACATCAAAGTCTAAAAGAATTTAAAGATCAGAACAACGACAAATCGAATACTGGAGAAGTACAGAAACAATAACTTTTACTTAATGTCAGACCACCACGATTCAAAGGTAATTTATGTTTATGAGAAAAAGATAACGTATTGGTTACGTGAAAAAGTCTGTTTGACAAAATAAGCCCTTAAGAAATCCAAAAATTTTCCACTTTTATGTTACAATCTATAATAATATCAATCAAACAACCCCCAAGGCTACGCTTGCAGGGCCACATTATTTTCATGAAGCTTTCCTAACTAATTCATACATTTGCAGCTGTTTATTTTTCACGAAGACCCAAAGAAAAAAATTCGAATGGTGTTAAGACCCAAAACCTCGGAGGTCAACTCTGATTTCCTCTTCTGGAAATCACATGGACAGAAAACTTTTCAAATAAACGAGCGATGGTACCATTACTTGTGTAGTACGTATCGTCGTGGCATCAATATCTTCCAAGACCGGTTATATAAAATCATTATTGTTCGATAGCGAAATTTATTAATTGTTATTTCTTCCTCACTTTCGAAAAAGTATCCCCTAATGATCCCGACGGACTAAATACCGCACCCAACAGTCACACGTTGGGGATGGAGAGGTTTTCTGGTGTTTTTTGAGATCCAAATGCGACTCTTTTGCTTGTTAACGTATTCTCCGAGGTGAAAATTGATCTCATCACTCAAAATAAGTTTTTGTATTAACTGGACTTCAAAAGCCTAAAGGCCTAAGTTTCTATGTAAAATATAGGATAATGTCGTTCGTGAAATGCCCAATTTCAAAGATCGACGAGAAATGAACAAGCTTGGGTTTTTCTTAACACTGCAAGAGCAATATACTCAGTTGTTCTTGAGCGAAGTGCAGGTGTTTGATACTTCACATCACTAACTCAGCTCAACTTTTTCTGCCAGTTTTATAATTGCTGGTTTTGCGAACTGTGACCGCGAAATTTTCACTGTTTTTATAGTAAATTTTAATCATTTTAAGGCATTGCGAAGCGTATAGGGTTCATTTTTATTAATAGCATAGTTTTCACTTGTCATCTATTAAGTAGTTACATGCTGACTCATGAGGACTATTATAAACGAAACGTTTTACTGATACACATATGATTTTTGGAGGCACCAGAATAGTCGTATGTTAATGATGAGATTTTTTTTGCTTGATATCAATATTGTACTATACATCTTTTTTTTAAATCTAAAGAATATCTTGCATGAGTTTACCGAATGAACTACACATGTATGGTCTAAATGAAACAGATACCTAAAACCTTAGCCATTTCATTCACTTTCATTTTTCAATCTTCCAGTATAATTCCATGGTCTTGATCGACTGCTTCTGACATGACAACATCTTCAAGATCTTTTTTGCTTTCGGTAATGATTTGTTTACGCAAGAAATAGTGTTAATCTGTTAACCAGGAATAAATTTACAATAAATAAATAAAACATTAAAAATAAAAAAATAATAGAAAAAATAAAAATAAATATAATATATCAGGTCAATCAATAAGTTCGTACGGTGATACATAGATGGCGTTACTAGAATTTTGTCCAATGATTTTTATTTAGTTAGTACTAACCTTTAAACGATACGTGTATAAATTTGACAGCAATCTGACTATTGAATCATGAGTTATAGCATTATGTTGACAGCAATCTGACTATTGAATCATGAGTTATAGCATTATGTGTGAGGCAACTTTTGTTATTGAAAAAAAAAAAAATGTTGTTGATGTACGACATGACGAATTTCATAACAAAAGAGAATTTCAGAGTACATGAAAGAGTGTACGCCATTACATTTGTTTCTCCCCTCTCATCGACAAACTCAGAATTTCTGCAAGAAAACTTTCATCGAATGTTTCGGGACTCAACAACTTAAGAAACAAATAGAGGCAGCTTGATCAAAATTCAGTAGTACTTCAATAATAAGTAACAAGCAACAATGCTTTATTGAAAATTATAGCCATTATTGATAGGAATTCATACCTAATGCACACCATACTTTTTTTCCATTAATGTTTTACCAACCCAAGAGATAAGAACGTCGATATATTTGTTGTAAACAAATTTATTGATCTGTGATGTATTGATGTGTATCTCATAAAATGCTTTTCTCTTAGCCAATATTTTTTACTAATAAATGACAAGACAATAATCAAATTTGTTTTATTTTTACATACATAAATACACATTGAAAATATTATCAATTTTATTTTAAATAAATTCATAAACAAAAACAGTTTCAACGGACAAGGCGACAATCGAAATAAAACTCGCTAAAAAATATTAAAAAAAAAATGAGGCATGGGCTGTGTAAATAATGAAAACGTTCTCCAAAATTAACTCGGCAGGATACTAAACGTTGCAAGGCGAATAAGTAAGGAATAGCAAAAACAAGAATAAATATTAAAACCCCTGAACAATTTAAATACAATAAACAAACAAGGCAATAAATGATAAACACAAAATGAAAATAATAAAAAATAAAATGGACAGAATTGAATAGGAAATATGAATAAAAAAGTTATAAAAAAATGAAATGAAAATCAAATGACATTAAAATGAAAACAATAACGATGACAATGATTACGACCACAAACACAAAAAATGTCTAAAGTACATCATCAATAAACTCGTATTACACACCCATGGCGAGCTGTAAATACAACAACGATAACAAAGGGCGATTATTCAGGAATCTTTACCACAAACTGTATAGATATTAAAACTATTGCAAAACATGGAAAATTTATTAGAAAAGCCATAAGCAACATCAACATCATCATCGTCATCATTATCATTATAATCCATTTTCATGTTGTTCACATGCAATAGAATTGGGATCATAAGGTCTAAGAAAATAAAAAATAGCGGATAAAGACAGAAGCGTCTTATTTTTGCTTGTCATAATTGACAATTGATGGAAACTAAAAATTTTGTAAGAATTTTTTTTAAAAGTAACGACATACGTACTTTCTTTTATATAATCGCTCTTAGTATAATCTTGAAGACGAGCAGATCAGGTCAAAACATTGTTATGCGTATTGAAAAAGCATGCCAATCTTTTGGCCGATGAAGAACTGTATGGTGTGTACTTACACCTGAACGAAATCTACTACTTATAAGTTTTCGATGCTACGCCCATACAAAATAAATACTTATATATTAATATCTTCAAAATGGTGACAGTAAGGGTCGTAGTAGAAGTTTCTAAATTTGGTTCAAGCAAGGTCGTGAACAGTACACATAATCAGTCAATGACTGGGCGAGATTGAAATGTTAGGCGTGGAATCTTCCATTCATTATAATTATTGAATTTTTGATTTGTGTAGAACGGCAGCAATTAACGCTTTAACTATTCACATGATCAAAAAATCGGGTATTGCACAAAGCACACTGAATAAAAGCTATATATATAAGTACGTATACTATATAAAAATGAATGTGTGTTTGTTTGCAGACTTTATACAGCTAAAGAGCAGAACCAATGTACAATTTCTTTCTGGAAGGAACTATAGATAATCTCAAATGTTTGGATTTGGATCGGAAGCGGACGAAATGGGAAAAAAGAAAAAAAAGTAACTAACACAACATTTAAGATAATAATTAAGATGGGCGTAGTGAAGCACGCCGGGTTTTAGCACGTTTAAAGTAAAAACAAAATAATATTTTTGAAAAATACAAATTTTTTTGGAAAAATATTATTAAGCATAAATGAAAATAATGGAAAAATCGCAGGATTCACTGATGGACATACAGAAAACCGAATATAAGAAATGTTTCGAGGATTGGATTAAGCGCTAGCATAAGTGTGTTGTAGTCGATGTGGATTACTTTGAAGGGGACAATATAGATTTAAATGAATAAACTTTTTTTTAGTTTTCTGAATAAATTTCGAGAACTTTTTGATCAAGGTGGTATATCTTTTTTACGCCCGAGGGAAAAAGCTTTCCATCCATTATTTTTAAACACATGTCTGGCCTCACATTTCATTTCTTAACATATTTTCTATTTTCCTATATCTTTTTTCCACTAAAAAATAATTTTCTCATGGTCCTTAATTGATGAATCTTTGCCATAGGGTTGCCCAAGTGTGTAGCCGTGCATTATTTAATAAAAAACAGCTTTTTTACGTTTATCGAATAACAACGTTCATCTTTGATAACAAAAATAGTTTAACGTTCACTAAAGTAATAAGTGTGAATGATGCCGCTTCTGTTAGTCGGCAGACCAAACTTGGTGCTTGGTGCTTCTTATGAAAGAAACCGAGTTTTACATTGTGGAGCAACATTAATATAACTTTGAATTGTTGGTAGATCAGTTAAATAGGGGAATTATTTTACTATTTTTTCAGTATCCAAAGTTTGTTTTGGTAAAAAAAGGTGCTTCACTCTACGAACATCAATAGAATAAACTTTTTTGTTTGGTCCTGATAACATTATACAAAGTCGACGAGAATTATCTTTCTGATTCCCGTGGTATCAGAATCAAGCATCCGGTCTGGCTTCGTAACATAAATGCTACTACCAGTGTAAGTCCCAAACGACTCCGGACTGGTGGCCAATTGTTTATGCTAAAGCGTATCTCTTCAGCTGAACCGTTTGTAGTTGTTATAATACTACCAAGATAACAGAAAGGCTATACGGTGTTGATTGGCATGTCGCCAACAGTAATTGATTGTGGACTTGTTGGTTTGATGGATGGTGAGAGTATGCAGCCCTTGCTGAGATGTTGCCCATGTCGTGTGTTACATGTAAAGTCGTTGCATATGGTAGTGCCTGAATAAGATGAATTATTTTGTTTGGCACTCCTTAAGTGCCGAAGGCCTTCCCGAAATCTATAAAGTACATACTACTTGTAAAAAATCGTCAACACACATAGAGATAGATGTGCTCTTGGCTACTTAGCTTTTGTAAATGTCAAGCTATGACGCTAAGATTTAGCGGGAATATCAACAACAGATATACCAAATAACAACATCAAATCGGAACGAAAAGATCGCAACACGGGGTTATTCCGAAAACTTTTTTATCAAGGTAGTATACCGTCAAAGTAGTATACCTTTACAATGACAGGCAGATAATTAACGCGATCGACACAAAATCGTTGTAATCGGAATTCGGCTTGTTTAATTTGAATATTGGGTGATAAATATTCTGCTAAGTGTTTGTTGATTATAGGAGCATTCTTAGTTGTGAAATGCTACAACATTTTAACATTCGATCTGCTCTTAGAAATTCTGTGGGTATATTATCGTTTTAATTGTGACAATAAACAATTATCACATATTAAAAAAGTTAAGCGAATTGCTTTTAAGAAAAATATGGTCAAGTTTTAGCTTGAGGATTGCAGGAACATATTTTATTTTTTGGCAGTGAGTTACGAATTGTTTAGTGAAGTCAGTACATGCTCCAATAGAAAGCAATAACATTTTTATTGTATTTTCTTCTACCACTCTGTGTAATTGTAATAAAATTGTAATAAATATATTAAAAAAAATGTAAAAATTTTTGTATATATATATATATATATATATATACATTATATATATATATATACATTATATATAAATATCTTTAAATAAAAATCGGAAAAATAAAAAACAAACACAAGCGAAATACTAAAAAGAAAAAAATAAAAAACAGTAAAAAAAATACGGAAAAGTATTTCTTGTTATTGGTCACACCACAGGCGGCATTATATTCATTGTTCTTTGAAACATGTTTTTCATTTGGCATAGATGAGAGCTGAAAACGGAACACAAACACTGTGACGTATACTAAAATGTTAATAATTATTTGCCTGTTTAAACTTAATAATGATGTTAATTATGCATAAAAAAATGAAAATGATGATGTACATTCATGACAACTTCGAAGTTTCGATGATTGGAGAAACGATAAAAAACCATTGTCGCTTGAATTGCTCGAAGGGATCAAAAGTCTGAGTACGTCTGTATTGAACTTATTATTACATTGGAGGACTGCTGCTGTTGCGACATTTCCCTGTGAAAACGTATTGGTCATACTGTTGGTTTTTAGTGGCGTGTTTTGTTCTAACGCTCATGTTTATTGAAGAAGAATATATTGCAAATCATAAAACAACAGACGCGAAAAAAATTGTTTTCAATTTTGTATAAATTTATTTAATTTTATTTTTATCTTGTTGTTGTTTCTTTCGTTTTTTATTTTTTCTAAGACTTTTTCTTAAAGCTTTTGTTCTGCCGTTTAAAATCCTCATAAATATTCATTATAATTATAAGGAATGAGACCACAATGACTCCCTTTTAATAATAATAATAGAAGCATTAGTCTGCTTATGTAAAGTAGACGGTATCTTGGATAGATGAAAATGTAGATTTAATATTGAAAATCGTAACATAAATGCATTGTAGAGTAAAAGAGAATGAAAAAAGTTATAGTCAATTTAGATCGAATCCAGGAAGCTTTGAACTAAAGTATTCTAAATATAATAGAATGGTTAGCTTCTTTTACGATTACATTACACAGTTACATTGGATAATAATAATCTCAACGTGTCCCTTTGGGACCGGTGCTGTATAGCGGATCCCTTTAGTGATCAGTAGAGACAATTGGTCGTCTGGCTCGGACATTCTTGATGGTTCGGTGGAGATCTATACTAACGGCTTTTACATCTTATACATCTTTTCTAATAGCCAAACGGCGATAAGATATCTTTTGGGTGTGACTTTCACCTCTCACCCGTTACGGACTGTCGGAATTCCCTTGGGCTACTCTCACGACAGTTTTGTGTCCATTCGACCCCTGGTTCGGGGTAATTATGTTGCTGATGAGCTTGCAAAGGCACACTCCTTCCGGATAGCCATCTACTTACTAGGGTGGGTGTACCGCTGTCTTCCGTTATGCTGTCTTTTATGCAAAAGAACTTATTGGACGCTGATGGAGGAGAGGTGCAATCTTGGTTTATTGCTAGACTCACGCGGCCTAGATTGAATAGTAAGCGTACCATAAAATTGTGTATTAAATTGAGTGTGTGCAAGTTGGGAGAAAAGGAGAGAGTGGCCCACTTTATTTGCAAGTGTCCGTCTCTGGCTGGCACTTGGTTCGCTCTTTCACGATGGCTTATTGGAGATATTAATCATTGATATTAGGTTAATGGCCAGGTTCATTAGACTGCCGGGTTTCCGACTTAATATGAGGGATTGTGCTTCTATTTGAAGCCTTGTGGATTGTCAAGACCGGTTAATCTGCTCATAGTGATAGGCATAGGGGCATCGCTTTATGTGTGGTAACAACAGGTCGCTATGAGTGCTCAAGTTGGCCTTGATTTGATGAGGCTGTCACTTCCTCTTAACCTATGTTATCCTACATTAAGATTACCTTATCAAAAATGTATTAAATTTTGTTGATTTAAATTTAAAAAGAGTTAAGGCGGATTTCTACAAGATATGACTTACATAGGTCAATAAAAGAATCAACTTCACTAAATACCAGATCTAACAAAGAACCCTTCGCTTAAAAGCCGTCGTAGCCTCAAAGAGAATGCTAGGTGTTGTGATTGCAACTTTTAATTGATGAATGTCAAGGATAATAATAAGATAATTATACTTGATATTGGACATTGATGAGATAATCTACTCACCAACGGTTTCCCATAACTTTGTGTAATTTTTATGGCACTTAATGCCATATTGTTAAAATCATAGCTGAGATAGTTATATATTCCGGATGCAATAAGTCGACTGTCGTGTGGTCTTAAAAGTACCGCACTCTTTATGCAGCAAATATTCAATTTGGTTGTAGTATCACCTTTCCCGGAACTGAAGTTCCTCTCGTTCCCGATAACATTAGTACTAATATTAATTATTTGGTCAGACTTCACAGTTGCTTGTTCTTCTGTTCAATCCTCATATTATGAAAGGGTTAGTAACCCCTTTCAGTTCCAAAGCTTAGCCAAATTGTATTATGTATATTACCCGATGGGAGACACCATTAGCTCAAACTTTTTGATGCACATAAAAACAGTGCGTCTGTCTTTACTGTTAGAGTTACCTGAGTTACAATTTTCCAACGTTTAATGGCTATCTGTTTTACCATTGGCATAATTCAATGCTACTTCATATTGAGTCAATTGTCTTTTCGTTTCAAACCGCAGCCAAATCAAATGAAATCACCAGATTGAAATTTAATTTACTGAAGTTTTCCGTACTAGAAATAAACATTTGGTTAGACCTCAATATTATTTGTTTTTCTGTTCAATCATTGGATGATCAAAAGGTAGGTAATGTAAAAGAAACACAACATACAGCCGAACAGATTTTTTAAATATTGAAATAAACACAATATAAACTGTAATAAAAGTGTGGAGTGTATGAATTAAAAAAAATAATTTTTTGTTATTCTTCATTTCTTTTTCGGTATTTTGAAATTTCTATAGCTTTTTTAAAAATTATTTGCAACACTCATATATATTCTTTTCTGTAAACTCTGTAGAGTATAAATATATTCGACACATATTTTCACAGGAATAATTAGTTCCATTTAATTTCAATTCTAAAGTTTGAAACAATATGCCGCTAAGCTTTCTTATTTTCAATTTAAATTAATTAATTCATATTGTCCAACTTTTTTTGGTTTCAAACAGGCCGTATTTACTTTAAGAATTTTTAAAGAAATAAAAAAATTATTATTTCAGTCTCTTAATATTTCGTTTTTTTTATATATGTATTTTTAAACTTAAATGATACTGTTTGCAAAGTGAAAACAAATTTGTTGTCGTTAATTAATTGCAATTTGTGGTGGCGCAGCAGAAGTATTATTTGATGTCAAGAAAATTAAATAGAGACATTGATAAAGTTGAATGACTTACAATATGGGAGTGTATGGATGGATGCCCTAGTGTAGTGAAATATGATATAAAAATAACATTTTTGTAAATGGCATAAATTAAAATTTAAATATGTAAGACTCTCTTAAGACAATAAACTACAATGCTGCTTGAGTACAAGCAATTTATTCCTTATAAAGATTACTAAAAAGAAACATGCATTTTTATATGGTTTATCAACAAAATGATATGCTTTGCGTTTTAATGTTATGAACGCGTTTTACTAAAAAAAATATTTCGAAATAAAATTAAATAAATTAAAATTAAATAAAATGCAATGTAGTACCACGAAAACATGTTAGTAAAAGGTGTATTTCAGTGTTTTTATGTTTTTGGGTTTTAATTCGCATTACAGATATATTTGGAATCTTTATTTTTTAAGAAATTTGCAAGTTTATTCGAGTTTAATTACATGCGACTTAGCGTACCGTCATAGCCATCACCGTAAACCGTTATTCGAAACCTACGTAATGGGCAACAACACTGTAAAATTATGGCAATCCAGATTTCTTATTAAATTTATTAAAAAATGTATATGTTTGACTTTAGATAATTAAGTTTGTTAAAATATATATTTACTTGTAATAATGCTTAACTATAAAAACAAAGAACAAATTTACGTCTCATTACTATCAACTAGGAAGTAATCGCTGATATACTATAATTTATCAAACATTTTTTTAATAAAGAATTTAAAAACATAATACTGTATATTGTTTTGGGTTCCAACCGATTTCTTTTTTCGGTAATAATATTTCCAGCTAAGCAAAAAACGCGTTCAGATGCTGCGCTACTAGCAGTATGACATTATATTAATCTTTAGAGCCGCGATTTCAGCTTCTTCATTATTTTGAACAACGCAAATCCTTCATTTATTTTCTTTAAAATTTCGGCACGGTTCCACATTATTAAAATTTGTATCGTACACTTCAAAATTTAAATTTACTGTATAATTAATGGGATTCGATTGATTGCTCTTAAAAAAATTCTAGGAATTTGCTTAATGTTTAAAATATAATTTTTTTTATCTTGGATTGTTTCTTAGGCATAGATATATATAAACCTATATCAAAAAAAGATACGCAAGCATTGATGTAAAAGAGCACATCTTTTCTTTTATTCATCCATACACGCATGTCATATGGTACTTACCCTTTGATACACGTACTTCGAATGCATGAGTATGCGCGCACCCAAGTATTTTTATAGGTATAGCGAACAATATGGTTACAAACATGTTATTTAAGATATTTAAGATGTTTGTGTACAGACTTGTTTGCTATAAGTATGAAGTAGAATTATATCTGTATGTTGTTAATGTATTGGTATATACAACACCTTAAAATATAGATAAGTAATGAAGTATACTTTGTTTTTGAGTACTTTTGTCATTCTCTAATGCCAGCTGAATTGCTAAAGGCTGACAGTACTAGTATAACCGACATGCTATATCCCGAAAGGATTTACTCTGAATGAAAGGAATCCGTTATAGTCAAAATCTAGAAAAGGAAGAGCTTTGTGATTACAAGAATTGAAGGGGAATAACAGTCCCATCTGTGACAGGCTTAGTGTTTAACAAAGTTGTCTTAATCCGCATTGCGAGTACATTTAACAAATTTTTGAGAAAGCAATAAGCCGTCCTATTATAGTACGGTGTATGCAGTTTTTATCGATTATGAAAAAGACTTGTAAAGCCAATAAAGTAAAAACATATCTGTATTGTTTTTGAGAACATAGAAGTACCACGGAAGTTTATATATATAATATGTAAGAGCTGTGCTTGGTGCGAAATTTCGAGTTATACACAAAGCTTAGCGAACTACTCGACTTCAGCTCTAGTGTAGGCATCCCTGTCGCCTTCTTTTACCGTTGTTGTTTTTCGCTGTGCTGGATGTGTACTGAAGAACGCTTCAAATAAACGGGCAATCAATTGGCGTCATAATGAATGTTTATAAGATCTTGTGTACACCGGTGATATTGTTTTGCTTTAGCACTCGCATTAGAACATGAAATAAAAGTTAAAGGAACTACAGCAGGAATCGCTAAAATTGGTCTTGAGATCAATATCAACAAAACAGAATTGCTGCGAATTGAGTTTCTTAAGGATACGGCCAGAACATAGCGACCGTCAATAGCTTCACATATTTAGGTAATGTTTTTTCAACCCATGGAGGCGCTAAATAGAGCATTATAGGTCGCATATAAAGGCGCGTCCGGCATGATTGGCGTGTAAATAACATAAGAATTGCAGCTAAAAGCTAAGTTTTTAAAGCCTGCATGAAGTCTGTGCTTCTCTATAGCTCAGAGTCTTGGCTAGTAGCTGAGGAAATGAAATCTGAACTGCAAAGCTTTATAACCGAAATTTTCTCCAAATATGGTAGTTCAGAATGTAGAATGCCTGCTCTGGCCTAGAACCCGTAAGGTGTACGGTGTAGTGAAAGTCATCAAATAATGTGTCGTCAAAGTTAGGTAAAATCATTAATCGTTTGACGAATTAAAATTACTGGCACGCAACATAGATAACTGCAAATCTTTTTTGGAGTTTAGCCTCAAACATGGATTTAGGATTTTTCTAATAATAATATTGTAATATACTAAGGATTTAGGTTCATTGAATAAGTTTAACCCAAAAAAAAAAAATTCTCCCTTTCTCTCTATTTCATTTTTCTTAGTTGCCCAGCATATCTACTCGAGTTTCCATTATACGCAGCCAGTGGACACGTCTGTTAGCATTCTGTTATGGTTGCCGAGGCAGGAAGTACCTTGTGGTATGCGCTTAAAATATTAAAAACCACTTAACCATTGAATTAAATTGATGTAGATGATACCGCGTTTATCTCAAAAAAACTGTCAACAAATTCCTTTTAGTTGACCAACAGCCTTGAATCTTACGGCTTGAGTCTGCACATCACCAAATATTTTTATACTTCCTTAAAGTGATAACACAATAGTGATTCCTACCACGCAAAAAACTTTTATCCGAAATGTTATACTACGAGTATTATTATTAGTGTTTTTTATTATAGAAACCACCATATCCTTGCGATGAAAACGTTTTCTAATTTAAGAGAAAATATCTTAGAAAATTAATTCTTAAAAATCACCCCTCATTTTGAAAAACTATTTTTGCAATTAAATAATATCCCTATTTTGCAGATTGATACTATTAAAAATTCCCCCGTAATAAACCAGTTTTAGGGATATTTTCAAAAGAGTGAAATAAAATTGCCCAATAAAAACAGAAACTTAACGAAAGTGTTTTACTACCCCTTGTACAAAATAAACCATTATTATTATGAAAGTGAGAGAGTAATCTTAAGAGAGAGAGAGAGTGAGAATTTGAGTCCTTTTTCGCTCTGGTTTTGCAGACTGAATTACAAAAATATGCAACAGGATAATTGTAAAGACAACGGTAACTAATCTCTGCCACTGCTTAAAAGTTTGAGAGGACTTTTAAAAATGTTATTCCTCTCTCTCACTCTCTCTGTGACAATATTCTCTCTTCATTTGAAATTCTTTTAAAAGATATTTGAGTATGAACTCGTTTAATATTGTCCGAATATTTTCTTTCCTTCGTACTTGAAGTACACAGGATAATGTGTAAGGCTATGTGTGTAGAAGTGTGTTGTTACGATTTGCAGGGAGTAATACTGTGTGTAGCATAGAATTAGGCGAACAAAAAAAGAAGAAAAAACGACAAAGAATGAGAAAATAAATATGAAGAGAAATTTTAAGAATCTGTTGAAGCAACGAGTGGTTGTGGGGATTAAAATTTTTTGAAGTGTGCTTTATTGAAGTTAAAACAAGTCGTTTTTAATATTTCTTTTACTAAATGGCTGATGTATAGGAATTTTTTAGTTTATGCGGGCACTTGAAGGTGAACGGTTTCGAAAACTTTAATTTTTTTCTGTTTTTAACAAAAGGCTAGGGTTGCTACACATAAAACAAAATTCTTTAAAAAATATTTCTACTGGAAACTTAAACAAGAAAAATTACATTTAATACAATTTTATTTTAATAATTTCAATTATACTTTGGTTTGATGTTCGAGTTGCAAGATTTCCTATTAGTTTTTCTATTTTGCCTTTGTTGTGTGAATAGCAATCGTCATTTGTTCTGCAGAAATGTTGCATGTAAGTTTTTAAGCTGTTGCAGTTGTTGTCAGTTTGTGATGTGCAGCTGACATAGAAAAAAGTGTTGTGTGCATCTCTACGTATTCGAAAACGATTGTAATTTCGAACTCCTATTTTTTAAGCGACCTTTTACAGCAAACAATTTGAGCCTGAATATACAGCAAAATTGATGGCAATATATGCCAGTATAGGTTCATTCCCTATTGGAGTTTAATGGGATGCCTCATTCACAACGTTGTGT